>QGSO01000141.1:205890-805890 GCA_011037825.1 Carya cathayensis | reverse complement strand
GTACCACTTGAGTTGGACTTACCCACTTACTATCTGAGATGGGGTAAATGATACCCACTGCGAGCAGTTTAAGCACTTCCTCTTTAACAACTTTCTTCATGGTAGGATTGAGCCTACATTGAGCATCACGAATCGGTCTAGTATCATTTTCAAGATGGATTCTGTTGATACAAACAGTAGCATCAATACATTTGATGTCGGCTATTGTCCAACCAATTGCCGATTTAAGACTTCAATCAACTGGGTTTCATCCTTTTGATTTAACTTTGAGGAAATCACCACAGGAAAAATGCCTTCTTCAGAACCAAGAAACACATACTTTAAATATTGAAAAAGTGGTTTCAGTTCCAACTGGGGAACTTCTTCCTCTGAAGATTTAAGTATGTCTGGTGGTGGTAAAGTTTCAAACTGGGGTTTCCATCTTGCGCCTGCAAATTGTACTTCAAGTGGTAAAGAAGAATCTGCAAAACAATCCAAAAATTTAAAGTCATCTTCATCGATATGGTCAATTTTTTCATTAAGTAAAAATTTAGGTGTCTGAAAAATAGAATCATTATCAGAGAAATGAGAAGTTGAGTAAATAAATTCTGTTGGTGTCAAACTCTCCACAGCATTCAAATCACTTGTGTCATCAAAATGTGTTGGCATCTTGCAAGCATTGAAAACGTTCAACTCAAGTGCTATGTTCCCAAAAGTAAGCTTCAAAACTCTACTTTTGCAATTAATCAAAGTATTTGATGTAATTAGAAATGGTCTTCCAAGGATGACAGGAGCTTGGTAAATAGTGGAGACTGGCTGCTGCATATCAAGAACTACAAAATCCACTAGGTAGTAAAATTTGTCCACCTGGACCAGCACGTTCTCTACAATGCCCTTTGGCACCTTAACTGATCTGTCAGCCAACTATAGCATGATGGAAGTCTTTTTTAGTTCACCCAATCCCAACTGCTCATATACTGAGAATGGTAGCAAGTTCACACTACTCCCCAAATCAAGTAAAGCTCTCTCAATACGTGATTCACCGATCATAATGGAAATGTTGGGAGAGTCGGGATCTCTAAACTTCTGAGGAGTCTCGCTCAATATCAATGCACTGACTTGCTCCATTAGGAAAGCTTTCTTCTTTACATTCAGCTTCCTCTTTACCGTGCACAAGTCCTTAAAAAATTTTGCATATGAAGGCACTTGTTGTATGGCATCCAATAGTGAAATATTAATCTTTACTTGCTTGAAAATCTCTTGAATCTCTATGTGATATTTGTTATTTTGGTCAGCAGCCAATCTCTAAGGATAGGGAACTACAGGTTGGTACCCCTTACTAGTTTCAGCATCTGCACTCACAGGCTTCTTCAACTCTGGTCTCACTACCTCTAGTTCTTTCTCAACTTCATCAGTCTCTGTTACATCTTCAGGTGTAGGAGCAACTACCTGTGTGTCCATAGTCATCTCTGGTTGGGGAAATTCCTTCCCACTTCTCAAAGTAAGGACGGCCTTCGCTGTCGCAATAACATCTCTTGAGACATTATGCACTTGTTGTTGTTGTTGCCTGTATACTTGAGGATTAGGCTGAGGCTGTGCTGGAAATTTTCCTTTCTTTAGGGTGCTCAAAGTCGTGCTCATCTTATTACTAGTGCCTCGCAACTCATTTATGGCCTGAGCGTTCTGATTATTTGTGGTGGCCTAAATTTGCATAAATTGCTGAAGTGTATTAGCCATCTGTGCCATACTATCATCTAGAGACTTCTTTGCAGATGATGGAGGCTGAGAACTCTGTGCAGCTAAATGAGGCTGAAATCCAGGAGAAGTTACAAAAGGATAGCTCTAAGAACTCTGATATGATGGATACTAGTGCTGAGGAGCACCCTGATAAAATGGCTATTGCGCAGGTGGTGGAGACCGACCAGGCTGATCATTTCTCCATGAGAAATTTGGGTGATTCCTTCACCCCGTGGAAAAAGGCTGATTCTGTGTTCTATTAACCTAGTTAGCTGATTGCATTTGCTTAGACCCACTTTCTTGAAATACTGGCATAATCAGGCAATCTTGGGGTCTTATGGTTTGAATCAGCACATATAGAACATGCCTCTACTACTTTCACAGCCTTCACTTTCTCCATTTCCATGACCTTCAGTCTTCTAGTCAATGCAACTATTCGGGCTTGAACATCAGTGTCTTCCTTAAGTTCATATCTACCCCCTCCAGAAATAGTCTTTAGTGGTTGTGCTGTTAACGGCACTCGATCAATACGAGTGTTCCACTGTTGTGCGCTCTCAGCAAGATAGTCAAAAAATGATAGTGCTTCATCAGGTTCCTTGCTAAAGAATTCCCCATTGCACATTGTCTGAACAAACTACTTGCATTCTAGAGTGAGACTAGTGTAAAAGTAGCTCATCAACCTCCTAGATTCAAAACCATGATGTGGACAGATGTTTACCAAATCTTTAAATTTTTTCCAACTAACCTAAAAAGTCTCATCAGGTTTCTAATTGAATTGGCTGATTTGCTTTTACAAAAACTGAGTTCTCTGAAAAGGAAATTTTTTTGTAAGAATTCACGCTGCATATCAGACCAACTAGAGATAGAATTAGGCCTCAAAGAATTAAACCAAATCTTCGCTTTATCCTTTAAAGAGAAAGGAAATAAAGGAAGTCTAATAAATTCATCAGTAACGGCCCTAGTAATAAAAATGGTGCAAGTCAACTCAAAATCTGTTAAGTGCTGATAAGGACTTTCAAAATCCATCCCGTGGAATTGAGGTATTACTGACATCATACCATGCTTAATAGGAAAATTATGTGCATTTTCGGGTAAAATAGTGCATGAAAGTGTAGTGGTGCGAGTGGGTTGCAAATAATACTTAAGAGTGCGTGGTGTAGGTGAAGCCATGTTTTCTTCAATTTCAATATCCTCACCTGACTCACTCATAGAAAAGACAGAAGAGCTATCTATCTCCAAGCTGTGTATACTACTCTCAACACTCGATGTGACTCTAAGCAACCTATTTGAACTGTCTCTCACCCATGACATAAAACATCAGTTTAAAAAGTATAAAAAAAAATAACGTGTTTAAATTTAAGTTAAATTACTTTTCCCGGCAACAGTGTCAAAAACTTGACTCACTAAAAAATGAGTAGCACAAAGGCTATCCCAAGTGCAGGAGGATATCGCGTAATAATTAGGAATAAATTCCTAAATTGTCTCCTTAGGGAAAGCTACTTAAACTCAAACTCGTTGAAAATGGTCAAAATATTCACAAAGAGAAAATAAAGATGATGGTATGTGCAATAGATGGAAGAATGCAACAAGAATGAAAAAGGGTACTAGTCATGGACTAGATTCATATTTTAGATTTTTGAGTGTCGAATTGAAATGTAAAAGACTAAGAGATTAAACTAAGAGATTAATAACACTAAGATAAGAATTAAACTAGATTAGAAAGTAATTGACAAAATACAAACTAAAAATTGAAAAGCCCCAGAATCAAGATTCTAGGGTTCATCCTTGTATTCAAATCACAAATTCTCAAAATTAATCCATAGCAATTGTAATCCCTATTAAATGAAACTTTAACAAAGCGAGAAAAATAAATAACACGAATTAAATAAATAACAAATAAATTGCTTTATATTCAAGATTCTAGGGTTGATCCTTGTATTCAAATCACAAATTGCTTTATATTCATTTTATATATTTTAGATTTCTATAAATTTAAAAGTAAAAGATAAAGAAAGAAAAATTATGGCTAATAAATAGCTTTTCTGGTGATTATATGCATTTGCTTGTATTTTATAAGTTTTTAATTAAAAATCCTTTAATCTGGATATTTATAAATTTTGAACTTCTTAAAATCTATTTTCTTTTTCAGATTTTTTGTTTTGTTTTGTTTTGTATTTATAATCAAGTCTTTCTTTATGAACTTGTTAATATGCATTAGTTTAAATTGGACAACCATTTTTGAGTTACTCATGAGATCAATATCTTTTATTCATTAAACACCTTAATTAAACACGTATGAATTTC
This sequence comes from Carya cathayensis, assembly GCA_011037825.1. Classification (NCBI taxonomy): domain Eukaryota; kingdom Viridiplantae; phylum Streptophyta; class Magnoliopsida; order Fagales; family Juglandaceae; genus Carya; species Carya cathayensis. Next base: position 801,870 of record QGSO01000141.1, on the reverse strand, counting down.
AGGGACAAAGTCAGGATTATAAGTTTGGTTGAACCAAATATTTTTAGACTAGAATAAATAGTTCAATTGAAGTTTTTAACAAAATGACCATCAACAAAGTGATACAATATATAAATAAAGTGAGTAAAAATAGAAGAAAGAAAAAATAAATTTCAAAATTTCATTATGTTGGGTTATAGAGCCTGATTGGTTGGTTTTGTGAGCTGGAAAAGGCGTAGACAGATTATTCGTTCGATTGTTGCTTGACCTGGCACTCTAGCGAAGCTTAGACAGTGAGTTCGCTCGAGGCGTGCTCGAAATTTGGCTCAAGCGAAGTTTGGACAAAAAGTTCGCTCAAGCAAAGCTTGTGTAGAAAATTCGCTCAATACTCACTCAATAGTCCACTCGAGTCAATGTGGATTGGTTGTTCACTTGCGGTGCACTCAACACCTGTTCGAGCGAAGAACTCTCTTTTACTAGATTAGGGTTTCCAGAGCCATTTGCTATATATGTGTGTTATTTCATATGTTTTGTATCTATAAGTGTTAGATTGAATAGAGAAAGAGAGAGGCAAGAGGCCTGAGAGCATATTGTGAGAGAGAAAAATCCTAGAAAGAGAGTTGAGATTGTGTGAGTAGACAAAACTCTTGTAACTCACTGTGTGATTGTAATATTCTCTGAAATAAAATCCCATGTATCTCTGTGAACATAGGCACATTGCTGAACCATGTTAAATACTGTGTGTTGTGTGTCTGTCCTCGATTCCTTTATTTATGCAGTTATTTCACTGTCTGTCTCGTTCTTGTTGTGTTTGGGTGTGGTGTTTTCACAATAACTGGTATCAGAGGCAAGGTTCGGGTTTGAAGGGAGAACAATAGCGGGAGACATAGTGAATGTTGGAATCAAGATGTTTGACGACATAGACTTCAGGTACTGGAGAATCCAGATCGAGAACTATCTATACGGGAAAAAGCTTCATCTTCCTTTGTTGGGACATAAGTCAGATAGATGATGTTGATTGGAATATTTTAGATCGACACGTTCTTGTGTTTATTTGGCTCACGTTACCTAGATTAGTGGCGTGCAACGCTATTAAGGAGAGAACCACGATGGATCTCATGGCGACTTTGTCAGGTATGCATGAAAGCTGTCAGCAAATAATAAGGTACATTTGATGAGAAACTGTTCAATTTGAGAATGTTAAAAGGTAAGTTTGTGGCCCAACACTTGAATGACTTTAATATGATCACAAATAAGTTGTTTTTTAGTTATTTATTTATTTATTTATAGAGATTGAGTTTGATGATGAGATTAGAGCGTTGATTCTATAGTTGGGAGACCATAAGGATGGCAGTGAGTAATTCAGTTGGCAAGATTAAATTGAATTACGATGACATATGTGACATGATCCTTGTTGAGAATGTGCACAGAAGAGATTCTAGTGAGATCTTGAGTTCAGGCTTGACTGTGAACGTTGACAATTAGGACAAGAGACATGACAGATTAAGTTCCAAGAATAGGGGCAAGAGTAAGTCGAGATCTGGGCAACAAATCACTTGTTGAAATTGTGACAAGTTAGGCCACATCAAAAGAGACTATCGAGATTAGAAACAAACTAAGGATGAAGCTATGAACGTTGTGGTTGAAGAAATATAGGGCGCCCTATTTCTTGTAGTGCATAGTCCGGTTGGTGATTGGGTGTTGGATTCAAAGGCTTCATTCCATAGCACCTTGCATCGAGAGATCATACAGAACTATATTAGTAGTGATTTTGGGAAGATGTATATGGTTGATGTAGTGGGAGTAGGTGATGTGTGCATTGCACTTCCGAACAGGAGAACGTCGACTTTGTATCAATTCAGACACATTCCATATCAAAAGAAAAGCTTGATTTCTGTGGGGTCAGCTTAATGATAGCGGTCATACAGTAGCATTTTATGGTAGAGCGTGGAAGGTTACGAAAGGTGCATCAGTCTTGGCACATGGTAAGAGAATTGACACTTTGTATTGGACATCAGGGTCTAGTGATGTGTAGGAAAATACATGAGTGCAACAAGCAGGCTTAATCTGACGAATCAGATGGGGATACAAAAGGGAGTTAGTTTTGCAGCTCCTCATGTAAGCCTAGGGAAATCTCCCAAGATCATGGTGCGGAGCAGAGGTGTGAGAGGCGGGGAAAGAGCGTCTAGTGTTCTAAGGACATCTACACCTCCAGATGGTGCTTGCAGAGCTGCCAGGACGACCAGACCTCCATAGTGGTCTCCTACCTTGAATTATATCCTGCAGCCTGAAGATAGTGAACCATGATACAAAGGTAAAATCTTGCAAGATGGGAAAACGAGCAAGTGGGAGTTAGCTGAGAGGCAGGTGACTAGACTTCCAGAGGGGAGCCAAGGACTGCACAAGAGATGGGCACATCAATTGAAGATAGAAAATGTTAGCAGCGGGGAGATGGGATCAATCACCCATATGAGAGAAGGGGATGTCAACAAATAGTTCTCTGATGTTTTCCAGGGTCAGTGAGTCAGTGAGTCTTCTGGCTTGAAGACGGGGAGCTGTGAGTTGTAGAGGGGATAGGGTATGGCTGATACTGGAGACAGTGGCTAGCATGTGGATAATCGGTCTCCAAGTGGGAGATTGTTGAGTTATGGAGCTTGATTAGTTTTGTGAGTTGGAAGAGGTGCAAACATATTATTTGCTCAATTGTCGCTCGACCTAGCGCCTGATCGAAGCTCAAGCAGTGAGTTCTCTTGAGGCGCACTTGATAGTTGGCTCGAGCGAAGCTTGGACAAAAAGCTCGCTCAACAGTTCACTTGAGTTAATGTTGGATTGGCTATTTGCTCACAGCACATTTGACACCCGCTCGAGCAAAGAACCATATTTTGCTAGATTAGTGTTTCCAGCGTGTTTGCTATATATAGGTATGTTATTTCATATGTTATGTATTTGTGAGTGTCAGATTGAACAAAGAGAGAGGCAAGAGGTGTGAGAGTAGAGCTGCAAGCCGGTCAGTCCGGACTGGAGAAACAGATTGGACTGAGTGGTTTAGTCCGGACCGGACCAGACCGAAGTTGGGACCAGTTAGTCTCAGTCTAAAAGTTTGGGGCCAATTGACATTTGGTCCCAAGGTCTACAAATTTTGGACTAAATGGACCGAACCCTATATATATATATTTGTAAAACTATTTTGAATAATTTAATATATTATTTTTATATAATAATTATATAAGTTAATGATGTAATTTTCATCTAATTTATTCTCATTGACCATATAAAATATTTTTTAATGAGTTAGTTAGATAGTCTACACTAATAATTCACTTAATTTTAATTTAGTAATTTAAATACATTTTTTTATTAATTTATTTGAACAAAAAAGAAGAAAAAAAAATTGGGCCGAATCGAACGGACCAACCAGATTTGACTAGCTAGAGAGATTGTCCGATCCCTATGGATGTTCGATCCATAGCTAGAGAAAGTTAAGATTGTGCGAGTAGAAGAAGTTATTGTAACTCATTGTGTGATTATAATCTCTTCTGGAATAAAATCCCCTGTAGCTATTTGAACGTAGGTACGTTATCAAACCACGTTAAATATTGTGTATCGTATGTGTGTGCTTGATTCATGTGTTTTTGTAGTTATTTCACTATCTGTCTTTTTATCGTTGTGTGTGTGTCATGTGGTGTTTTTTACAACCCATTCTTCCAATAATTTTGAAAATCTTGCGTGTAGGCTTATTATTTGTTATAATTAAAAAAATAGAGGATAAACTTTAGAGACGAGTTGTATATGAATTAAAAAAAAAAAAAGAGATAATCAAACGTGAAGGATAAACTAAGTTTTGAGTTTTTTAAATGATGTATAATAGTAAATTATATTAAAAGGTTTTAAGTACTACATGAATTACATACTATGTAGCTAGATATCTAGCCAAATGCAAATTTTTTCATTAAAAATATTTCATTCAGGTAATTATAAAGTTTAAAAGAGAAACAATATAATATTAAATTATAAGTTTCTTCAAATTAATTACAATAGAAAAAAAAACTACTGAAGACCTAAAGCTATCTTAATGCTCCTGCATGCATGCTTTTGTACGTACAAAATAAGTTGAGAAATGGATTATAAATCAATCGACAAGTCAATCGTTAATAAATCTTACTTTTAAACCTTATTTAGAATAATTGAGAAATGATATTTGTAGTTATAAAATGTGTAAATGCCTTATACTTTTTTTTGTAAAAGGTGAATAAATTTGAGATCTACATGAAAAAATTAATTTTTAATAGTGGACTAAACTCTTTTCCAAAAGGAGTATTGCACAACACTTGCACAACTCATAACTGCATCTAATATTACTCATATTCTAGAGGATGCGTCCCAGCACCGAACGTAATCGCTTACCTGCAAAATATCAAACGGTGACGGCGTTGTACGCATGCTACCACTTCGATACTAAAGTCAGTCAAAAGTGTAGATTAACTCAAGTATATATGATCAAAAGCGTTCTAGGGTTACCTATACCTATACATACATATATACTTGGTACCTATACTCAAGTATCGGATCATCATCATCACTGGATTACTTTCATATGATACTTAGTTGTTCATTTTACCCTAAATAATAGGAGTAATTGGCTTGCCACATTAGTGCTTATCCGCTCTATTAGACAATGGAATATCAAATCTACATGGACCTTTAGCCTCTAGTTTGGGCCATATCTATCACTATAATTCCTAGTTGGGCCAAGGTACTAAATGGACCCTCTAATTACCCCACTAATTCCCTTCGCTCATAGGCGTGGGGAATTCTTTATTTCAGGGAATCCAGCCTTACGACTGTGCTGACTTGTCCCCAAGTTATAAATTTACTTTTTGTGTTCTAAGTGACTTGGATTGGATTTTTTAGGCTTTCTAATTACCCCACTGTTCCTTGTGTTGAAATCGATGGGCCACCACGCTTGCTAAATTGATGGGCCACCCTACTAGCCCATTAGACATTTTATCCCACCATTTCCAACTTTCTAGAATCAAGAAGAGAATGTTTGATTGCTCATGACATGGTGACGATTATTGGGTAATGTGCAACCATTCTCAACCCGTCGTGTCCTGTTGTCATGTTATGATGCTATAGCATATGACCCCTCGTATCATCACTCGGTTTGCACACTACGACCTTTCCCATCTTTCTTTTCATTTACTTCATCTTTTTGGTTCTTCTTTCCTGCTGCTTCTCTCTCTTGCAATTTCTTATGGTTCTTGCTTTCCCTTGCAATTTCTTGCAACTTCTTCATTTTTCATCCCATTCTTCCTTTTGATTTTAAATGGCTGAACAAGGTATTTCTGCCCGTCTTACTAACGTACAATCTTCCCATATACTGGACGTCCTGACCTATAAGGGGTTTGGGTGGCATTTCTACTCTTAGGGCTTGGGACCTAAAGAATTTACAGGAGGAGTATCGCATTCCAGACACGACTCTCTTGGAGATTCCCTCTCGAGGATGTATAGACGAAGAGAGTTTTAGCGGTAAGCTTTCCCTAATCATTTCCTTGCTAACTCATGGGTTGAGACATCCTTTCTATCGCCCATTGTGCGATATTCTAGATCTCCTTCGCCTTGCTCCTAACCAACTTCATCCCTTTGAACTAAGGGCCTTTCTTTGCACCTATATTGTGTTTTGTATGGCTTTGGAGCCCCTAGGTGAAGAGTACTTCGACCTAACTGCTCAGGAATTTTTGGCCTTTTACCACTTATGCCCGGATGCTAAGGGTAACACTCTGAGCTTCCAGAAGAAAGGCAAGGGACAAATGTTGGCCCGATTTGAGGGTCGCCACTCAAACGCAAAGAATTGGACAAGGTAGTTTTTTTTTTTTTTTAATTTCTGGTACAGGTTGGAATTTTCCAGTTTTGGAGACTCCCCAGCGGGATTTCCCATCAGGGCTAATTGGGGGAAAATCGCTGAGGAGAAGGGTTTGCTGGCATGGATGGAACCCCTATCAAATCGTGAATTGGCCCGAATCGAAAATGTTCTCCTCTAGGCAGATTGCCATCTAGAGGAACTTTGGACTTGTTAACTGCGGTCCATATAGATCTCTTTTTATGACACCCAATCATTCCCACGTCAAGGAGCGCTTGATTTTAACCAAGGCTGTGATGCCTCCTTCTCCGCCAAAACTGTCTTTGAAGAAGGACAAGAAAGTTAAACAGGATAAGTAGGACAAGAAAGATAAGAAGGAGAAGAAAGATAAGAAGGATTAGCATGACAAGAAGAAGAGAATCCGTTCTGAGGACGCCTCTTCTCCCACTAAGAAGAAGAAAAAAGCTTCGACATACACAATCGATAAACCTCCCCAAGTATCTACCCCTCAGTTTGTTACCCCCTCTTCTACTCTTGACACTTTTCCCGCGTGCAAAACTTCCCTGGGCCTTGGTGATGCCGAGAATTTGGCTAGTCAAGCCATCTTCCACTTGGCCATCACCTTTCAGCTTGAGATTCCTCAACAGGCGCCTATCTTGGCATCTAGCTTTATCTTCAAGTTCCTTGTTCTTGAGGATTTGGTGGGGGATGGTGAATTGAGTGCTGAAATTTTTGCCACCCTTAATTTGGATGCCACTGTGGGCGCAGAAGTTCGCATGGTCGTGGAGGAGGATTTTGCTTGCTAGATGAATACGGATGGGTGCGACAGAGAGGCGGACGCTGTCTTATGTGGAGAAACAAATACTGCTCCTACAGTGAGCTAATAGGTCCCCCTGCCAGGTGTCGCGGATGGTGAGGGAGGTGAGAATGATGATAGAGTTCCTTACCATGAGGAATTGAATGAAGATGTTGGGGCTCTTCAGTCGCCACCAACTACCATCTCTAAGGGGACTACCCCTTCCTTACATGCGAGTGACGAGCATCGATCTATTCATTTTCCCTTCCTACCCTCTTTTAGCGGTGTGACCGAATCCTCTCTCCTGGGGGGTGGGGGTATCGCCTTGGGCAGCCTTGTGGGTGAAGGCACCCACTTGATCGATGTGGACCTGGTGTACACTAGCATTGCACACCCGTTGGGATACCTTGGTGGTCTCCTTGAGAGGGGGGGCTGACTCAGCTGTTGAACCCCTTGGAGGATTTCCGCTTGACGGTGGCTGTGATCCTAAGGAGATTCAGGATGGTGGTTCCTCTATCTCTAGCAATGCCTAAGGCAAGGCTATTGCCGAGATGGCCTACCAATCGAGGGCCCTTCTCTCTGGGGTAAGTTGAATTGTTTTATGGCTTTCCCCTCTTCAATTTCTTGTTTGTTTGTCTGCTAGTTGCTCTGCTTTGGGTGTTGGTTTTTTTTGCAGAGGATCAATGACCTAGAAACCTGGATCCTAGCGGACTGGGCTCATTCAGAGGAAGGGGTTCGAGAGAGGTGAAAGTTTGGTTTTTTCGCCAAAACCACATTCGAGAGGTGGAAGTTGGAGAGGACGGAGATGGAGGTGCTTTTGAGAGGTGGAAGGTTGAGAAGAAGGAGCTAGAGGTTTTACTAGAGTAGGCTGAGGGTTGCTCCTTCTCCCTATACATCAATTTGGAGATCTTTAAAGACGAAGTTTTTGGACTTTGCGATGAAGTGCGCCTTGCCAGAGAGGCGAAGATCAGAGATGAGTTTTCTTTAAGGTTGTGAGAGTCAGAGAGGGACTATGCTAGGGCTCAACTCTCCCTTTTCCAAAGGAATTTTGAGTTTGAGCGAGGTTGCCTCAACTATGACATTTTGGCTCTCAGGGGAGAGTTAGACTTTGTCTAACCAGAGTTGTCCAGTTCTCAGGACCGTAATTGGGGCTCATGCAAGAGCCCATGACCGTAATTGGAAAAGGGGCGGCTGATTAGAGTTGACCTCTCTGAAGCTCTAGGCTCTTTGGCAGAGCTGCAGCAGCGGCACGAGCAGTATAAAAAGAGTCAAGCTCAGATTTAGACGAGGAGCAGCGAAAGCTGTACTTGGCCATCGTGGCAAAGGACAAACGCTTGGATGAGAAGAAAGTCGAACTAACAGCTTCCAAGGAGGAAATTGCTCACCTGCGCTCCCAACTAGCTTTTGCATTTGCTTATGGCTACGACGCTGGTGTCTTAAGGCTTAAGTCCCATCTGATTACCTATCCTTCCACCAATCTGACGCACTTGGACCATAATTGTTTCAAGCCTGATGTAGCTACCTGCCATTATTTTGATAACTTTGGTCGCTCAGAAATGCCCGACGCCTTCAAAGACATCCCTCCTCCTTCGCCTTCCAGGGGCTCCAATGTTTAAATTTATTTGTAATAGATAATTTGTAATTTCTTATGGACAGATGTTTTGACTTTGCATAATCATACCTCATTTGGATTGTGCTACTCCTTTTGTGGTTGGCCGTTTTGTTTTTCCTTTATATTTTGTTGTTGTTGAGCAATCTTTGAGGTGGCTTAGTTATTCCCTTTGTCTCCTTTCCTGTTGTTGGTGGGGAATTAAGTTTGGAAAGTGGCGTTGGCCTTTGTGCCCCCTTTGCTTTATGAAGCTGGGGTAGTCTGTTGGCCTCTACGCCCTTTGCATGGGGTAGTCTGTTTAAGGCTAGTATGATCTGATGACATTCTTGCCCTTTTTACATGGCACCGTGAGTCGTATAGGCTCGTCATTGGTGTTTAATGGTGGCGTGGTCTGATGACTTTCACGCCCTTTTTATATGGTACCATGAGTTGTTTAGGCTCGTAATTTGTGTTTAAGGGTGGTATGATCTGATAACCTCAGCTCCCTTTTTATATGGCACTGCAAGTCGTATAGGTTCGTCATTGGTGTTTAAGGGTAGTGTGGTCTGATGACCTCTGCATCCTTTTTACATGGCACCGCGAGTCATATATTCTTGTCATTGGTATTTAAGGGTTTTGACTAGTCACAGCACGACCTCTTTGGGCAAGGATGAGGCTGTAAAGAGCACTTTATTTGCAATACGAAAGAATAATAACAATCATGTAAAAATAATGACAGAGTTCTAAAAAATAATAAATTAACATCTAGCAGGGAATATAATGATGTAAGAATAAGGAGTTAAACGTCATCATGGGTACTATCTCTTCAAGTGCTTTCCATTCTTGGGATGCTGGAACTCTTTGCCTTGGCTGTCCTTTAGGCGATAGGACCCTAGCCTGGTATTAGCCATTACCATGTATGGTCCTTCCCAATGGGGTCTCAGCTTGCCTTCTTCTTTGGTAGTTACCTCACTTTCCTTTAAGACCCAATCTTCTATTTTGAATGTTTTGGACTTCACTCTCTTGTTGAAGTACTGCTCGATTTTTTTCTTCTCATGTAACATTTTGACCTCGGTTGCTTCTCTTTACTCTTCCAAAAGGTTGAGGTATTCTTCCATTGCTTTGCTGTTTTGGGGCACCGATAAATGGAGGGTTTGAAAAATCAGCAGCCCCATTTCCATTGGGGGTACCGCCTCACACCCGTATGCCGATGTGAATTGAGATTCCCCCGTGGGGGTCTTCATTGAGGTTTTGTAAGCCAATAATACTCCTGGCATCTCTTCCGCCCACTCTTTTTTTTTTCTCTCTCTGTGAGCTTCTTTTTCAAAATCGATAGTAATGCCTTGTTTTTCAATTCTGCTTGCCTGTTTGCTTGTGAATGCCCTGGAGAAGAGTACTTGACCTGTATTTTCAACTCTACACACCATTCCCCATAGTGGTCTGAGTCGAATTGGCACCCATTTTTGAAACTACGTTTTGTGGAATCCCGTATCGACAGATTATGTTCTTCCATAAAAACCTAGTCATGACCTTGCTTGTTATAGTGGCTAGGGGCTCTGCCTCCACCCATTTGGTGAAATAGTCCACTATGACGATCATGAATTTCACTCTCCTTTTCCCAAGTGGGAAAGGTCCAACCAGATCCACTCCTCATTGGGTGAATGACTAAGGGGTGGTCATGTAGGTCAGTTCTTCTAGGGGGGCATGAGGAACTAGCGTGTGCGTCTAGCACTTGATGCACTTTTTGGTAAATTCCCAAGTGTCTCTCAGCGCGTTGGGCCAATAGTATCTAGCTTTTACCGCATTCCTAGCTAAGGCCTTTCTCCCCAAATGGTTTTCGTATATTCCCTCATGTATTTCAGCCAGGACATATTGTGCTTCCTATGGAGAGATGCACTGAAGTAAGGGGTCGCAAAGCCCCTCTTGTAGAGAATCCTATAGATAAGCATGAACCTTGCCGGTTTCATTCTCACATTCCTCGCCTCTTCCTTTCCTTCAGGGAGTTCGCCTATGTTAAGGTACTTGACCACATCGTCGGCCCACTTGGGATGCTTGAGCCCATCATGCACACTTTTGCCCTGATTACTGGGACTTCAACAACCCTTTTTTTGACTTGCCATAGGAGGGGTGCATCCTCTACCCCTGATGCTACTCACGCCAGCTTGTCCACCACTGTGTTATCTTCTCGGCGTTTTTGGGATATGTTGAAATACGAGAACCGATCGTGTGCCTCCCAAACTTCTTTAACTTTTCGCCCTTCGTGGCGTATATGCCTAGTACCTGGTTGACAACCACTTGCGAATTTCATTTCACCTCCACCTTGATTGCTCCCAATACTGTGGTTATCAAAAGTTTTGCTACTAGTGGCTCATACTCAGCCTCATTGTTGGTCGTTTTGAAGGTAAGGGTCACCATGTAATGGTGTTCCTGGCCTTCGGGATTGACCAAGTGCATTCCTATTGGAGCCATCACATCCTCTAGGGGGAAGTTTGAGAATTCTACTACAAAATCCCCCAGTGCTTGCCCTTTTAGCACCTTTCTTGGTAGATACTCTATGTCAAATTCGTTTAGCTCAATCGACCACCCTTCTAACCTTCCTGAACTGTCTGGTTTTTACAACAGCTTCGCCAACGAACTTTGTGTAAGCACTCTTACTGTGTGAGCCTGGAAATACCGGCAGAGTCGCTTGGCTGTTGTCACTAAGGTGAAGGCTAGCATCTCCACCTGTGGATACCTTGCCTCTGCTCCTCTCAATGCTCGGCTTACGTAGTATATAGGCAGCTGGGCAGCTCCTTTTTCTTTTATCATGATGGTTGAAACGGTGTGTGGGGAAATAGCCAAGTATGCGCATAGTATATTGCCTTTTTTTGGTTGTTTCAAGAGTGGTAGCTTGGCCAAGTGTTGTGTTAGTTTCTTGAAGGCCGCTTTGTTGCATTCCTCGTTCCAAGGGGGACCTTACGCAATACCTTAAAGAAGAGGAGGCACTTGTCCATTGACTTAGAAACAAACCTGTTCAGGGCGGCTATCATTCCCACAAGTTGCTGAGTGTCATTTAGGCTTTTTGGAGGCTTCATGTTTAGGATGAACTCAATATTCTTAGGAGAGGCTTCAATTCCTGTCTCGGATAAAATGAAACCCAAGAACCTTTTGAGTCGAACCCAAATGCACATTTCATTGGATTCAACTTCATTTTATACCAGTGCAGGATTGTGAATGCCTCTCTCAGGTTAACTAGGTGTTGGGCAGGCTCCTTGCTCTTTACTAGCAAGTCATCTACATATACCTCCATTGACCTCCCGATCTACTCTTTAAACATTCGGTTGACCAAATTTTGGTAGGTCACCCCTGCTTTCTTCAAACCGTGACTTGGTAGCAATAGAGTACTCTATTTGTGATAAACGATGGTTTCTCCTCATCCATTTGGTGCATTTGGCTCTAGTTGTAACCTGAGTAGGCATCCATAAAACTCAGCATCTTATGCCTTGTAGTGGCATCTACGATAACATCTATCCGTCGTAAAGGGAAACTATCATTCAGACAGACTTTATTCAGGTCAGTGAAGTCTATGCACATTCTCTATTTTTCATTTGCCTTCTTTAAAAGGACTACATTAGATAGCTACTCAGGGTAATGGGCTTCTTTGATAAAACTGGAGGCTAGCAAACGTCTCACTTCCTTAGCAATGACAACATACTTTTTAGCGCTAAACGACCTCCTTTTATGACGTACTTTCTTGTGTGCAAGGTCTACACAAAGATGGTGCTCTATAATACTGTTATCTATTATTGGCATATCTTCATGGCTTTAGATGAACACATCTCAGTGTTCTATCAAAAACTGTTTCAAAGTTTCCTTATCCTCAGGGGGACTTGGGTTTCGATGCGTGTGGTGGTGCTGAGGAGGTCAGGATATAATGTTACTATCTCCAACGATTCATTGGCTTTGACCTGCTGTAGATTATGCTTATTTCTAACCTCTACCCCTTACTCCAAGGACGCTGCTAGAGGTGGGGGTAAGGGTGGCGGCAATACCTCCTGATTGCTTTCCTGGCCATTCTTTCCACTGCTGCTTGTGACAGTGCACACCTCGCTCTTATTATTCCTTAATCCTTGTACATAGCACTCCCACACTAAGGCTTGCTCACCCCTTGCCTCCCCTATTCTGCCATTCATAGGGAACTTCATCTTGGGTGATAGGTGGATGTAACTGTAAAAGCCCGCTAATTCTTATCTCTGTACCATTCTCTTCTCTTTTCTTTTCACACATAGTAGACGGCAAGACAATCCGTTTTGGATTCTTTCCCGACAGCAATCACATCTCTCTCGTCTTTACCCTCATCTGGAATCACGCGTATAGATTATCTTTTCCGTAAATCACGTAATTTGTTCTTCACCGACAGCTGTAAAATCATGAACAGTTTTATCCTAAGCGTTGTACCTCGATGGCGTTTTTCCGGATCTTATCCATCGAATTTCAAAGTATTAGATAAGCTTGTTTTTAAAGTAGCACAATTATAATAATTTAATGAGCTCTGAAAATATTATAATTGTGGATATTTATTTAGATTAAATATTTTAATTGTTTTAAGATATTAAGAGGTTTAATTTTACGTTGAAAATTCTTATTTAAATTTAAGTGTTTTATGCACTTTGATTAATTAATGATACTTTATCATTTTATATAATGATGAAGAAAATATTATTTTATAAACCTTAGTTTATAAAATAATATTCTATCTTAATTCTTCTCAGTGTAGTAATTAAGTGTTTTATTAATTTAAATGATTTTATCCTCTTCGATTAATTAACGGTACTTTATCATTTAATATAATGATGAAGAAATATTATTTTATAAATTTTAGTTTATAAAATAATATTCTACCTTAATTCATCGTAGTGTTTTATTTAAAGTGTTTTATTTAAAATAAAACATTTACGCGTTTTTAATCAGTGTTTTAACTCACCGTTGGTTTATTTGAGGATCCCGAAATGTAGAATTGAAGCGATATACTCTGGCCCTACCTTTTTTCTCTTCACTTTTTCTTTTTTTTTTTTTCTTTTTCTCTCCCTCTCTCTCTCTTGGCCGACGGAATGGAGGAACTCCACCATTGCCGTTCGGTTTGAAGCTCCAGCCGGCGCCACCTCCGGCCGCCGGACCCCACCTCCCACTCCGGCCTCATCCTCTCCCTCCGGCGAGCACAACCACGCCGGTGGTGTACTAAACCGACCTCTCATTCTCTCTCTTTCTCCCTTCAAAGATATGGGTCTCTAGGGGTTTTTCACATTTTTGGACCACCATACACGGCCAAATCAACCACCAAGCACCACCATTGGACTCACCTCATCAAGGGCTTCCTCCCCATGTCTTTCTTTTTCCCAAACTCTCACTTTTCTCATATGGGTTTCTTAAAAACACCCGTTCGGTTTCACCACCGTGCGCCGCCGTACACGGCCACCCGTGGTGTTTCACCACCACCATCTTGTTCCTCTCATCCTCATGAACCTCCCCAAGAAATTTCATGACCAACGGAGCTTCGTAGAGCCCTCACTCTCCTACACTCTCCAAGGCCGAAAATGGATTCAAACGGCCGATCCGCCGCCGTTAGCCACCGTCCGACCACCACCTCGCTACCACAGCTCCACCACATGTTCATCTACCTATCCCTAGCTTGCCATGAAGTTCTATGAAATTTCGCTACCTCGCGTTTCCGCTCACCGTTCGGATTTACTGTTCACGGCGTGACGCCGCCATGCTCCGCCACCTTTGACCATCACAAGGCGACCATGAACCTTCCAAGGCCACGCCTAGCCTTTCTCAAGCCCAAACTACCACTTTATGTGGTGGACAGCCACCGTACGCCGCCACGTACGTTCCTCCGACGCATGTTCGTGACGAACAACGAGCGACGCACGGGTTATCCCGTCGATGGTATAACCTTCTATCTCTAGTTATTTTACGTTTAAAATAGTTAGTTGGTTGGTTTGTGGATTGTGTAGTTATATTTGTGGAGTTCGTTGCGTAGTTGTGAAGCGAAGTGTGGTTGTGAAGTGTTGAGTTTGATTTTGTAGTTTGTGGACTGTGTTGTGAAGTATGGGCGTGAGATGGATGCCGTAGATGTGATACGGCGGGTTGTGTGAAGAGAATACGCGTGTAGCGTATTCTGTGTAATGCAGCGACGCGCCGCGCGACGTGCGCTGTAGTGATGTGTGTCGTAGAAGGAAGGGAGTACGCATGTAGTGTACTCCGTGTTGTATGGCGATGCATCGTGTATGCATCGTGTTGATGAGTGTTGTAGCGAAGGAAGTACGCGTAGCGCGTACTCCGTGTCGCGTAGCGATGCACCGTGAGACGTGTATCGCAGTGATGGGTTTTGTAGTGTGAATGGAAGAGAGTTCACGTGAGTGTACTCTGTACTAGGTCGTGATACACCGGATGGCGTGTCACGAAGGGTTGGATGGCGTAGCAGAGAAGTGTGGAGCGTATGGTGTAGTGTTGGGAAACTGTATGACAGTGTCCCGAAGCAGTGATGATATGGATTATAGTCGGGGTGACTGGTGTCATCTTGTGGTTGACTATGGCTAAGAGTATATGGATTGAGAAAGGAATTGTTTGTTTGGTTATTATTGATAATTTTAATGAACTTGTTTTAGTGCAAAGGCTTTCTGAAGTCAAATTATCTCTTCTGGGTATAGTGAAACCTCACGTTGCCGTGGTGTTGCAAGTGCTCATAATATGACAATTAGTTCAGAAGTGAAAATCTTAAGGACTTGAGTGTTCCTCTTCCAGCTGTTGTGCAGTTCCTCGTGTTTCGCCTCTATTCTCATAGAACGCGACGATCGAGGTAAGTTAGCTTCTAACTTACTATCAGTTTATTGTGTATGTATGATGGGTAAGGGAACTACAATTTATGTATGTATGTTATCATATATGTCATGTCATTACATGTTTATCTGTTACGCATGATTTATTCTTTTATGAATATTTATCTGTTACAAAATCTTTTATGTCATGCAATGTTGTATGTTATAAGTATGCCATGTTAAGTATGCCATATGATACATGTATGCCATGAAATGTTTATGATTAAATCATATTGTGCCATTTACAAGTATACGCCATGTTAGAAAAGTATATGATATTAAATAATATCTCATGCATTAAGAAAGATAAGACATGTTATGTTACTATAATACGTGGGGCCACAACAACTGTGGAGTACGTATTATATTTTATGTTACTTATAATGCGTGGGGCCACAACAACTGTGGAGTACGTATTATATTTTATGTTACTTATAATGCGTGGGGCCACAACAACTGTGGAGTACGTATTATATTTTATGTTACTTATAATGCGTGGGGCCACAACAACTGTGGAGTACGTATTATATTTTATGTTACTATAATGCGTGGGGCCACAACAACTGTGGAGTACGTATTATATTTTATGTTACTTATAATGCGTGGGGCCACAACAACTGTGGAGTACGTATTATATTTTATGTTACTATAATGCGTGGGGCCACAACAACTGTGGAGTACGTATTATATTTTATGTTACTTATAATGCGTGGGGCCACAACAACTGTGGAGTACGTATTATATTTTATGTTACTTATAATGCGTGGGGCCACAACAACTGTGGAGTACGTATTATATTTTATGTTACTTATAATGCGTGGGGCCACAACAACTGTGGAGTACGTATTATATTTTATGTTACTTATAATGCGTGGGGCCACAACAACTGTGGAGTACGTATTATATTTTATGTTATGTGTATTCATGGGGCCACAACAACTGTGGAGCATGAAGTATGGGGCCACAACAACTGTGGAGCATACACTACATGAGACACAGCAATTGTGACATGTAGAATACGTGGGGCCACAACAACTGTGGAGTACGTATTATGTTTTATGTTACTTGAATACGTGGGGCCACAACAACTGTGGAGTACGTATTATGTTTATGCTTATACGTGGGCAATGGATCGTATTAATGCAGTATTCGACAATTGAATAATATTCCAAGTTTATGTTAAGTCCAGTTTCAGATCAAATACATGATAAGTCAAGTTTTAGATCAAGTCCATGTTATGTTATGCTCACGTATATGTTATGTTCATGTCATGTTATGTTCAAGTTTATGTTATTTTCAAGTTCTTATTTATGTTATGCATGTTTACGTTCATGCTATATTTCAAGTCCATGTTATGTTTCACGTTCATGTTATGTTGTTTGTTCATGTTATGTTTTAAGCTTAAGTTTATGCCATGTTAAGTCAAGTTCAGTTCACGTTTAAGTTCTGGTTAAGTCATGCTATATGTCAAGTTATGCTATGCTTATGTATGACTATAATTATGCATTTATGCTTTTACTGTCATGCATGCATTTTTAACCTGTGTGTGAGTTTTATGTTAACTTACTGAGATTTGTAATCAAATCTCACTGTGGTAGTCCCAACTACCATTCCCCCCGAATGGTAGATCTTGTTACAGGACCCAAAGGAGAATTGGAATCTGACCAACTAAATACGGTCATCTAGGCTACGGTGCGATGTTGATGATGGTATAGTATTTAACTTAGGTTAATACTTGTACTTTTGGATTTGTATCTCAAGTATTCTTTTGATCACAACTATTTTAGACTAGTGTGGTGATCACGGCTTTTTAGTATGCCTTTATGTATGAAATATGTTTCAAGTATTTGGGATATTTTTAGTTTGGTGCATAGTATTGCTAAAGAAAAAATTTATCCGCTGCGAATATTGCATAATGCTAGATGCATGTTAGGAACATTGTATCTTATATGTCATGAACGGAGGCAGGTAACCTTGTGTTGCATGTCTCGACGCTTCAAATGTCCGTTCAATCCCAAGCGGAATTTGGGGGCGTCACAGTAACCACTCTAAGATTTTTAAGCGTCGGCTACCCTAATATGGTGTTGTATGAAGATGGGTCATTTACGACCAAGAACGGTAATGGTGGTGGCTATACATGTTCTTGTCCCAACAGTCACCGGGAGGGTGATGGTGCCTACCAGTTGTATTATATCCCTAGAGAAGCCCTTCAACGGTGTTAGGGAAGGTCTTAACTTATTTGTACTTATACCCATCTTGGTGAAGGCCTCCTAGAATAATATGTCTGCTGAACTGTCGTTATCAATAAGTCTGGTGTATAGTTGGCAACTAGGAGAGTGACTACTAAGGCATTACTGTGTGGGTATAGCACCCCTTCTCGATCCTCTTCCCTGAAGGATATGGTCGTTTGAGTATTGAGCTTCTGATACTTGGGTGGCTTGTCCACCACATACATTTCTTCATTCCTCGCTCTTCGTGCGTGCACCTTTCGACTGGATAAGGAGACACCGCCTCTAGCGAATCCTCCTACTATCGTCTAGATTTTCCCTCTGGGCGCCCTATCCCTGTCATTCTTTGGGGGCACCCTATCTCTATCATTACCACAAGTATTGTCCCGATGATGCTGCCACCTATTAGGACTGCTACTTATTCTGGGATTGCGCCTTGGCTCATAGTGTCACTTAGGCTTTGAGCGCTCTACGACCATCTACTCTAACTCTCTAGTGCCCGACAATTTAGAAACTCTCTTCTTCATGGTCGTGCAATCTTCAGTCCAATAGAAACTCATATGGTGATACTTGCAGTAGCGACTGCCTGTTCTAGCCTGATGGTGTTCATTACTTGGCTCCTCTTTCTCTTGCACATTTAGATTGTTGTGCATCAATCTGTTATTGTGCTCCATCCGCCTTTCTCTTTTCTATCTTGATGACTCGATGTGGGTTTCTTGTCGACGTGATTGTTCTTCTACTCAGCTTTGTGCTCCCCTTTTCTCGGATCCACCAAGGGTTGAAGTGTGCTTTCAGCGTTGACGAAGTCGTCAACCCTATCCATGAACTCTCTCAGGGTAAAGAGGTCTTCCTGGCCAATTCGACCATGAAGGGGTTGCGTGGCCAGATTAAGAGGGCGGCAAGGGTAATTTTCTTATCCTGATCATCTGTCATCAACCTTTCTTTGTTGAAGTGAGTGAGGTATATCTTCAGGTTCTCATCTTCTCTTTGTTTAATCGTTAGGAGATATGCAGCTGGGCATCGACGTCTTCTGCTGGGCATGAATTGTGTCAGGAATTGCATGGCCAAGTCTTTAAAGCTGTTTATTGATCTTGGTCTAAGGGTCCCAAACCATCATCTTGCATCTTGTCGTTCCTTTCATGGTCGGGGCAAGGCTTGGCAGGCGATTTCCTCAAGGAAGCTATGGAGCGTGATGTGTGCCTTGAAATTCTCCAAATTGTCCAATGGGGCCTTAGACTCGTCATACATCTCTATTTGCAGCACTTTGAATTTTGGTGGAAGCAGCATGGTCATAATCTTTTCACTATACGACAGATCAGTCTGGTTCAATAAGTATTCTATTGAGGAAGATCCTCCCATCTTCTTCGCCATCTCTTCATATTTTCCAGTGAGGCATCGTAATTCGTCGTGCATCTTCTTTTTCTCTACATCCTCTTGGCTGGGCACAACCGTGTCGTTGAGTTCCAAGTTTCATCGCTTTAGGTCTTCGTTTGCTTTCCTTAGATTTCCCTGGCATCTAATGCCAACTTCAGCTTTTCTTTCGTTGCAGCTAATCATGCTTCCATGGCAATAGGTAATGTATCCTATTCACTGTTTGCTAAAGAGCGGGTCACGATCGACATGTGGGAATATCTAACGAGAAACTGAATTTGAAGAAAATAGATCCCACAGACGGCGCCACTATAGTGAATGTGTCCCACCACTAAACATAATCGCTTACCTGCAAAATATCAAAGGGTGACAGCGTTGTACTCCTGCAACCACTTTGATGCTAAAGTTAGTCAAAAGTGTAAATTAACTCAGGTATATGATCAAAAGTGTTCTAAGGTTATCTGCTACCCATACATATATAGGTATAGGAAAGTATTGGATCATCATCATCATTGGATTACTTTCGTATGATACTTAGCCGTTCATCTTACTCTTAAGTAATAGGAGTAATCTGCTCGCTCATTAGTGCTTATCCGCTCTATCAAACAACGAAATATCAAATCTAGCCTCTAGTTTGGGCCCATGTCTATCACTATAATTCATAGTTGGGCCGAGGTACTAGATGGACCCTCCACATATGATTCAACTTTGATAAACATCCATGCTGCTTAATCCTGCATTTGTATCATGAGCTTTAATCCATCATACTGTTTCAACTTTCACCCTCATTTCCTAACGTAGAAAAGGGCAAAATTGAAACAAAAATAAAAAATAAAATACATGCATTTTTGTAGCACTTTTGTTTACTTGATAGAAACATTAACGCTGATGCATGCGGTGTGTGGGGATCACAGAAATAATAATAATAATAATAAAGATCAATTGAATAATACAGGTCGCATTCATGGTTTGCTTGTTAATGTCATGAAAATCAAGAGAGATCTCATGAGGAGTCATGATCTGATCGATCTTGAGATCCTGGCTAATCCATGTTGCACCTCTCCATCGTTTAATTAATTACCCCAAGTGGCCATATACTGTACTTGTTTTTGCCAAATAGGATAGGGTAGTTTGTTTGGGGTTGAAGCCTTTATTCTTGGAATCAGAAAACAATCTAAAATAATAATAATAAATAAATAAAAATATCCCTTCGTAGCTGGCACCTTCACTACAAGAAAAATAGACTTTTACAACTAATTAATAGCAACGAAAAGATCAGTATTTAGCAACCAATTTGATTGTTAAATACTCTTTTCGTTGCTATTAATTGATCACAAAAATTCGTTTTTCTTGTAGTGCTTAGATATTGATTATATATGGAATATCGATCCCTGACAACATGATCCGCGTCTACCTTAACTTGTATAAAAATAGAAAAATCCCGATGGAACGTAAGACTTAATATTTCACCTACTTAATTGCATGACTATATGTGCAAATAAATAAAATAAAATAAAAAAGTGGCCTCAGGTTGTTGCATGTCTATATCTGCCTTGATACGACAATCTAATAATCTATAATATTCATGGCATAGAATAACTCTAGCAATTACGATTATACAAATCAATTCAAATTACTTGGTTATAACAATGCATCGTGTCACGTACTTGGGACATCAATGATTGATGAAGAGTTAGCAAGCATGCTTAACTTCCACGTATGACAATATTAAAGAAATATTTGCAATTACCATGTATGATTGAAATATCTTAAACAATCAATGTGCTGACAAATTGGATCCCAGAGTATACATTATTTGGAGAGAAATGCTACTACACTGTTCCAGTTATACTGTTCACTTTGTTCCATTGAATTGAAAATATTAAAAAAATAAAAGTATAAACATAAAAGAGTAGAAAAAATCTAGAATTTTAGTATTTATTCTTGTGTTAATGAACACTATTTTATTTTGAATATATTCTTTTTGTTTCGAATATATATATATATTAATTTTTTAATAAACCATCTAGCATCATATTATAGTATTGTGTCAATAGGACAAAATGAGCAGTATAACGATACTCTTGTTTGGTAGGTGGTAGGTAGGTAGAAGTTTTTATTTAGTCTTTACAATTTCTCTTAAGGAAATCTAATTACAACATTGATTATAGGTTAAGGTGTGACTTGAATACAACTCACTTCAATTTCCCATGCACGTGATCATGTCTAAAATAACTGTAATTAGTACTTACTTTTCCATTTTCATTTGCAAGAAGTTTAATTAATGAAACGTGTTCCATTTACCTGGTTTTGTTCTGCACAGAAATAGAAAATTAAAGATGAAGATCAAAATCTTCTTGTGGTCAGAATCCTTTGTTTAGTTGTGGAGAAAAAGATTGTCCCCACAGATGTCGTATTCCTACTTTACTTTAAGAGGTTTTGGTTTTTGAAAAAGATTGTCCCCACAGATATTGTCGTATTCCTAATTTACTTTTAAGGTTTTGTTTTTTTTAATAGACAGTTATTTTTCTATATTTTTTATATATTTATTAATATAATTAGTTAAAATAATTCTTTTATATTAAAAAAATACTAGTAACACAGTTAATTATATTAGTACAATGTATAAGGAATATATACAAATAACTGTATATAAAATTTTTGTTACTTTTATAACAGAGTACTGGTGTTGACTGAATCTAAGGCTAGGTTTGGATACAAAGCTTGTTTCAAATTATCTCATCTCATCATTATAATTTTTTTCAAATTTTAAATAAAATATAATAAATAATTCAAACTTTTTTAAATCTGAAAATAATAATAATATTAAAATATAATATTATATTAATATTTTATTTAATATTTAATTTTAATATAAAATTATCTTATTTATCCACACTATCCAAACTTTTTACTAAAAGCTGAGATGTCAGAATCTAATCTTTGAAATCCTAAAATCTCCAAATAATGCACCTCTCCATCCATCATTTTATAACAACCACAGAAAAACATTAAAGGGCCCATCAGGTTGCTTGTCTCATCAAAATGGCCCTGTCAGAAGTTTTGATTCCTTGCTGCCTAACCTCTAAACGAAATCAGCAAGGCAAGTAGTCCCATGCCCTCATGTTCCTTCTTCTTCTTCTTCTTCTTCTTCTTCTCTTTTTTTTTTTTTTTTTTTTTTTTTAATATTTGGTCTAAAACAAAATTTTATAAAATTAATTTCATAAATTCATAGAAATTGATATAATACGTTGAATTATAATTTTTTAAAATTTTTATTTTAAAAATCGATTATTTGATATGAAAATTGACTAATTTTGAAATAAAAAAAATATTTTTGTCGTAAATATCTAACAATACACAAGCTTTCTTCTTATAGTGTTTATTGTGAAGTATATATCCAATCACATCAATAAATAAATTAACTTTTATGAAACCTATTTTGTAGATGCAACTCTTCTATTTTCTTTTTTGTATTTTTATGTGTTTGTTTTGATGGTAGTTGAAAACGTACGGTTCAATCTTGGACATGAGTTCGTTTGTTTTCAGAGTGGTCGTTTGTATTTAGAGGTGTTTACGAGCTCTCTCTGACCTTTAGTTGGAGACTTGGAGTAGCTGCTAGCTGGGAAGTCATATATATATGCATTATGGCTGAAGTGATTGCAGAAGAGTCACGTGCTGATCAGGAATTGGTAGGTGTGGTTTTGGTAGATGCAGACGTGAAATAATATCAGAAATTCAGAATGATGGAGCGCGCTGCTGATTGCTCAGGGCCATGTTATTATTTGGGATGGATGCTGACACTTCACGATCTGCTTCTCTGCTGCTATGTTGGGACAGTGTACCGCTGGTGTGTACCTTAGTGTATTCGAGAATTTTTTTTAAATATGAGTAATATTAAGTAAAGTTAATTTTACGTATTTTTTATATATTTTATTAAAAAATTAAGTAAAAATAACTAAACTTAACATTTTTGTTTTCGTTTGATCTCTTGCCGTCTCCACCAATTGAAAACGGCCAACTCACTTTCCCTGCTTAGAAGTTTAAAACCCAACCCTATCACCAGCTTTCCCATCCTTGATTAGAAAACAACACATCACTGTCAAATTTTGGAAACTTCAGTGTATTTTTGTTGTTTATCCATTTTGGGATCCAATCCCAACCAATTTTAAGTTTTCTGTTTGCTTTGTTCAATTGAATTTTATGCAGTTGCTGAGAAAGAAAAACACAAGGAATTCATGAACGACAATGATCATAATCACCCATAAAAGGGTACCTACTCCATAAGGAGAAAAGTCCATTTCATCTTGCATGTCGGATATTGATAGTCCCCTCAAGAATTTGATATTATCTCCGACACCCGGGCCCCAAGCATAGTCCAAATATCCATAGAGTGGACAATGACCATCTCGTTTGTTTTTAAAAATAAGATAAAATAATATAAATTAAGATGAGATGAAATTTTTTATTAAAGTGAACGGGCCGAAATGATTTGAGAAATTACCTCTTAGTGTAAATATACTATTAACATATTTTTATTTAAAATTGCAATTGTTTTTATAAGAAAATGTTGGATTAAAATTTGAAATGCTAATGGACATCTTTTCTTTTGGGTGCGGTTTGGATAGTAAGTTGAGATGAGATAAGTTCATGATATAAAAGTTAAAATTTAAATAAAATATTGTTAGAATATTATTTTTTAATATTATTATTATTTTGAAATATGAAAAAATTGACTTATTTATTATATTTTATATGAAAATTTAAAAAAATTATAAAGATGACATAAGATGAAATACTTCTGTATCTAAATAGGGCTATGCCACTATTCTACTTTTATGATAATAATATCTTATTAAGTTTTTTGGCAAAAGATCGTAAGCCTTAGTCATATCACTACAACACAATTGATCTTTTGTGACAGAGGAAAACGTCACAAAAAATTACTAAAATGTCACTAAAGACATTTGGTGATGGTTCGAAACCGTCATGACTACCGTCACCTAATGTGTGTCACAGAAAACAATTGGTGACAGTTTACTATTCAACCGTCACAAAAAATATTTTTAGTGACGGTTGGAGGTCTTCCGTTTGATGACATGTTCGAACGTGAGATTTTTTGTGACGGTTGAAATCTGTCACAAAATATAACGTTCGAACGTTAACCCGACCGATTGACATTCGAATGAAAAAAGTTGACGTTTGTTTGTTATAGTTCGAACGTATCATATTTACGTTGGAACGTCAAACAAAACATTTGAATGTAAATCATTTAAACATTCTAACGTTGCGTTCGTTTTGAGAGTGAATATGTTCGAACGTTGGATCTTACATTCGAACGTTATTTCGTAATTTTGTGTAATTATGTTTGAACGTTAGTTCTAATGTGAACCAACATTCGAACGTTTGTTATATACATTCGAACGTATAGATCAAAAATACTATTTTCATACAATTAAAAAATATACAAATTGCATCATCATATTACACGATCAAATTAACAATTAACCATGTTTTATATAGTTGCAAAATTAGATATTAAAAGTTCTACATAATGAGAAAATTGAATTGATTTCATTTCTTCTTCTTTCCTCGCCCACCGTGATTTTACTGTAGTGACATAACATGCCCTATTTGGACTCTCATCTCCCTCTGCACTTGTTCTTAAACTTCACTATATATTCTTTCCTCATGGTCTCTCTGTTGCTCCTGCAAACGCATCTCTAAATCAGACTATTGCTCCAAGAGAGACTCAAACTCTTGCTGTCTTGACCTCATATACTCATTTGATAAAAAAAAAATGCTGCAAAATAAGTAACGTTTTAAAAAAAATACAAATAAAAATTAAATTAATGACATGTTGCGTACTTTAATAAATTATTCCCAACATATTCAATAAAAGTTCACAAATTTATTCAAAATGATATCATATATTTCCACAATATATAAACATATTCACAATTAAATTCACAATATTTCACATATTCCCAAAATTTTAATAAATACTGTAATACACAAATTCACAATATATAAACATATTCCCCATAGACTAAACTAATTCAAAAATCACATATACATATGCACAATAATAACTAATTCACAAATACCAAAACATAGTTACAAAAAAATAACCACAACATATACTTCAAATACACATACACAATTGTAAAACATATTCATTTTAATCTATAAATATACACTAATATTTATATTTTCATTTTAAGAATAAGCATACACAAAACACAATTTTTCATTTTAATTCATTATATTACATAATCCATATCACAAAGATTTGATTCTAATTCATCAATAATATCCAATTCACAACATATTTACAATATATACAATCAAAATTCACTCCTCAACTCATAATATTATACCATATCTAATCTTTCAAAATCCACAATCAACTCACATTATATATATCGAAATATTCATCATTATCCATAACAAAATCACAACAAAATATATAAACATATTAATAAAGTTTAGAAATATACCTATCACTCACAATATCCTCTTACAAATGACAAGTTTTGAACAAGTCACAACAACCAATCCTTCAAAAAAATCACAACATTAGCTAGTTAAAGACATATATAAAAAAAATATAAATAAATATCATAAAATTGCAAAACATTTAAAGGAAAAAAGAGTATTTTCTTACCAAAATCAATGGAGAGAGCAAAAATATTAACCCTCTCTCACTCTACTCTCTCTCTAACCCTCTCTCACTCTAACGCACACACTCTCTCTCTAACCCACAACCCTCTCTCACCCTCACTCTCTCTTTCATGCATGGGAGAAGCAGAAGAAATGATTCTGCATCCTCCCGTGCGTTTGTTCATTAAAAACACTCTGATTTGATATGACGTTCGAACATTTAAAAAGTAACGTTCAAACATTTTAAAAGTAATGTTCGAATGTTAAATTTTAACGTTCGAACATAATTTAAAAAAGAGTGAAAATTTCCCACATTTTTTCACGTTCAAACGTATATGCATATACGTTCGAACATTTAAAAAGTAACGTTCGAATGTTAAATTTTAACGTTCGAACGTAATTTAAAAAAGAATGAAAAATTTCCCGCATTTTTTAACGCTCGAACGTATATGCATATACGTTCGAACGTAAACAAAGTAACGTTCGAATGTTAAATTTTAATGTTCGAACGTTATTTAAAAATGAGTGGAAAATTTCCCGCATTTTTTTCACGTTCGAATGTTAAATTCTAACGTTCGAACGTACCTGCATATACATTCAAACGTGAAAAAAGTAACGTTCGAACGTGAAAGAAATGTACTCTATTATTATAAATAATATATAATATACTATATATAATCATATATATAGTATATTAATTATATATAATATTAACTATATACTATAATATATACTATATATATTAACTATATAATATTAACATATTAACTATATAATATATTATATATTATATATTATATGTAATGACTATATATATAATATATAATGGGTATATATATACTATATATATTATATAATATATACTAGACTATATATAGTATAGTATATATAATACTAGACAATATATATAATGTATATTATATACTTAACTAGTATATAATATAGTGTATTATATATTATATATATAGTATATAATATACCACAATTAGCTTATCCAATTTTAATATTAAATCATTGTGCTTCAAATTTCAATCTCTTTAAATTTGTAATAATTGTTCACAAATGATACATTATTTTATTTAAAAACTACATAAAATTTAAATTATAGTCATATTTACTAAATATTCTATCCAACGTTCGAACTTCACCTACCAACGTTTGAACGTTACTGATTAATGTTCGAATGTTACTGATTAACGTTCGAATGTTGGCGCCAAAAAATATTACGTTCGCACATAAAAATCTTTAATGTTCGAACGTCCATGTAACGTTCAAATATAAATTTGTTTACATTCGAACGTCAGACGAATTTCCATCTAAATTTAGTGACGGTTTGTATAAACCGTCACAAATATTGATTTTTTGTGACAGTTTGGGGATTGTCACCAATTCTAAAGCGTCACTAAATCCCAATTTTGTTATAGTGTATTATACTTTTACGAGATTCGTTTATAGATCTAGTACGAGTATTCTTTTTATATATTACTATTTTTTTCTACTTAAGATTGAAAAATGCCCAATGTTTTGCCAAAAAACTTATGAGTCACATGCATCCCAATAGTAGCTATGCCTCTTATCTCCATCTCTATTTGATAAGTGTTACTTTTTAAGAATATAATATAAATAATTAAATCTATTTCTTTCTATTAGTTTAAGCCTTTTGGACAAGTAATATTTTACATAATCATTGTATCAAAGCAAATTGGGTCCTAACTCTAAGTTCGAAACTCGACTACACACTCTATCCTATTTAATCAAATATTTTACATATTGAGTCATTTATTGAAAGGGAGTCTGACCCATACGCAAGTGAGAGTGTTAAGAATTTAATACAAATAATTAAACTATTTGTTAGGTATTCGACCGGTCTAATATGCCTACGCATATTAATCATGCCACTTGGAAAGACTTTCAAGCCTCTACTCTGTCAAACTTGCCTATCCCACTCTAACATCAACTATACGCATATTTCTCCTGATCATTCGCTAGGCCAAACGGAATTTGCCAAAACTAAGTACTTATAATACACACACACACATACACATGATACAAACACAAAAATTTTATAATTTTTCTATATTTTTTTAATAAGATATTATTATTTTAATTAAAACCCATCAAATTCAAATAAATTAATTAAGAATAAAATTATTTTATTGAAGAGTAATATATATAACAAAAAATGTAAAATAACAAGGTTTGTTCTGTTAACAGACTTATTAGTGATAGGGTGTACGTACTAGAGTTGTTTTGTTTTTATTAATGTAGAATATATTGGAATTTATGAACATATATATAATATTTCCTCTGATATTACTCTGGCTGAAATGGAGATAAGTAGATTTAATGAAGTGTTTTGGATATATATATATATATATATAGTTTTGGCTGCTGCAAAAACTTTTTCATTAGCAAATAATCACTTTCAGCAATTAAAATTGATGGCAAATGATCATTTCTAGCTATTAAAATTGGCCAAAAATGATTATTTGTGACAATTTTTATTTGGTACAAATTAAATAACCATTTGAAATTAGCTCATGACTAAAGAAAGATCATTCGTTCAAATAGTATTAATTTTGGCGTTTGAACGACTATAGAGACAAAATTGTCCCAAACAAATCTGTTCGAACAGTATTTTTAATGTTGGAACGACTATTAGAGATGAAATTTTTTCATTGCAAAATAATCCGTTTGAACACCATTTTTGGAATTTGAAGTTTGAACGACTAACGGGGATGAATTTCTTTTTGGGACAAACTTCCTGAAACGAACTTGTGATGAAAATATTTAATCTCAAAATGTTTTTCTAGACGAAATTGAAACCTCTTTGGAATGAATTAAGATGTACGTTTGTCCCTAAAAAGTAATTTGTTATAGCGCCTTCTAGTGATCATCATGATCTCTGTATTCTCGTCATCTAAGATCAAGTTGATAATTTCGAACGGCATAATTATCTATTAATTTCATGAACATTTTCTCCATTATTGATGATAGCTCGATCCAATTGAAAAAAAAAAGATGAAGGAAGATCTGCATAATATTTCTGAATGACAAGCTGATGATCAAAGACATGCATGTGATTCTGCTCTTAAAAAAAAAAAATAGAAAGGAAAGAAAGACAATGGATCGACATGATCCCGCAAATAAATTGTGAGGTGGAATATGTTAAATCCACCCTAAGTGTGAACCCTCACACATGCACCGTTTTGAAATTTGTTGTATTAGGCACCGTTTGGTGCGTTAGGTGCAAAATTTCTGCAGCAAATTGCTGCACCGAATTGTGGACAGTGAGGTTCCCTCTCCTATAAAAGGAGAGCTTCAGCTCATGTAATTGTAGGGGCAACAAGAGAGAAGCCAAGAGGGAAAGAAAAATAGAGAGAAAGAGAGGGTACGTGAGAGAGTTGAGAGAGTTTTGTAAAATATTTTTACAAACTCAGTAAAAGAGGCTCCAGTGGACGTAGGCAATTTGCTGAACTACTTAAATATTGTTTTGTGTGATTTTCGGACAGGTTTCAGGTCCAACAGAATATAGTACCAAAATCTGAGTGAATGATACCTGAAATTAATATTAAACATATATATACGTTCACTGCCCAAAGTCTTGACCTTCTTGAAGCTATAGCTCGCGTACAGATTTAGCCAATGAATCGATCAGTATGATCGATTTAATCATCTTTATATTATAAGATGTTTTGGCGTATAATATTGAACTTTGAAACATGGAATGTATCATTTTCCAGCATATTATATATATATAGTGCCGTACGTACGTACCACGACCGTATAGAATTTTGATTTATTTGGATATATTATTGATCACCATTGAATACCGCAGCAAGAATATCCCAAATTCTGAATACAGATTATTTTTTTCACATATCCAACAAAAATTAAATGATATGGAAAATAATAATTTATTGCAACCGAAGGAAAAAGCACAGAGAGAGAGAGAGAGAGAGAGAGAGGAAAGACAAGACAAGGAAGTTTTAGTTCTTTCACAGCGATTAAATTACATGCAGAGAGAATCAAAGCTGAGCGAGAATATTAGTCATTCCATGGCGTGGACTGCAAACCGCCTCCAGAGGCTTAGCCTTTGCCAAAACAAATCCTGGATCCAAGTTCATGTCCACCATGATCTCCTTCTCAACTCTTTCCCAGTTAAAGCACTGAATGAGTGCACCCATTGCCAATGAATTTATTCGGAGTGCCAAGCCTGCACCGGGGCATTGCCTCCTCCCTGTCCCAAACGGGATGAATTTGAAAGCGTGATCTCTTTGATCTCCATTTATTTCATCAAATCTCTCTGGCTTGAACTTGTCGGGCTCCTCCCACAGCTTGGGATCCCTATGCACAGCCCATGCATTTGCTAACAGCATCGTCCCTCTCGGTATTTTATATCCCCCCACAGTGCAGTCTTCTGCAGAAAAATGGGGTAATAAAAGTGGCGTTGGGGGATAGAGTCTGAGTGTTTCGTTGATGACAGAACGAAGATAAGGAAGCTTGGATAGATCAGAATCATTTAGCAAGCGCTCATGTCCAACTTTCTCGTCAATCTCTGCTTTAAGCTTTTGCAATACCTCCGGATGATTCAGCAGAAATGCCATTGCCCATTCCATAGTTGTTGCTGTCGTCTCCGTTCCCGCAGCAAACATCATCTGAAACATTGATAATAAATGATCAAATGATGTTAGAAAGTAGATCGAGTACTTTAACGGCCGCACCAAAAAGCTATGCTAACATCTTTAGTAAAGAAAATTCTTAACAATAAATCAGAGGAATAACGTGAATGAAAGCTTCAGATCATCAAGCTGGGCAGCTTCTTCTCCATATATAGGTCCATTCTAATCCCAGGGTCAAAGAAGGATACATGTACAATTCAGAGAAGAAGGGTAACTGTAACTACCGTACTTTGGTTGCAATTGACCATTTAATAGTGCATGGTTAGTTTGACCTATAATGTATATGGCATCCCCAGTCACTTGCTGAAACATGTCATATAACAGTTGTGACAGGGATAACGTAATCTAAGAACAAGAAAAACATTTCTTTTGCTAATAATACTTGCTTGCCATATGTTTACTTGCTAGGCACGTGTTATTGATTGAAATAATGCAACACTTACCTTAAATAGGATAATCCTTTTACTTAGTTTAAATTAATTATAAGAAAGATTTATACAGTCATAGGAATGCAACGTACTCTCTCAAAAAAGTAGAGAAAATGTGTGACATGCATGAAAAATACTTTTTGGCAGACTCTATATTTCTAAAAAGACTGGACCAGACTTGAACATATAACTGTATTTAACATTATTTTTTTTTATGTATTATATATTTTCATTACTAAAACTTGCCGGGAATTTGTTTTGAAAAGCTAGTACGATTCAAAACCCATCCTGAAGAGAAAATATATTAAAAAAGATACCAAAATGTTTTAGAATTTTATTCGAATTGACATAAACTTCAAAAGATCTGTTTTATTCACATATATATCTTTTTCTATTCTGGGTCCAGCTTGGAAAGAAATTTAGGATCTAATTTATCGTGAATATATAACATTAAGCAATAATTAATCGAAAGGACTTATAGCACTATTCACTTACCAAAATGATGCTTTTCATGACATCGTCTGAATAGAATTCAGGCTCTGATTTATGAAGAGATGATAGAGCTTCAATCAGAGTCCTCTTCTTTCCCATGTCCTTTACGGTAGCGGTATTCAAAGAATTGGTTTGATTCTTTCGCTTAATCTCTTCTATCAGAGGCCCGAAAAATCCCTCCCTCTTACTGTGCAACTTCATCATTCTCTTCTCCAACCCTTTGAAACCAATCCACCTCAAAACTGGAATGAAATCACATATATTCATTCCCAAGTTTGCAAAGAAAGTTTCCTTCATATCTTTGAGATGTTTATTTC
This sequence comes from Carya cathayensis, assembly GCA_011037825.1. NCBI lineage: Eukaryota > Viridiplantae > Streptophyta > Magnoliopsida > Fagales > Juglandaceae > Carya > Carya cathayensis. Next base: position 770,606 of record QGSO01000141.1, on the reverse strand, counting down.
CCATATCCGTGCCAGCAGCCTCCTCTCCAACACATTGCTTGTCATTGACCATCCTCATCATTACATTGAACATCAGAAGTGAGAAAACATACCTGCACTCGACTTTCTGGGGTTCCCTATTCGAGACTTTGAACAGTCTACGGACAAGGGAGTAAACTTCTTCTTGTCTGACGATGGAAGACTTTTGAAGGCTATTCTGAGAAAAAATCTCGATGCTCACAATCCGCCGGAGGTTTCGCCACAAGTGACCGTAGGGAGCCCAGGCTGGAGCATTTAAGTTGTAAGTCAAAATATCACCAGCCATGGTGTGGGGACGATTTGCAAATATGATGTCGTTCTTGGTGAAGCATTCTTCGACAGCAGAAGAAGAAGATATGACAATGCAAGACCGGGAACCAAATTTAAAAGAAAGGACCGGACCGTACTGCAAAGACAGGGCCTGTAATGTTTGGTAGAGGGGCGGTTTAAGGAGGTGCAGGTGGCCGATTATGGGCAGAGAAAATGGACTGGGTGGTGCATTTCGGTTGTGCTTGTACACAAGCTTGATGATAACAATGGAGATCAGGAAGAAAGCAATAAGGTAAGAAATTAGGTTTTCCATGGCGAATTAGCAACAGTTCGATGATTATCAGTTGTAGTTCATGGCGCTGGGCTCTCCCTTGAACCCGTAGTACGCTACTAGTGAAATAAATATTGCTTCTTGTTACCCAAAAAGAAGACGACAGACGTAAAATTATTATAAAAATGATTATGCTTGTATCGTTATTCAATAATTGAAAGAAAAGAACAGCTTTGCAAGAAATTGGTTTAAAAATCTATCGCGTGTTGTTCTTGGTGTGGAGAAAGATCGATGTTTATTGTATAAGTGTTGAAGAAAGTGAATAAATATAAAATAAAAGAAATTAATATTTTAATAATAGATCATACTTATTTTTAAAACGACTATACAATGCTTGTGTAGTATTCTATAACTGTACATAATATTATTTTTGAAGAAATATAAATTATTTTAACTAAAGTAAACAAAATGTGATTGCATGACTTGTTTGATGGATGGATAGTTGTCATTCTTATTATAAATAAGGTGGATGATATTTCTTCAAATCTGATTTCGAAGAAAATTTTGCCCTCACTTGAGAGTCCCCCCGCATTAATCCAAAAGAAACAAAAAAATTTTAAAAAATGATATTAGTTTTTATTTTATATCTTTTTGTTCTCAGTCATGTTAATATTGTACTAAGATTAAGATATGTAGTAAATTATAACAATCATTTAAAATATGTGGTAATAAAATATATATGATAAGATTAAATAAAAAAAATATTACTCTTTATTAAAAAAATAAAATAAATTATATTATCCTCGGTGCTCAGCTTGAATGATTGAGATTTGTGCTTTTTCGTAGGTGAGATGTTTGGTGAGCGGTGATTCAAAAGAAAAGTGGGTGCACGAGCTTACCCAACAAACTGTCTTGGTGCTGCAGTAGTACCGGCCGGTTTCTTCAAAGGAAAAATATAGTTATAAGTATAATTATGTATTAATTTGTGTATCAATATGATGTGATTGGTTAAAAAGTAGATTTTATTGAAAACAGTGTTAATTTAAATTTTAAGTATGAATAAATCAGTATTGGTATACAGATTAGTGCGCGACTGTGCTTGTATGTAGTAAAACTCTTCTGTAAATAAATAAACACTTCGATTGATTACATGCATATAATGTGATGATATAAAAATTAAAAATAAAATAAAATATTATTAAAATATAATTTTTATTTTAAAATTAAAATAATTTGAACAAATCTTGACAAGACTGAAAGAGTCTATGATTCTTTCATTTACGAAGTGAACTTTACAAAGAGATGTGTACTATACAGAAAGAGTGAAGTGAAATAAAGTAAGGAAAAATATAGTTATAAGCACAATTGTGTACTAATCTGTGCATCAATGTAATGTGATTGGTTAAAAAGTAGATTTTATTAAAAACAGTATTAATTTAAATTTTAAGTATGAATAAATCAGTATTGGTATACAGATTAGTGCGCAACTGTACTTGTATGTAGCAAAACTCATAAAGTAAAGTAACTAATTAAAATGAGTAACTAAGTAACTAACTAGTTTTCTACTAATTACAATATGTCAGCTCAGACACTACAAGAATAAGGTCTTTTTCCAGCAATTTGAAGTTTGATGGAAATAAAATTGCTGCAAAAAACCTTTATTTGCAGCAATTTATATGTTGATGCAAAGTTTTTTACATCAAAATTCGAAATCAGTCTTTGGTAGCAATTTTATACTTTTTACGACAGTTGCAGTTTGCTGCAATATTCAAATTAATTTTTCCGGCCCATTTTTGACTTGTTGCAACAAAACAATCGCTGTAATAATGAGAAACCCTTTTGCAGCTATGTAAATTCCGAAGTAAAAACCTTGCGTTTTCATTTACTCACTTTTTCCCACTTTTTTTTCCCCTCCCCTCTCTCTTTTTCCCCCCACGACTTTCTGGTTCTCGATCTATAGAAATCTTCATGCGGCTTCTCGATCTCTCTCATCTTCTGGTTCTCGATCTCCTTCAATCTCCTCTCCACTGAATGCCGCCGCCGACCCACCATCACCGTCCACATCCAGGGTCGCTGGCCCCTCTCACGCGGCTTCTCTCTGTCCCCCGTAATCTCCCTCTCTCTTCACCCTCGAATCCTTTCTCTCTCGGGTTCCCAGCGCTGCTGCCTCCTCAGCCGCCGCACCACCTCCAGCTACGAAGGATCCACAGCCCCTCCACAAGCTCTCCATCTCTCTCACCGTCGATCTGAAAATTTCCCACACGGATCTTGCTCAAGCCGAACATACAAGCCATGCGCTGCCTTCCTCCACGGCCTAGCACCACCGCAAGTTAGCCCTCTACACGGCCGCAACGCCACCCCCATGCTCCACCTCCTCTCCTTCAATGCCGAAGGCCGGAACCCAGAACAGAGTAACACGGTGGGGTTTGAGTTTTCCTCTGCTTCTGTTTTTCCCCCATGTTTCACAGCCTCTCGTTCAATGCCACCCGCATACAAGAAACCCATTTTGTGGTGGACAGGCTGCGCTGTAAAGGAAAATTACTTTTGCAGTGGACGGGCTGCGCTGTAAAGGAAAATTACTTTTGCGGTGGTGGACGGCCAGGAAAATTACATGCCGATTTAAAGGTAGAACTTACAGCGAACATAATATTCAGTCGTTGAGAAACCTGATAAATTGCAGTGGCATCTTTGCGGTATTGCGACGTTACTAATCGATCCAAGAAATTTACTGCAACGATTACAATGGGTACTCGTAACAATTATTGCAGCGGCTCTCCTCTGTTTTTTCCATCAGTATAAAACGATGGAAAACATTTATTTTTCCAACGATTCACGAGCTTAGCTGAGTTCCAGCAGTTGTAACAAAACTAAGGCGTCCAAAATGCGACAAACCCAAAATTCTAGATACTGGTTAGATGCTGCGTTTTATGGGGTGAATTCCAAAGAATTCAAGAGTTGGAACAGGGCATATTCTTTGTAGTGAGATTAATATATGTGATAGTCTCTTGGCCAGCCTCAAGATTAATAGTATATGTTATCAACATTCATCCTAGACAACAAGGAGTGAAAAATAGTAGATCCAAAAGGTTTAGTAAGTAAATCAACAAGTTGATGACTTGAAGAAACATGTAATGCTCTAGCTTAGATTTTTTCTTTGATCGTATGATAGTCCAATTCAATATACTTAGTTCTCTCGTGAAATACAGGGTTGGCTGCAATATGGATGAGAGCTTGGTTTATGCAAATCTGAAAGCAAAGATTGGAGCCATGTCAATTCACGTGGAGCCATGTCAATTCACAAATAACATAGGCCATGGACCTATATTCAGCCTTTGCAAAAGACTTTTATATTGTCTTTTGCTTTTTGGATTTCCAGGAGATGAGTCAATCACCAAGAAATATGCAATAACCAAATGTGGATCTCCTTGTATCAGGACAACTAGCCCAATTTGAATTAGCAAAGGCCTTGAGGTGGATTGGAGAAGAAGCTGAATAGAAAATACCATGCCCTGGTGCCATTTTAATGTACTTCAAGATTTTGAGGGCTACTTGCATATGTGGAACTCTAGGAGAATCAAGAAATTGACTCAAAAGGTGTACTGAATATGTAATCTTTGGTCTTGAGTTAGTGAGATAGAGTAATCTACCAATAAATCTCTTGTAAGAAGAAACATCTTCAAGGAACTCACCATCATTCTTTGATAACTTGTAGTGAAAATCTATTGGAAAATTAACAGGCTCACATTCTTTGATAACTCACCATCACTATGGGATCCATGTGTTTTTGGTGAGAAGTGCTCTATTCCCTGGTAAGAGCAGCCATCTGCCACTGGGGGCCCTTCACACCCTCTTGTAGCTGGCTAAGCTGAGGAGGCCTTAAGCAAAGTTGAGAGTGCAGGGGAGGTCGAGCAGCCACCTCCCACGGATAGCCCAATGGAGCCATCCCTGTGTCCACCCGCTTGGAAGCTGGGGGAGTTTGGGCAGATGCCCTGGAGTGGGTGGCTAAGTCATTGAGGGGCTTCTTCTCTAAGGTTCCTCCTTTTCCTCTGACCTATCTTTTCCCTCTTTTCCTAGTTTTTTTTCTTTTTCCTGACCCTTCTGGCATTTATTGTGGTGGGCTATAGGGTGCAAATCTGTTAGCCAACTACATAGTGAATAGCCAAGAGGCAGTTGAAGAGGAGAAACGGGGCATCTGTTCCTTGGCGCAGGTGGCCCTCTAGCGCATGCGTAGAGAGAGGGTGCTTGGAGGTGGATCTCGCGGAAGTGAAGGAGCAAGCCGAGTTGGCCCGAAATGAAGCCTTGGCCACTTTGGCGGCGACCATCTCGACCTAGGAGTCGGTCGACAAGTTGACTGTTTTGGTAACGGCTCTTGAGGAGACACTAGGTCAGCTTCAGGTGGAGAATGTGAAGTTGAGGGGTTGCCGGGACTCTGATGCACAGCAGCTTAAGCTGCTAGAGGAAGAGTGCCATTCCCTTTTGGCTACACTGCAGGGGCTAGAGGACTCACTGTCATCTGCTCATGCCGCGGCCGATTAGGGGAGGATGAAGGTTGAGGAGGCATCGAAGGAGTTGAAAGTAGCCCAACGAAGGGTAACCACCTAGGACATGGTTATCGCTGACTTGAGGAGTGACCTGACCCAGGTGCAGGATGTTGTTTCCTGCCTAAGCAGGCAGTTGGCCTCTTTGTCCTTGACCAAGCTTTTTTTGGGGGGGGGGGGGAGAGGCACATTTGAGAATCCTCAACATTCGCTAGCTTCTTCTCGATCCCGATGCCCCTGAGCAAAATTCAGAATTAGGATGAGATATGATCCTCGATGCCTTCCCTCCTGATGTCGAGGCTCCCTTGATGTTATTGAGGCCGACCCCACTATGCCTGATGCTAACCATGATGCTCCAAAGGTCTGCCCTGTCGAGCCTGATGAGGATCTCGACACCCTTCATGCCTATTTTTTATCTCCTCGATTAATGTCTTGATGTAATAATAATTTTTTGTTATAGAGGCTCTGATTATTAATAAACAAGTGTTTTTCTTCACTGCTTTGCTGCATGTTTTGCTTTATAGTTTTTCCTTCTTTACTTCTTCACTAGTTGCCCTATGGAACAAGGGCAAAGGCATGCCCATGGGGACACGGTACTTGCCATTCCTTGCTGGTCCCTTTATAAGCTAGTTCCCTTCATATTCTTCGGCTCGTGCTTTGTGTGTATATATCCTTAGTAGAAGGAAGCAATAAGGGCACTAAGATTGAATGTTGGAGCAGGGATGTCACTAATATTTGCAGTACCAGGGGTGGCCGAGTCTCTTCTCCCCAATTCAACTTTCCAACTCCAACTAGCTAGGTCCACTCAACTGATCAACCCAATTCAATTTGCGACCAAATAGAGCAACATGTTATAATTTGCAAATATTAATGGTGTAAGAGTAAGAACTAGAGTGCGTTTCTTTCCCCACTTACAGTAACGACTGAGTCTCTTGCAGCAACAGCTAAGATGTCAGCACAAGACACAACACCAAGGCACAGTTTCTCCACTTTAGATTTGATGCTGTCTTTTACTTCAAATCCCCGCCCTAGTGAGTTAGCACTGGGACCGGCCAGCTACTTTCTATATCCTCCGGATCCGTCCAACAGAACAGATGCATCACATCCCCGTTACAGAATTAATCATGTTTAATTCATTATTTTCCATATCGAGTTTACGCTTTTAAAATATGGATTTATTTAATTTATGCAAACACTTCTTTCATTTTATATAGGCGATCAGACATTAATTTCTATATGTCTTATATATATATATATATATATATATATATAGAGCATGCATGTGAAAATGATAAAAATTTGCGAGGATCGAGAGCTGACTGGCTAAAAGTGACCGACCTGTGCAAAGAACAATATTGTTCAACCCAACTTCTTGATTACCTTTTAGATTATTATGTTACAGTACCATATATGATTATTTTATAGGCATCATTAGCGACATTTCGTCCCTCGAATTTTAATTTACATTAACGTGTCTACCTGAAACTGATCAAGGGCAACACGGCCAAGTAAAAGTTATCTTAATTAATTAACCAATGCATGATGAAAAAAATAAATATGACCAATAATGCATATGAAATATATTTATGTGACTTAAAAATTGTTCAAAGAAGTCATGTCCTAATGTCTAGTAGTAGTGCTAATCTGAATAGGTGTTATATATTGTTGTTAGAAGCAAAAGAGATCATAAGCTACTAAAACAAAGCCAAGGTGATGCACGTTTATTTAATCCAAGGAGCTAGATCGATGTGTACATGCAGCTTCACTATGTATAAATTAGTGCTCAGAATATTTCTTATCTTCCTATACATATATAAATCAACAACCCAAATGTATTAGGATTTACTATATGTTGCATGCTCTCACACACAGGCACACGCAACACGACATGTGCAGACATTTACTGATTTGGTAATGAAGAAGGAACCAAAAAATAAAGAAAAAAGAGAGAGAGATCAAAGAACTTGCATTAACAAAGCAGTCATAAAAATGAAGACAGAGCAAGGATGCTCCCATGCGTTTAGGGCTGTAAATGAACCAGTCTGTTCGATAGCCCGCTCGGTACTCGCTCGGTTAAACTCGAATCGAACTCAACTCGTGGAAAAAAAAAACTCGTTCGTTAAAGCAGATATCTGCTCGATTTGTAAATGACACATACCCGACAAAATTCAACTCGACTCGGCTAAGGCTCGTTTAGGCTCGCTCGTTTATGCACAAGTCGACTCGTTAGCTCGACTCGATTAAAACTCATTCATATATTGATAAATATATACATACACCTATGCATGTATATATGTATTAGCTAATAATATAAGCATACCACTTTTATAATTAAATATATAATATGTATTCTAATTACTTATGTCTATCTAGTGAATATACTTCATAGGTATATTTTATAATTTGTATAATAATTAGTCGGTAAAATTTAATAATTTCATATACTAATATGTGGGAACCATATATGAAATAGGTATATGCTATCATATTAAGTGTGTGTATTAATAATATATGTAGGCATATAATATATTGTTATTTTGGATAAATATAATCTTATTTAAAAAATAAAATAAAGCTCGAGCTCGAGCTCGAGGTCGGCTCGAACTCGTTTTTGGGACGAGCTCGAGTTAAGAGTTTTGTTTATTGAGTCGAGCTCGAACAAAGAATTAAAAAAAATTTCGAGCTCGGGCTCAAGCTCGAGCTCGAGTATTTTGAGTCGAGTCGAGCTCGGCAAGCCAAAAACCGGCTCGGCTCGGCTCGATTACAGCCCTACATGCGTTTCACTTTGCACCGCAGAGTCCACACTCGATTTAATGGTGGAAATGGCTTTAGGGCATGATGTTGCATAGAAGTTATGATAAAGTGTCAAAATTGTATAATTAAGTTGCTAAAGTGATTAAATTGTTTAATAAAAAATGAACTAATCACTTAAGTATGCAGTAAATTATAAACTTAAGTCAATTGTTAAATCATGATATTTTTCACTTAAAAAGTTTGTAATGTAGCTAGCACACTCACACTGTTGAGCCGAATCAGAATTGATCTTCCAATTCTACCCCTATAGTGCTAAAATCTTAATTATTGTAGGGCACATTTGATTGAACTGGACATGGCCTACACAGAGACCATGAAGTTGAGGGCTGAAAAGGAATTGCATGCTAAAGGGTTCCCTCTTTTCTGTAGTGGGCCCACTTGTGCAGTAGGATTCTTGGAGTGGCCTCAAGCTCATGCACGGACTGCAAGGATCATGGCCTCAAGGTGCAGAGCAGGAGCTGGAGAAAGAAGCTGGGACGCGGGAGTGCAGGGGCTGGCAGATCGTGGCCTCAACACTGGGCAGCAAACCCACACATGTAGAAAACCAGCAAGCTCTGGAGCACCAGGGAGCCAACCAATCAAGCAGATCACGCATGGACAAAACAAAGGGGCACTCGCATGAAGCTAGCAGAGGAAATGCGGACCCAGTTATGGAAGGGATCGTGGTCTCAGGTGCATAGGAGATCACGCACGGACATTGTGATATCCGCTCATTCTTTTTTCTTCTTTACGTATGTGTCTCGATCTACGTGTCGAACTTCGATCAACATGCCAAGCCTCGTTCTATGTGCCGAGCCTCGATTTACGTATTGAGCCTTATTCTAAGTGTTGTACCTTGATGGCGTGTTCTGAAAGCTATCTAGCAGATTTCAAAGTAAAATAGATATTTTAAAGTTTACAGATATTTTAAATATTATGGAAATATTTCCAGTATTATTAGATAAGATTGCTTTTAAAGTAACACAATTATAATATTTTAATGAGCTCTAAAAATATTATAATTGTAGATAATTACTTAGATTAAATATTTTATTTGTTTTAAAATATTAAGAGGTTTAACTTTATGTTAAAAACTCTTATTTAATATAAATGATTTTATTCTTTTTGAGTAATTAACGATATTTTATCATTTTAAATAATAATGAAGAAATATTATTTTAAATAATCTCAATCCCGAAGCGTAGGATTGAAATTAAATACCTAGGCCCCTACCCTTTTCCCTTCACTTTTTCCTTTCTTCCTTTTTTCTCTTCTCTCTCCTCTCCCTCTTCCCATGCCCGACGTACACATGTTCTTCTCCTTCAACGTATGGGTTGCTCCAGCTAGCCACCGCCGGCCACCGTTGGTCCCACCGCCAGTCACCGATCATTCCCCACATGCCGACCAACACTTCCCTCCAGCCGGCAAGCCACACACTCTCTCTCTCTCCTCCCAAGGCTTCATTAGCCGAAATGGGTAACACCACATATTCATCCTCCACGCTGTCGTACACGGCAGCTATGGTCTCACCTCCGATCACCAAATAACCACCACCCTCCGGTCATCATTCCCTCCCACAGGCAAGCCCCCACGTGCCCTCCTCCTCCCTCCATGGCACCACCCTCAAAATGGGTTTTACACCCATTTCCTCCGCCTAGAGCCACCATACATGGCTGACACAACCACCAAGCACCACCAATAGAATCACCGCACCATGGGCTTCCTCCCCATGCCCACCTTTCTCCCTAACTCTCTCTCTTTCTCCGATGGGTCTCCATAGCCTTAGTTTCGATTGCACCACCGTGCACCATCGTAGACGGCTACCTACGGTGTTTTACCACCACCACCTTGTTCCTCTCATAACCATGACCTTCCCCAAGAAATTCCATACCCAACGGAGCTGTACATAGCTCTCACTCTCCCTCACTCTCCAAGGCCAAGTTATGCTTCAAGTGGCCGATCCGCCGCCTGACCACCACCTCGCCACCACAGCTCCACCACATCTTCCTCTACCTTTACCTAGCTTGCCATGAAGTTCTATGGCCTTCCTCCACCTCAAGCAACTCCCACCATTTCGGATGTACTGTTCACGGCGTGTTGCCGCCGTGCTCCACCACCTTTGATCACCATGAGGCCACCTTGAGCCTTTCCAAGACCACGCCTAGCTATTCTCAAGCCCAAACTGCCGCTTTATGTGGTGGATAGCCATCGTACGCGGTGTTACCGCCACGTACGCTCCTCTGACACATGATCGTGACAAGCAGCAAGCAACGCATGGGTTATCCCGTCGATGGTATAACCCTCTATCTCTAGTTATTTACGTTTAAAGTAGTTGATTGGTTGGCTTGTAGACTGTGTAGTTAGTATTTGTGGAGTTCGCTGCGTAGTTGTGAAGTGTTGGGCTTGATTGTGTAGTATTGTGGACGGTGTTGTGAAGTATAGGCGTGAGATGGATGCCATAGTTGTGATATGGCGTGTAGTGTGAAGAGAGTACGCATGAAGTGTACTCTGTATATGCAGCGATGCACCGTGTGACGTGCGCTGTAGTGATGTGTGGTGTAGAAGGAAGGGAGTGCACGTGGAGTGTACTCCGTGTTGCATGGCGATGCACCATGTGATGTGCATCGTGATAATAAGTGTTGTAGCAAAGGGAGTACGCGTGGTGCGTACTCTATGTCGCGTAGCGAAGCACCGTGAGGTTTGTATCGTAGTAAAATGTGTCGTAGTGTGGATGGAAGAGAGTTCACGTGAGTGTACTCTATACTAGGTTGTGATACACTGGCTGGCGTGTCTCGAAGGATTGGATGGCGTAGCAGAGAAGTGTGGAGTGTATGGTGTAGCGTTGGGAACTGTGTAATAGTGTCCTGAAGCAATGGTGATGTGGCTGTAGTCCAAGGTAAAGGGTGTTGCCTTGAGGCTAACTTGTGGCTGAAGGTATGTGTGAAGCGGTAAAAAGGTATCAGAGAGTGCAGCAGAAGCATAATGGACATCGTGCTGTAACTCGAGAAATGGTCTCGAGCTGCATAATGTGACAGAGACTCATTTCTGGATGCAATCCTCTTGTTAAGTGGCAGGAACTGTGCAATAGTGTCCCAAAGCAGTGGTGATATGGCTTGTAGTCCGGAGTGACGGGTGTCACCTTGTGGTTGACTATGGCTAAGAATATAAGGAAGTGGTGAAAATGTATCAGAGAGTGCAGCAGAAGCATGATGGGCATCGTGCTATTATTCGAGAATTTGTCTCGACTTGCATAGTGTGATAGACGTGCACTTCTGGATGCAGTCCTCTTGTTAAGTGGCAAGAACTGTGTAATAGTGTCTCGAAGCATTGGTGATATGGCCTGTAGTCCAGGGTGACGAGTGTCACCTTGTGGTTGACTATGGCTAAGAGTATATGGAAGTGGTGACAAAGTATCAGAGCATGCAGCGGAAGCATGATGGGTATTGTGACGTGACTCGGGATTAGTCTTGAGCTGCGTGATGTGACAAAGGTACATTTGTGGATGCAATCCTCTCCTATCAAGTGTTGGGATGAACTTGTATAGGGCCGAGAAGTAGGAAGTGTCCTATCGACTGGGTCTGAGCAAGTTGGTATCGGAGTATGGAGTTTGTTTATACAAGTAGACGTTCATTGAAACTATAAGTTGCTCTTAGGTGATAAAAGGGGGATAAGATGCAGGTGTCTCTGGCGAGACATGTGTGCCGGATAGGTTCACCATATGTAATGGGTAATCTGTCATAATCATGGTTACATGGTGTTTTAGCCCCAGAGTTGGCTTGAATTCATATAGCCTGACTAGTTGGGAATGAGGATTTAGTATGGGCTAGGATACGTGAACATAGTAATGGGTAAGTAGTCTAAGGTTGGGACGCATGAATTTGTCGGTCGGAATCATGCGTCAGATTGTGGAAATAGAAGAACGAGACGGAGGTCTTAGTGTCTTAACCCTAAGGTCAATCATGGGGGTTCACTTTAAGGAATAAGATCCCAAAGGTTTTAGCATAGTAAATGATATGTAAGAGCCCAGGGATGGACAGAGAGTGTTCCAAGTGAGACATAGTTCTGTTTTTAGAATAGTTCCTTATGCATTAGATAGATGATGATGCAAGATTATGTGTATACATGTAGGTTGCCATCTGACACGCACACAAATGGACTGCATGGAATGACTATGGCATGAAGTCCAGGTAAGTATTACGTCAATACTCTTCTATAGTTTTTCTTTATACAAACGAAGAATAAGACGAAAGCTTTTCTCTAAAAGGAAAACGAAACTGAAACGTATGTTTTCAAGTATAAGTACGTAGCTGCCTTCCTTGGTAGCCCCTTTTTATGCACCCAAAGTATATACATGCATGCATGTGAATGGATACTATAAGTAGTACGTATTGTATGTATGTTCATGAAAAGAAAACGAAATGAAGCTTTAAAAGACGTAAGAACCGTTAAAGAATGCAATGACTGAAACTGTAATGAAAAGAAAGAAAAGAAAACAAGATTTTTCCTAAAAGTGATTCTTTCTGAAATGACTTTTTCAGACTCTTTCTAAACATTTTTTCTTAAAATAATAGAAAGAAAATCATTTTTCTCTTAAAGAAACTTCTTTTAAAACGACTTTTACAAAGTAAAAGAGAGAAAACTATTTTCTTAAGTAAAACTCTTATGAATCGAAAGAAATGAAGAACCGTGAGAACTGTAAGAACTGAAAGGACTAAAATGAAGGAAAAGACTGTGAAGGAAAAGACTGTAAAAGAAAGGAAAGGACTGTAAAGGAATGAACGGACTGAATGTATGATGTATGAAAATATGTAAGGGCCACATGGATTGGAATGGAAAATGATACCAATGAATGGACTGGACGGGGCAGATTGCAATGCCGGGTAATTAGTACTGATAGTGCACCTAGTGCTGCACGCTAACGGAATGGATTCCCAACCCATGGCCACGGGCGGAAACAGGTCCAAAAGATCGCTAACCCCAGCACACGGGGCGTAATAGTGTGCAATGGCTAATGAAAGTGAAAAGAAAGAACGGATGCATGTTTAGAAAGGAATGCATGTATGTATGGATGAACAGAATGCATGAATGTATGTAAGTAAAAAAAGATGAATGTATGAACGTATGTATGCATGAATGTATGTAAAAGAACGAATGCATGAAAAGACTCTTTAAAAAATGAAGGTAACGATGCGTGGGGAACTGTTTTAAAGAAGAAAGCATGTTTATAAAGAAAAACCCCACCTCGTAATATTTTAAAATGAAAAGAAAGACGTATGCATGCTAAGTATGATATGTATGTATGGAATGATAAATGCATGAGTGAAAATCTAAGTTATTATATTTTGACTGTATGAAGTAATGCTTATGAGTCATCGACTCATTTTAGTTTTTATGTGTGCCCTCCCAGGCACAAGATGAGCATGACAGGTCAAGACAGGCACAGCCCAAGGGGGAAGAGCATGAAGGCCTAGTAAAGATGTTTTTATATGAAAACTTAAATTATGAAATTTAATATTTTCCGCTGTAATCTTTTAATTAAGAAAATGAATTTTATTTATAGCATGGAGTCTTTTGTCCCTTGGCATGGATGGAAAAGAATTTTAAAAAGAATAATAATTCCCATCGATTTTTATCAAAATCGAATATGAAAATGACCCACCATGAGGACGGGCGTTACAGACATAGAGGGGCATTTTCGATTTTTGACTGGGGTTTCTATTCTTCATTTTTTTCTTGTTTATTTGTTGTGTTCAGACAGGTGGAAGATATTTTTTTTTCATTCTCATTTTTATGTTTTTGGATGTTTTTGCTCCGGTGGTTTTTACTTTCCTCTTTTTCAGAAGTGGTAGCTTTGTTTTCATTTGGGATTTTGAAGGGATTATGGAAGGCTGAGCTTTATAGCCGAGGCTACAAGCTATAGATCCTCTTGCTCTATACTTCTGATTAGATTAATTTTGGTTATGATAAATTCAATTTCATAATTTTGCAAGTTGAATTTTGTTGAGAGAAGTCAAACTAGAAACTCTTGTTCTTGTTTTACTGTTGACATAAGGCACAGCAGAAACTTGGTAATTTCTTCAAGGTTTCTCATGGTGGGTATGTGTGTTGGATTGATTTGCATTTTATGGATACTTAAGACAGGGAATCTGGACCTTTAATTCTCATTTTCCAATTGTTAAAGCTTAGATTAGATTAACAATTGAGAGATAAAGTTAAAGCATGGATGGAAAAGAATTTTAAAAAGAATAATAATTCCCATCGATTTTTATCAAAATTGAATATGAAAATGACCCACCATAAGGACGGGCGTTACAGACATAGAGGGGCATTTTCGATTTTTGACTGGGGTTTCTATTCTTCATTTTTTTCTTGTTTATTTACTATGTTCAAACAGGTGGAAGATATTTTTTTTTTCATTCTCATTTTTATGTTTTTGGATGTTTTTGCTCCGGTGGTTTTTACTTTCCTCTTTTTCAGAAGTGGTAGCTTTGTTTTTCGTTTGGGATTTTGAAGGGATTATGGAAGGCTGAGCTTTATAGCTGAGGCTACAAGCTATAGATCCTCTTGCTCTATACTTCTGATTAGATTAATTTTGGTTATGATAAATTCAATTTCATAATTTTGCAAGTTGAATTTTGTTGAGAGAAGTCGAACCAGAAACTCTTGTTCTTGTTCTACTGTTGACATAAGGCATAGCAGAAACTTGGTAATTTCTTCAAGGTTTCTCATGGTGGGTATGTGTGTTGGATTGATTTGCATTTTATGGATACTTAAGACAGGAATTTGGACCTTTAATTCTCATTTTCCAATTGTTAAAGCTTAGATTAGATTAACAATTGAGAGATAAAGTTAGACAATCTAATAAGAGTGTGGAAAAGGAGGAAACATGCTTATAGCCCAGGTGTTTGATCTATTGTCTTTTAGGTGTCTATTTTTCTGTAATTGTTATTTTTCTTGCACTCATTTATCTAACATTTATTTCTTTACTCATTTCTTTTAATTTTATAAGCATTCAGAAAATTATTTCGTTAATAAAAATAGAGAAAAATTCTATACCAGTACATAAATATACTTTTCTTGTTTCTTTTCTTAATTGTGTAAGTAGCCCCTTTCACAAACAAATTCCTCACACAAATACAACTCATTTATTGCTTGCTCTCCATGAACATTGTTGTCCATGTGGAAATGACCTTGGAACTCATCTATGTACTACTTTGATAGCTTCTGCACTTAGAAGACAGATTTAGAAAGCCATCAAGTTATTAGAGGATAGTTGTGCCGAAACCATTCCCATAAGAAGTGAAAATAAAAGGCAGAATTTCGTGGCAGTAGGAATAATATTGGAGGTGGCCGCCGTAGAATGATAGAAAGCCATGAGTTGATGATCTAGTGATTTCGTCTGAAAAAAGAAGATCAAGATGAGAGTAGAAGCAGCAGCTAGGCTTTTCGTTGGAGTGAGACGTACTGCACAAGAGGTACCATACATATATATATATATAATATATATAGGTGCTCAAACAAGACCATGAATGCAGTCTCCATTTTTCTCATGCACTAAGAGTCAACGTTTAGAACAACTGAGTTAAAAATAGATATACACAATGAAGATGTCCATGTAATATATATATATATATAATAATTAAGATAGATGGAGGTGATCTCACTAGCTAGCGGTGCATTTCCGTGTTTGTTAAAGTTAATTAATATGTGGAGATGTTTGTTAATTAATCGGTGTGTTGAAAGGTTAAAAACTTGCTGTATTTTGCCAAACTGTTGACTAATCACTTTTAAGTTTTATAAGACCTTACCTGGAAGCTGCTGGCGGGGTTCATGTTCAGATCACTCAGTGGACGATTTGTCCATTTTTGCTAAAATATTTTAGGATGCGAGAAAAAGTAATAATAAATACCCATTAAATTCACTGATTGGTGTACTGATTACAATATATAGTAGCCAAGAAAAAAAATAAGAATACAATATATAGTAATATTATATATGATCAAATACTACAAAGAAAACTTTATACCACATACTTCCACCTAATGATCAACGTGTGATTTATCATTTTTTTTATATTTAAATATGCATTAAGATAAAATGATAAGAATAAAAAATCATATATTAATTAGGCGAATGTATATTTGAATATTTTTTTTTTTGTAGAAAGTCTATATGGATGGCCTTGCGCGTATAAGTAAAAGGAAACATTCTATTAACTTAATTATAAAACAAAATCTATATATTTAGTTACGGTTCTTAAAATGACTAAATATTGTATTATAAAACATATCCATATGTATAAATATATATATATATTTATATATCAAATATTAAAGTTGGGAATTGGGGTAAGGGATGGGATCAAGGGTCGATCCTTAATTCCCAGCTGGCAAATTAATCAATTAAAAAACTTAATCGAATTAATATAATCTAGATCAATTAGATATGTCGTGATCTTCTTGTATCCTTTTCATCCTTTTTTGGATAATTAATTTAATAAAATGAAATTGCAAAAATTCTAATTATTGTTGGGCTTGTGGAGGTTTGGCATTGTTTGTGATTTGAGAATGTTAGACAGAAAGTTTGTTCAATGTTCGCATGACACTTAGTATTACTGAATCAAGATTCCCCTATCATTGTAAGCTTCCACAATTTAGCAATCCCACACATTTAGCTAGTTAACCGTTATACAATATGTGACGTTCCCGACTCTCACGTACAAATACGTGAAAATTAAGGCGTCGAGATAATGACAACACGGGTCATGCATCCTATCACCAAGTATCAAATGTGTGTACATAAAAATAACGCAGCAGTAATAAAAAGTCTTTCAACTAAGTATCAGAATTTTATTTAAATATAAACTCGCTTAAAACAAACGTACTAATAATATTACAAATAATTAGTAAAAATATAATACCAATCAAAAATATGAAAATAAACCACAGTTCACGAGTGATCCCCGATCACACCTCCGGCGAAGCCGCCTCCTCGGGCTCAGCCTCATCGTCCTCTGCATCAAAATCTATGGTATCCAAGATGGTACTTCAGGTAAGTAATAAACCAAACAAATCTCAAGATAAAAATACATTCCTGCAATAACCAAATGCATATGTCCGGAAAATCCACATTTTTCCATGCACGCCAAAATCCCATTTTGGCCCAAAACATTTCCTATAAAACTTTTCCTCACCATTATCCCAGATAATGGCCCAAAAATCTAATCTCGCTATTATCCTAGAAAATGGCCCATTAACCAAACCATCAGAGCACTGTAGGCGGGAATCGCAGGTGGGACTCTACCACCATCCCTACGCGTGCACTGTAGGTGGGAATCACAGGTAGGACTCTACCACTGTCTCTGCTTACTGTCATCCCTACAAGTCCGTCTGTAGTTGAGAATCACAGGCGGGACTCTATCACCATCCCTACACCGCGTGCACCGTAGGTGAGAATCGTAGGCAGGACTACCACCATCTCTGCTCACCACCATCCCTACATGTGCCTCTGACTCAAATCAGTCAATCCAATCGTTCAAATATACCAAAAATCATTTCTCGCTTGAAAACCCAGTTTTCAAGTTTCAACACCTGAACATGCATGCAATTACACGAAAACCCAGTTTTCCTTTTCAAACATAAACATGCATGCACTATGCAATGCAAACATCAAGACACAAAATATCTAACAAATCTCAACATCAACCAAACATAATTAACTCAATCCTCAAATCCATCCGACCCTCGACTTATCGGACTCAGTCCAGAATAATCAACCAGTCACAATTTATTGTTAAAGCAAAAATATATTTAAATATAAAAAAAAGTTTGTAAAATACTTACAGCGCTATATAATAATTTTCGAAGGATCAGGGGGCTGCAAAAGGCGAAGGAAAAGCAATGTAATAGTGTAAAAACACTGTGGCCACGGGTTGTAAAATAACCACTTTTGAATAGGGACGAACCAAGGCTTGAGATTGATAGGGAATAGCTTATAAGTGTTTATCAAGCTAGTGGAAGTGAGGGTCGGCCGTGGGTGTCAGCGAAAACGGCGGTGAAGTGAAAAATAGCCAAAATGGAGTTGAGCTCATGGGGCTACTTCGGTGACGGATCGGAGCTGAAAATGAGTGGTTTAGGTAAGCAAGGGGTCGGTGATGAGGTGGTGAAGAAGTGGTGGCCAGAGGTGGAACGACGGCAGCGCTGGATCACTTGAATTCCACGGCTAGGAGGGGCACGTACAGCTTAATGACGATGCTGGAGGGGCTAGAAATTGGAGGGTAGGTGCGCCGGCTGGTGGGGAGTCAGGTGAGAGGGGCGGTGCAAGCCACGACGGCATGGTGGCGGTGCTGAGGCTGGACGAAAGAAACGGAAGGCAGGAAAGAGAGAAAGTGTCGGGCGGGAGAGAAGCAGAGGAAGGAACAAGAAAGAAAAGAAAGAAGAAAAAAAAAGAGAAAAGAAAAAGAAGAGAAAAAGAAAAAGGAAAAGAAAGAATTGAGATCCAGTCCTCACATCCTGGGTCAAGAAGCTGATTCAACGAAAACTATTTTCAAAATAGTAAGTTAAATAAAATAATTTAAACAGCATGATTAAATAAAATAAAATAAAATAATTCAAAAACACAATAATTTTAGAGCCCAAAATTAAACGAATTTAAATTAAAGAACAATTTAAATTCAAAACAATAATAAACAACATGAAAGCATATTAAAATAATTTCACAATTCAAAAAACATAAATTAATATCGCAAAAATAACCTTTAATTTAAAATAAGAAAATCACTAAATATAATAATTTAAATAAAATCGCTCAATAAAAATACATGTAAAATTGAGATATCACACAATATATTTGTACAACAACTTATTTTTGTTTCCATGTAATGATTACCCTAGTCAAGTTTTATATGTACGTGTATGACATCAATGAAAATATTAGGAAATTATTTCCACAACTTGTTTCTTTACATGGCATCAGGCCAATATTGACCCTGATATACCTTTGCACAGCTTCCATGGCTTCCTCTTTTGATGATTCATCCTCTCTTTCTTCTCTATACCTCCTTCATCCCTCCCACTCTCCCAACCTCATACTTGTTTCCGGTCATCTCACTAGAGATATATAATTTCCCAAAATGGCAACATGCTCTTCACCAAGTACTCAATGCCAAAAACAAACTTTGTTTTGTTGATGGCACCCTTAAACCACCAGCCAATACCTCCCCCGAATATGGTCAATGGAGTAGGACCAAAGAAATGATTGTCACATGGATTCTAAACACCATAACCCCTTCCCTTACCAACTCTCTGGACTACCATGATAACCCTCGAGATGTATGGCTCAATCTTGAGTCTCGATTTTGCCATGGTAACAACGCCCGTCTCTTCCATCTCAAACATCTTAGACCTTCACCAAAATCAGCTTTCCATCCCAGATTACTACAATAGCATCAAACAATTATGGGATGAACTCGGCAACCTTCAACCCCTTACCAATGCAAACACCTTAGAGAAGAGGGTTGAAGATGAGCATGTGTTCCAGTTTCTATTGGGACTCAACGACTCGTTTGTTACACTTCACACCCAAATTCTTGCCACCGACCCCCTACCTCCTCACAACAAAGTCTTCTCCATCCTCTTCCAAGAAGAAAAACAACATCTCGTTCATGTTACCCGTTTGCCCTCTGAAAGTCTTACAGGTGGTCTTTCGGGATGAGAAGCCCGAGCAGCAAGAGTTAATCCACCCATAACAACCACAAACCTTCTCTTCTTGGGAAGCTTCCTGCTGCTGCTAATCTTGCAGGTACTAGTTTGAGTGTTGTACCAGAGTGTGGTACCGGCCTCTCTCCAGAAAACTACCAGCAGCTTATGAATCTCCTTCGACCTTCTTCTTCAGCTAAACAATTTGTGGGTAAATCCACCACGCCGAACTTCATCTTTGACCCATAGCAACATTGGATTATCGACAGTGGCACGACCGATCATATGAGCCACTATCGATCTGTCTTCTCGAACCTCTGACTACCACCCATGGCTCTGTCGATTTGGCTACCCATGGGAGAGACCACTCCCATTGAAGGAATTGGCTCTGTTATTCTATATGAAACCCTCACCATACATAATGTCCTTTATGTCCCTAAATTTTGCTTTAATCTCCTCTCTATCCCTCATCTCACTACTCACTTATCTTGTGTTGCTATCTTGTCATCTTGTCATTTTTGTTTTCAGGACCTTCAGTTGAAGAGGCTAATTGGAGCGGGTGAAGCTTGCTATGGACTCTAAGTCTTTCGGCCCAAAAAATGCACTGTTTTCTTCGTTTCGAATATTGACAATAAGACCCTATGGCATTGTCTTCTAGGTCATCCTTCAACCTTTACTATTCCTACTATTTATTATAGTCCATGTACTCTTTCTCATTGTGATACTTTTGCTCATTCTAAGCACACCCATTTACCTTTTCAAGTTCAAGTGAATAAAAGTTTACTTCCTTTTCATCGACTACATGTGATATTTGGGGTGGTTATGATACAGCCTCTATTTGTGGAGCTCATTATATTTTTACTATTGTTAACGATTTTTCTCATACCACATGGATTTATTTAATGCGTTTTAAATCAGAAAATTTTAGTCATTTAATGCATTTCTTTGCTCTTGTCAAAAATCAATATCAATCCATGGTTAAAATTATTTGCACAAATAATGGCCAAGAATTTCTTTCAAAAAATCTTCAATTTTATTTTCATGCTCACGACATCATTCATGAACGTATTTGTATTAAAACTCCTCAACAAAATGGTGTTGTGGAGCGTAAACATTGGCACCTACTGAATGTTGCTCGGAGTCTCTGTTTTTAGGCACATTTACCCCTTAAATTTTGGGGAGAATGTGTTTTTACTACTGCCTATCTCATCAATAGGACACCTAGTCAGTCTCTCCAAAATCAAACTCCCTTTCAAATTCTTCTAAATATTGCACCCACATACAACCATCTACGTGTATTTGATTATCTTTGTTATGCTCGAACTCTTACTATTCATTACAACAAATTTTCTCCTCAAGCATCCTGTTGTATCTTTATTGGTTATCCTAACAACCATAAAGCTTACAAATTATACAACCTTGATACTGACATAATTTTTTATTCGTGTGATGTCACTTTCCATAAAGACCAATTTCCTTTCCAACAATCCGTCACTCCACCTCCTAGCCATTCCACACTTTCATCTTTACCCATTCCAGAACCTACTTTCTCTCCTACTCCCACAGTGGCCATACATACATATCCAACACCCACTTCCTCTTCTACTTCCTCTCCTCCTCCTACTTCCCTTATCCCCTCTTGTCCCCACCATACTATCACTCGTCCCGCTTACCTTCTATTTTATGTTTGTCCCACCATCCCCACAGAGTCCACTGCTTCTTCAACCGCTGCAGAGTCTTTAGGTACTTCTCATCCCTTATATGCTTTTCTTTCTTACTCTCATTTTTCATATGCTTATCATTCATTGTTAACTGTCATTACTGCGTTTGTTGAGCCTACTTGTTACTCTGAAGCCAATCGCCATCCACATTGGTGTGAAGCTATGCCCTTTGAACTCAGTGCCCTTGAGGAAAACCCTTCTTGGACACTCAAACCTCCCCCTCCCAGAAAAAAATCCATCAGTTGTAAATGAGTTTTCAAGACCAAACTCCATGCGGACGGCACCGTTGAGCACTACAAGACACGACTTGTAGCCAAAGGCTACACTCAGGTGGAAGGTATAGACTATCATGAAACTTTTGCTCCAGTGGCCAATATGACAACAATCCACTGTGTTCTAACTGTTGCTACCACCAAGAATTGGATCATTCACCAAATGGATGTTCACAATGCTTTCTTGCATGGCGAACTTGATAAGGAAGTTTACATGTAACCCCTACCCGGCTACTGTATTAAGGGGGAGACATGCGTCTGTCGCCCTTGGAAGTCACTCTATGGCCTCAAGCAAGCATCCCAGAACTAGTTTTTTAAAGTAACATTTGTTCTTCTTAATGTAGGTTTTGTTCAATCTTAGGCAAATCACTCTCTATTTACCTTGCTTACTACTACCAGTCTCACTATTATGCAGGTATATGTTGATGACATCTTGGTCATCGATAATGATCTCTCTCAAGTCACTTTCTTCAAGACTATTATTTCTACTCACTTCAAAACCAAATATCTTGGACCCCTCATATATTTCCTTGGTCTTAAAGTCACTCGATTACCTTTAGACATATTTCTTAATCAGTAAAAATATGCCCTGGATATCCTTGCTGATGGTGGTCAGCTTGGTTCTTGCCCTGCTTCTTTTCCCATGGAATAGAACCTGAAGTTCAATGACACTGATGGTGATTTACTTCTTGATCCTACTCTATATTGACAATTAGTTGAACGTCTTATTTATCTCACCATCACCCAATCTAATATAGTCTTTGTAATAAATATCCTCAACCAATTCATGCATGCTCCTAGAATTCCTCACAAGATCGCTGCCACTCGTGTCCTTTGCTACATTAAAGGCACTCCCGGCCAAGGCATCTTTTTTTCCTCTTCAAATGACCTTCATGTTCATGCTTACACAAATTCTGGTTGGGCTAGCTACCCCGCTTCAAGACGATCTACCACTAATTTTTTCATCACTCTTGGCTTTAGTCCTATTTCATGGCCAACCAAGAAACAGACTACAGTTGCCCGCTTCTCCACAGAAGCCGAATACAGTGCCATGGTTGTCACCACCTGCGAACTCCTATGGTTACAACAACTTCTTCGTGATCTCAGGATCTCACACAAAGGTCACATGACTCTCTATTGTGACAAACAATCTACTCTCTACATTGCTCACAATCATCTCTTCCATAAACGCACCAAACATATAGAGATTGATTATCACATTGTAAGTGATATAAACTTCGCTCTAGTCTTCTCACCATCACTCACTTACCATCTTCTGAGCAACTCGTTGACATCTTCAAGTGTTGGGTAATTATTTTTTTCACCATCTATCTCACAAGTTGGGCATTACGGATCTCCACGCACCAACTTGAGGGGGAGTATTACCCAATCAAGACCCCCCATCACAGTAAGCTTCCACAATTTCAACAATCCCACACATTTAGCTAGTTGACCATTACACAATATATTTGTACAACAACTTATTTTTTGTTCCATTTATAGATTACCCTAGTCAAGTTTTATATGTACATGTATGACATCAATGAAAATATGAGGAGATTATTTCCACAATTTGTTTCTTCACACTTAGCTCAAGCAAAATTTAGGCAGAGAGTTTGCTTAAGCGAATATCGAATTGAGAGTTTGCTTCAACACTCCACTCGAATAAATAATGCAGAAAAGTAAAAATTACAGTTTTCACCATATGACACTATAAATATATACTTAATGAACAATATAAAAGGTTCTGAATAGTGAATTTTGCGCCAAAGTGCTTTTTTGTCATTTCGCAATACAATAAAATTAGAAAAATTCTAAACATAAGCCCCTACACCACACACCATCTATTTTTTTAATTTTTTTTAATTTTTTTCTTTTATCAAATGTTTGGTATATAAATAAAAAATAGAAAAATTGAAAGAGTTTAAAAAGAATCTATAGCTCTGTGGATGTAGGCACATTATTGAATCATGTTAATTTTGTGTCGTGTGATTGATTTGCTTGCATTCTTTTGCTTTGTTTGTCGTCATTTTCACAATAATTATTTCCAGTAATTTAAAAGTATCTGGCTACCGAGTGACAATTATGTAGCCATGCACTTTTGTGATCTCCATATGCATATATGGTTCCCACTGCTTGTTGTGAAAACACCTGTGAAAACACCACACCCACACACAATGATGATGAGAAAAATAGTGAAATAAATGCAAAAATACAAGAATCAAGCATGCACACAACACAGTATTTAACACGGTTCGACAACGTGCCTACATCCATAGAGCAACAGGAGATTTCATTTCATAAGTGATTACAATGAGTTAGAAGAGTTCCCTCTACTCACACTATCTCAACTCTTTCTATCAAGAGCTTTTTTTCTCTCAAGAGTGCTTTATACAATTTGCACCTCATCAGTCTCTCAATCTAATGCACTTATGAGCTTAAACATAACATATATATAATACATTAAAAACGGCACTGGAAACCCTAATTTGGCAAACCGGTGTTCTTCGCTCAAGTAGGTGTCAAGTGAGTTACTAGCAAAATTTTTGTCCAAGCTTCATAGAAGCCAACCATTGAGCACGCCTCAAGCGAACTCATTGCCTGAGCTTCTCTTGAGTGAACATGAGTGTGGTCGCTTCGATTATGTAAGGACATGGCTGGGCTAGCCTTTCGGGCAATTAAGAGGTCGGGTGGTCCCTGACCTTTCCTGTCCGTCAGCCTTGCCATAAAGCTAGGCTCGACATGAGTCTCTGGAAGAGGTTGAGCAATGCCTTTAGGTCGAATCCTTAAACAAAATTGAACAGTCGAGGGACTAATCCAGCGCTTCACCGTGAGTCAGGCTAGGCCACCTTAAGGCCTGACTGACTTGTTAGTTTTTAACGGAAAGGTGAGCGGGGGGGATGCTTGTCCATACTGAAAATAGTCAAATTAATCAATGTGAACAACTCTTGAGATTTGCTTACTTGAGTAAGGCCACTATTGTGCAGCTTAGGCTCACAACATTTTAACGTGGGAGATGGCACCCTGTGGTTGTGTTGGGCGGTCAGAGGGCGGAACCTGTACCCCACCAAGGATGGGGTAGGGACAACTCAAGCCATGTCCTCCCCTTTTGTCCCCTTAGGGAGGTAATCTGTTAGGTAGATGAGAAGCTAATTTGTACTTTGCCATGACAGGGGGCCGAGTAGCTCGTTAAGGTTGATTTTGCCCTCGGCTACATCGGGCCATCAAGAGACCATGTCTGCACTTCGTCGTGAGGTAAGCTAGGCCACCCTGGGGTTGGAATGGCTTGTTGGGCCTCGACGAGGAGGTAGGTAGGAGTTATGTGCTCGACCTATGAGAGTCAACTTGGTTAGTTTAAATA
This sequence comes from Carya cathayensis, assembly GCA_011037825.1. NCBI lineage: Eukaryota > Viridiplantae > Streptophyta > Magnoliopsida > Fagales > Juglandaceae > Carya > Carya cathayensis. Next base: position 745,666 of record QGSO01000141.1, on the reverse strand, counting down.
ACTTATGGAATTTTGGATACCTAAGTTGCTTTGCTAAGGAGTGACAAAGATTGGGGTCGTTGCGTTGTTGGAGATAGCATTCTAGAGTTGTGTCAGATAGTCAATGGACTAAGCTACACTTCGTTGAGGGAGAGGTAGGGATGCCTTAAGCCATGCCCTCCCCTTTTGTCCCTCAGGAGGTAATCTGTTAGACGACTCGGAAATGAGTCTGCACTTCACTGCGATGGGGACAAGGAGATAGGTTGTTTAGGTATTTTGTGACTAGACCTGCTCCCATTCATTGGCATTGCATGGAAGCTAAATGAGGGTCAGACTGACGATGATCCCACTCTTCATTGTGGCAGAGATCGGGGTAAGTTGTCGGTGGCCAAAAGGCCAAACCCGCTTTCCCTTGTGGGAGGGACAAGATGGCCTTTGGCTCATCTCACTCTTTGGAGACCTGCAGGGAGGTAAGTTATGGGGCAGTTTAGGATTAGACCTACTCTCACTTCCGCCTGTTGATGCTTACGAGGAAGGTAAGTTGTTGGGCAGATGAGGATTGGCCTACAATTCGCCACGAGAGGGATCAAATAGCCTTGGGCATTACACGTATCCCTTTTGTATCCCGCGGGGAAGTTGAACGTCGGACAATTGAATACCTGGTTGGCACTTTGTTCTTATGGGGACCGGGTAATTCATTCGAACAGTTGAGAGGCCGGGCTCACTCTCCTCCGTGGGGGAGGCTGGGACATTGGGGGGCTTGGCCTGCCTGTTGACCCTCTTTGGGAGGTAGGTTTTTGGGGCAATTTTATGACTGTTTCTACTATCGTCCGTTGGCATCACAAGGAAGGTGAGTGAGGGATAGGTGCTAAGCCCACTCTTCATCATGGCGGAGTTCGGGTAAGTTATCGGGTGGCCCAAGCGCCTAACCTGCTTTCCCTAGCAGGAGGGAGAAGATGGCCTTAAGACTCATCTAACCCTTTGGCGCCCCGCAGGGAGGTAAGTACCAGGCAGTTTGAGACTTAACCCGCTTCAACCTTTTGATGTTTACAAGGAAGGTAAGTTGTCAGGCAACCCAAGGTTGGCCCACACTTCTATGCAAGAAGGACAGAGCAGCACTTAGGCATGATCTATCCTCTTGGTGTCTCGTATAGAGGTAAGTTGTTGTTGGGGATTTATGTCGATGGAGGCATACATTAATGGAGATATCAAATTTACAAATTGTGTTTTAGAAAAGTTTGTGCTTTCATTAATGAAGTTTATACAAAAAACAAAAATAAATTACAAATTTACAAGACTCTTGGGAGCCCAACAATCTGCTCCCTTTGTTCTTCGCTATATGTGCCCTTCATTCCTCCTCCATCCTTACAGGGGAAGTCGTGGACGAAGACTAGTCATGACTTCATGTGATGCACATATCTAACTTTCTTCTACTAACCTCGTTACTCAAGACTTCATGTTCTCAATGGGTCGGGGGGACACGCCATGTGTACCCCGCCAGGTCTTGGCTTTAGCTCCTGCATGTAGCATTATGGCTTTGTAAGATGATGGAGCCATCACTACCAAGAAGTCGACCATGACAGAGGCCGTGCAGGGAGCAATGCTCGCAAGGATGAACAGTGTGATGGTCTCGACTAGTTGAACTGTCTCCCTGGAGAAGCCCTTGAGTGGCATTGGAGCTGGTTGGAGTTGGGTGGCATCTATTCTCATTTGGGTGAATGCTTCCCAGAAGAGAATGTCCGTTGAGCTACCATTGTCGATGGGGATCCTCCTCGTATTGAAGTTGGCAACTAGCATGTTCACCACTAAGGCGTCATCATGTGTGTAAAGGACCCCCTCCTCGTCGGCTTCTCCGAAGGAGATTATGGGGGGCAGCTTGTTCCTCCTATACTTGGCTGGGCGGTACTCGACCAAGTATGCCTCTCAAGATCGAGCCACTCTGGCATGTGCCTTTCTCTCGAATGAGGTTGCACCCCTGCAGGCGAACCCCCTTACGATGGTACTAATCTCCCTTAGCAAGGGTCCTTCCTAGCTCATTGATTGGGGGCGGCCATGCGGGGGTCTTTGCTTAGTTTCCCTTTGTTGTAGGCTTTCTACCCTCCTCGACCTATCTCCCATTTCGGCCCTTCTCTCTCGGGACCGCCTCCTTCATACGTGCTCTGGTCGGAGAGAGAGAGGATAGCTTGGTACTGGCCAATCTACTTGGTCCTTTCCTTCTCTTAAGGAGTGGAAGTCTTCTGTGTTGTGGATAGTGGATTGGTGGTAGGTGCAGTAGCAACGAGTTGGATGGCAGTTTCCTTTTTGGATGGTGAGCGCAGAATGGTCTAGTCGAAATCCCAAGCTCTTTAAAGGGACTTCTTACCTTCTTACATCGTGTGGTCTTCGCTCCGCCCTCTCTTGAGTTTGGCCTTTAGCTGGGATCTTGCCCTTTTTTTCGCCTACTCGAGTTCTTTTTTCCTTGGCTTAGTTAGAGTGTAGAGTGTCCTCGACATTGATGAAGTTGTCGCCCTGATCCATGATCTCCCACAGAGTGGTAGAAGTTTTTCTAGCCAGCTCTGCCGTGAATTGGGATTGGGGCCATACTTCTCCCAGAAGCACTGCCAGCATGATCCTTTCATCCTGATTGTCTGTCGACATGTGCTCCTTGTTGAATCTAGACAATCACGCCTTTAGGCTCTCGTCCTCCCCTAGTTTAATGGCGAGGAGGTATGCCACAAGGCACCTTCTTCTCCTACTTGCCATGAATTGCATAAGTAATAGTCGGGCCACCACCCAAAACTGTCTATGAAATTGAGCGCTAGGGACCCATACTACACTATTGTCGTCCCTTCAAAGTCAACGGGAAGGCTCTACAGGCCACTTCCCCTAGGAAACTATGTAGGGTCTTGTGTGTCCTTGTGGTTTCCAGGTGTTCTAGCGGGTCTCTGTTCCCACCATACATTTCCATCAGCAGGACTTGGAACTTTGGTGGTAAGGGCACCACCATCATCTCTTTGCTGTACGGCAGGGCCGTGCTGGTAAGTAGCTGATCTGCCAATGACAAGGTGCTCATCTTCCTTTCCATCTCCTCATATTTTCCCTTGAGGTTACGCAGCTCGTTCTGCATATTCCCTCTATTTTCCTCTACGTCGCCTTCCCCTCTGGCGTTCCTGGACCCAACATGCTCGCTATTGCTGGGTTCTCCATCATGCTCTGGCTCGTTGATGGTTCCTTGAGTGACTCATTTTCCTTTCGAAGGACACCTACCTCAGTAATTAGTTTTTCTACTAGTTGCTCAATCACTGCTAATCTAGCTTCCATGCTTGTTGATGTTGCTTCCTTCTACCCTTAAGTTGTTTAAGAATGGGTTTTCGTAGGCATACGAAGGACACATGAAGTCTATGAAGATCCCATAGGTAGCACCACTGTTAAAGTCATGTTTTGCACACCTTTGGGCTAGGCTCTCAGCAACTTGGGTCTTCGATCTTGGGTCTGCGGACACAAAGAAAACACTTTGAGATGGGTGCCTTGGTGATGGAAGGGGAGTCTTCGATGCCAAAGTTCGTATCAACTTAGAGTTTAATGCAATTGAGTAGAGAGTTCAGAGAGAGTTCCTAGCACATGGGGATTCACCTTTTATACCCGATTTCTGGGGTTAGTTGCCTATACCTTATGTCAAGAGGATGCATCCTCTCAGCAATCCTTGTAGTTGGGTTCATTTAATGTGGTGTGACTTTCTGGGATGGCGCAATAAATGCGGTGTGGCTCCCTTTCCCGTTAATCCTTCAGGTTCATGTTGTTAGGTCCTCCCTTCCCTATCCGTCAGAGGATCAAGGGCTCTCTGTGATTTCTGCTTGCCTGTCTGCTCAAGACTGCGCGATGCTAGGCTTTGCAGGGGGTGTAGACGTGGCGTGTTTCCCGCTCGATTAGGGCAATGGGCCGCTCGGTTGGCTTGGGCCTTCAGTGTATTTGGGCCTATATTTTGGGACTTCGGTCTAGGGGAAAAGTCCCCTTACAATTGGCATAATTCATAGAAACTCATCCCTGTCCGCCAAGAATATTTACATAATATTTGTAAATCCATGGGTGCTTATGATAATTTTACTGGCAACTTAAGTTCTGCTCTAGTTTAGGTTAGTTTAGGTTCCATATGGGCAACTTGAGGAGGAACCTTGGATGCCTTGAGCGTTGTTTAAATACCACGAAATTATGGACGTGGGTTGAAGAGGACTCTGTTTGGAATTTTGTTGTCTATTTATGAATCATGTACACAGAATGCCACATTCACATAATTTAAATAATAATGTTTGATTTATAAGATTTAAACTTAAAAATTTACTTTCGAAATCAAATTATATTATGTAAACATTTTTTCTGTGTATGCTCTACAAATTGGTTTGAAGAAAGAATTTTTCTTCAATAAATGATGTTCTCAAAACCATCATTTTGGTAAGTGATGATCGTATAAAGCCAAGTCATTTTGAGATAAATAATTCAAATCTACATTTTTATCAATCTACATTTTCCATCTGTATAAGTTTTTGAGATAAATGATAGTAGATTTAATTATTATATTATATCCTTAAACGTTAAACAAAGGAACTTCAGTATAAAGCAAGATAGTTTAATCTATTACACGCAGATCAGGTTATCAAAGCTGAGAGAGGATCTTTATCATGGAATTGCAGGGACTACAGAGAGCCTCCAAAGGCTTAGCCTTTTCCAGAAGAAACCCTGTAGCAGGAGTCATGTCCACCATCTCTTTGTCTAGCCTTTCCCAGTCAAAGCATTGAATGAGTGCACCAAGGGCCAGTGAACTTAGGCGGTTGGCCATGCCAGCACCCGGGCATGACCTGCGCCCATTCCCAAATGGGAAGTACTTGAAAGCATCTCTGTCTCCGTTGAATCCATCAAATCTCTCTGGCTTGAAGCTTTTGGGCTCCTCCCAGAGCTTGGGATCCCTATGCACAGTCCATGCATTGGCTAATAGCATTGTCCCTTGAGGTATCGTATAACCTCCAACGGTGCAATCTTCTGTAGAAAAATGAGGTAGTAAAAGTGGCGTTGGGGGATAGAGTCGAAGTGTCTCGTTGATGACACAACGAAGATAGGGAAGATTGGCAAGATCAGAATCATTTAGCAAGCGCCCATGTCCAACTTGGTTGTCAATCTCTGCTTTAACCTTTTGCAATACCTCTGGATGATTTAGCAGAAGTGTCATTGCCCATTCCATCGTTGTTATTGTTGTATCTGTTCCCGCGGCAAACATCATCTGAAGTAATAAATGCTCTGGTAACGTTAGGATTAATTTGCAGGTAAAACTCTAAGCCACCAATGTTTTGTTGATGTTAGAAGCTAGATCTAAGTACTAATTCGCCATATAACAAGAAAAATTGCTATCATGTGCTTGGTGGTTTGAATAATATTAATTGCATCTTCTCAGAAAACACTATGGCATTAAATTACGTACTTACACAATCATTTGTTTTGAATAATATTAATTGCATTGTATGATAGGATGTATTGAGACATCTTAGCATACTGCACAAAGGAATACAGCCGCAGCAGCGCCCGCTACAACAGCTCTCACTACTGGAGCAGCAGACAACGCAAGCCATCATTCTGGAAGATTCTCTCATAACAGAATTAAAGAATATTGTAGCCACATGTCACCTTAAGATTGGCACACTTGTATTGTTTGTTATAGAATACACACTATAACTAGAACACTGTACAGAAATGCAAGTAAGAAATAAAGGTTTCTGGGAGTATTTTGTGTCTGTGTTGTGTATTGCATTCTATCAAATAGCTTGCCTGATATTCCTTTCTCTAAAAACTTATCAGGATGAAAGTACCACATATCTTCAAGACGTGCTATAGCCACAAAGGTAAGAAAGAAAATTCATAGCTGAAAATCAAAGGAGTATTTGAAACTTGTTTAATTAGCTTACATATGATGCATCCTGTTTTACTACAAAACTTAAGGAAATTTTGTTTTCTGAAATAGTGATTTGAAAAGCAAATTGAAGGCCAAAAAGTGAAAATACAAAATGACATAAATCAAGAATAATTTGATAAATTTATATTATCACTTACCAAAACGATGCTTTTGATGATATCATCTGAATTAAATTCACTTTCTGATTCATGAAGAGACAATAGAGTTTCTATCAAAGTCCCCTTCTTAGTATTCAAAGGACTGTTTTTTATTTGCTCAATCTCTTCTATCAGGTGGCTCAAAAATTTATCCCTCTTCCATTGCAATCTTACCATGTTCTTCTCCAACCCTTTGTAACCAACCCACCTCAAAATTGGGATGTAATCACATATATTCATTCCCAAAAATGCAAAAAGAATCCCCTTCACGTCTTTGAGCTGTTGCTTTCCCAGATCTGTACTTGCAGCCTCTTCTCCAACACATGGCTCTCCAGTGAGCATCATCATAATTACATTGAAGGTCAGAAGTGAGAAGAAATACTTACACTCCACTTTTTGGGGTTCTGATCCATTTGAGACTTTGAACACTAGGCGAACAAGGGAGTAAACCTGTTGTTCTCGGATGTGGGAAAACTTTTGGAGGCAGTTCTTAGAGAAGACCTCGATGTTCAGGATGCGTCGGAGGTTCCGCCACAAGTGGCCGTATGGAGCCCAGGCCGGAGAAGTTAAGTTGTAGGTCAAAATATCACCAGCCATGGACTGGGGACGATTTGCAAATATAATATCGTTTTTGGTGAAGCATTCTTCGACAGCGGAAGGAGAAGATAAGACGACGACAGGTCGAGAACCAAATTTAAGAGACAATATAGGACCGTACTGAAACGATAGGGTTTCAAGAGTTTCGTACAGAGGTTGTTTAAGGAGGTGAAAATGGCCGATTATTGGCAAAGAAAATGGACCAGGTGGTGAATTTGGGCTATGCTTGTATACAAGTTTGGTGAGGATGATGAAGATAATGGAGAGGAAGAAAGCACCGTAGCAGTAAAGGTTTTCCATGGGATAATGGGAGCTTGCTCTGCTACTAGAATCAATCAAACTCTGCTACTATAATCAAATCGTGTTAGAAAAGCCACAAACATTTTATCTTATTGACGTGGAAAGTATACAAATCTCTATAATAAATAGAATTTGATATTGATGTTACATTTTAGAGTAGTGATGCTACTCACCTGGTCAGCGATTCAGCAGGTCTGGTGCAATTATTATTGAATGCTCTGTTCCACCAAACATTTTCACTTGCACAAGCCTCAATAATTAAGAGCTTAGGTTTTGGTTTGGTTAAATTTTTCTTTAAATTTCATTAATATCAACAATTTTTTATATTTGTATATTTTATTTAAATTCAATTTATGTATTAAATTAGCTATTCATTCTTTATATAATAATAAAATATTATTAAATTAATAATTTTTTTATTTAATTTATTTTATACATTTTGTAATTCTACTAATTAAATGTTAATAATAATTATATTATAATTAAATTAATATTAAAAAAGTATTATTAATATATTAATATATTATAGAATTGATAATAAACAAATGCATGAATTGCAGAAAATAAGGGCAGGCGGTACAATCATCCTTAATGCATGAATAAAAGTAGAGAACAATATACGATAAAATCAACTTCATTAAAAACATAATACTTACAAGGAGATTAATTCTCAAAGGATTGAAAGGCAAAAGACATGGAAAGAAGTTTACAACAGAGAGATTTTAGAGTGACGAGAGAGAATGACTGGGAATGGCTTCAAATGGAAGTTTCTAAATGTTTTTCCTTACTTACAAACTGCCTATTTATAGGCACCAAAACAGTAACTTATAATAATATTACTGACATATACAGTGACTCCAACAACTCATACACAGTAAATAGGCGGCTACATTTATTACACGTAGACGGCTAAACAGTAAATAGACAGCTGGACGATTCTTGACCGACGGGCATCTTGAACAGTGTTCTGATAATGGACAAAAAGACAATAATCTTTTAAAATTACATAATTTGAGGGTCATAATTTTCCAATTTCAATTCAAACAGATCTTGAGAATCTATCATCTGCGATGGATAATATGGTAAGTTTTCATGAGAATGAGAGGTCTGTTGAGAGGGAGAGGCCTGTTGTAATGGCGATGATGTTGTCTGCTATGCTAGAGATAATCTGACTTGATGGTCTTTTTCTTCATCACTGTTTAAGACTTGTGACATTGCCTCAACTAATTTTTTCAAATCCTTTTTATTGATAATTGTTGCTAATTGGGCTTGAATCTGCTTCTCTGAACTAAAACCTCGGGAGCGTTGGTAATTTTTTAGAACATTTTTACAACATGATCATAATTGTACTTTTCCCACCATTTTACAGAGACTTGACGGACCAAAAACATAATGTTTTCGAGAGAAGGATGAGGTTTAATGACATATTCCTACTTCATAATCCAATTTAATTAGATTTTAAGAAAGAAAATGAAAAGTGGTGGACAATGTGATAATAAAGGTGGATAATCGTTTTGTAATGTAAAAACCTTAAGACTCTCCTGGAGAGGTGGAGGAAGAATGAGAGATTATAGTCTAAACTGATCCCACCATAATAGAAACCATTGTGGCAAAATTTTAATTTCATGTAATTTGTCAAAATGGAGAAACCAGGAATGGCTTAAATTCTTGTTTTGTCTTAAGAATGTTTTGTTCCATACTTGCTGATAATCATAATAATCGAAGTAAGACAGATCATATGGCTGAGAAAATCTTCTTGTCAGATATGGGCTTTTTTCCCATTGCTCTAAAGTAAGAACCTGTTTAATAGTAACTTTGTGGAATGCAATAATCGGAGTTGCAGGTGGAGAAGGTTGAGATTGTAGAGAACAGGAGATTTCAGAAATAATGATAGAATCCATGTCTACTAAAATAAATTTATAAAAATTCTGGGTCTTAGTAATGTTTTGGAAAACATAATATCAATCTGGTAATAAAAAAAGGTCAAACAATTTTTGAGGTCAAACAATTTTTGAGGTTAAGATAAATGCTGTAAATCTGATTCGATTGGAAAGACCGAATGCCAATGGGTTTTGAAGATAATTGGTGTTGCAGAAGACTGAAATAATGGTGGATGATTGATAATTTGGGAAGGAGTAGAGCCAAAAGAACAAACAACTTTTGAATATGTAGGTAATTTTGGAGAGGATAATGGTGAAAATGGATTATAGGATGACCTAATATTTTGTGGAAATGTCCCTAATACTGTATAGGGTTTTAGTGTAACAAAAGGATAGAGTGAAAAGTAAGGAGGAGAAGGTGGTTTGGCATAGGAAGATTTGGATTTCACTCTGGATTTTGAGGTAGACATGATTTTTCCTGTATGAATTCTCAGGATAGAAAATCAGGAAGAGAATTAGAATCTCCTTTAATATGCTCAATATCAAAAGAAAAAATACTTAAAATAGCTTGCCATCGTGCAAATATTTGTTTAGCAGCCAAGCTTTTAACATTTTTAATTAAAACTTCCTTAGCTGATTTACAATCAATTCTAAGTAAAAACTTTTGATTTAAAATATCATCTTGAAATTTAGAAATACATAATACAATAGCTAAAATTTCTTTTTTAATAGTACTATAATTCTTTTAAGCAGGATTCCAACATCTTGAATGGAATTGAATAATCTGTTCTTTTTCACCTGATAATTTTTGTTTCAAAATTCTTCCATAACAAAGATCGGAGGCATTTATTTCAACAATTTTAAAAGCATTAAAAGATGGTAATCCTAAACATGGTAATTTCTTAACATGAGTCTTTATTTGTTTTATAATATTTGTATGTTCCTCTGTCTATGGAGGTGGATTCTTTTTTAGTGCTTGATAAAAATCAGCAACATAATTAAGGCTTAGAAATCTTTATAGTTGTTGCTTATCATTTATTTCATCAGGAAATTTATTAACAAATTCTATAGCCCTACTTATTGGGGTAATAGTTCCTTGATAAATATCATGTCCAAGGAATCTAATCTTGTTTTGGAATAATCTAATCTTGTTTTGGAATAATAATTTGGACAAAAGTATTTAAATGTTTTCAATATTGTTCAATTGATGAAAAGAATATTAATACATCATCTATATAGACTATAGAGAAATGAGTGAAAGACGTAAATATTTCTTTCATAATATTTTGAAATTCACTAGAAGTATTTTTTAATCCAAAAGACATAACATTCCATTCATAATGTCCAAATAGGACTGTAAATGCAGTTTTATATCTATCTCTTTCAGCAATCTGAATTTGCCAAAATCCACTTTTCATATCAAATTTTGAAAATATAGTAGAACCATAAAGTCGAGATAATAAATATTTTTTATTAGGTATAGGGTACCTAATCCATTATAAAACTTTATTTAACAGCTTATAATTTATGACTAATCTAGGAACATCTCTTTCTAATTCTGCTTGGTTTTTTACATAAAAAGCAGCACAACTCCATGGTGATTTGCACTTTCTAATGAGTAATTTAAATAATAATTCATTAATTTCTTGTTTACAAAATTTTAATAATTCATTATTCATTTGAATAGGTCTAGTTTTAGTAGGAATATTCTTTTCAGAAAAATCTTTTTCATAAGGTAATTCAACTATATATTGTTTTCTACTCCAAAAAACATTAGGTAAATTAGAACATACTTCTTTTTCAATTATATTTTTAAAATTATTAATTTTTTAAATTAATTAATGATCTTTTAATTGTTCTTCAATTCTTTTATATTTTAATTCTTGTTTTAAGAAATTTATTTATTTTTCTTTCCTTTTGATCTTAACTTTTGTTAAAAAAATTAATTTATCTGGTTAATCAGGCTTCTTTTAAGGAATTAATTTCTCTTGAAACTGGGGGAAATAAAAATTTAAATTGAATTTCTTTTCCTAATACCTTAGTGAAAATTTCTTATTCTGTGATGACCCGCTTTTACGTATATTTTCACTGAATGAGTGTTTTTAATTTAATTAATATATTGGTTTATTTATTTTAAATTATTGTATTTTAATTGGTTTTAAATTATTTTAATCGTTTTACGATTTTTAAAATCGTTTTTGGCGGATCTATTTTTAGTTTCCGGAGTGAGGATTGAACCTCATTTCTTTTCTTCTCTTTTTCTTTTTCCCTTTTTCGTTTTCTTTTTCTTCTTTCCTTTCCTTTCCTTTCTTTTTCTTCTTCATTTCTTCCCCGTTTTCTCTTTCCCCGCGCGATGCCTCTTCCATTTCTCCTTCCCATCGCCAACCCTTCGGCCGCCCAGTGCGCCGCCATCCGACTGCCCAGTGCGCCGCCGTCCGGCTGCCATGTAGTACACCATCCCCACCAAAATCTTCCCCTCCCACTGGTGATCACCCCCACCCCCACCAATTTTCAGAGCCGTTAGCCGCCACGCACGGCTGGAAGTCACGGCCCCAACCCTATTTTTCTCCCCTGACTCCGGTTGCTTTCGCAGCCCAGAACCGCCGCTCGCCGGCGGCGTGGCCTACACCACCCACTCAGTTTTCTTCCCCTCTCACTGGTGAACATCCCCACTAAGTTTCACCTCCATCCGAGCCACCGTTAGCCACCACGAGCTCCTCCAAGCCACACGGATTTTCACCGATTCCGGCGCCGTCGCACCACCTTCGGCCACCATCTCTTCACAACTCTTCCTCTACCTCTTGCCGACCTGACTCACCTAATTTCAGTCCCGATCCGTTGCCGGAGCAGCTCCCACGAGCTCAACTCCGTTCAGCCCTTTTTTGGCCTTCGACCGCCATTTCCACCACCACTCACGGCCAAAACTCGTTTCCCTTAACTTCATAAACATCTCAAGACCATTCCCTATCAATTTCGTGTCTTGGTTTGTCCCCGTTCGAAAGTGGGTAATTTATTACCCACGGCCACAGTTACGTTGCTTTTTCTCCGCCATTTGCAACGCCGCGAGCTTTCGAAAAATACCGTATAGCGCTGTAAGTATTTTCCAAACTCTACTTTTAGATTTAAATATATTTTTCTATTACAATAAATTATCTGGTTGGTTGATTGATTCCGGACTGAGTCCAAGGAGTTCAGGGGTCGGATGGATTGAGGACGGAATTGTTTGGTTGATGTTGATATTTGTTTGAGATATTTGTGCATTGATGTTTGCATTGTATAGTGCACACATTTTCACGTTTAAAAAGGGAAAACCGGGTTTTCGTGTAGTTGCCTGCATGTACATTTGTGAATGAAAACTGGGCTTGTAAGCGAGAAATGATTTATGGTATATGTGAATGATTGGATTGACTGGTTTAAGTCAAAGGCACGTGTAGGGATGGTGGTAGAGTCCCACCTACGGTGCACGACGCGTAGGGATGGTGGTAAGCAAGGATGGTGGTAGAGTCCCGCCTGCGATTCTCGCCTACGGTGCACGACGCGTAGGGATGGTGGTAAGCAGGGATGGTGGTAGAGTCCCGCCTACGATTCCCGCCTACGGTGCACGACGCGTAGGGATGGTGGTAGAGTCCCGCCTGAGATTCCCGCCTACGGTGCATGATGCGTAGGGATGGTGCTCTGATGGTTTGGTTAATGGGTCATTTTCTAGGAAAATGGCAAGAATGGTTTTTGGGCCATTATCTGGGATAATGGCGAGGATATGATTAAAGGAAATGCTTTTGGGCCAAATGGAATTTTGGCGTGCGTGGAAAAATGTTGTTTTATGGGACATATGCGTTGCTTTCTTTCATGCATATTGTTTGAGTTATAATATGTTTTTATCTAGTAGTGTTTGGATTTTACTTAGCTGCGGCACCATTTTTGGTACTGTAGATTTTGGTGCAGAGTTCGAGGAAGAGGAGGAGGCTAAGCCCGAGGATGCGGCTCCGCCGGAGTACTGAGTTGGAGTCTATGCTTTGTAGTTGGCTTTGAAACTATATTTGTAGTTTGTAATATTTTATTATGTATCATTTGAACAGCTTTGTATTAAACTAAGAAAAATTCCGGTACTTAGTTATATGACTTTACTATCCACTGCGTGTTTCTTTGTGCACATTTGTTGCTTTAACACACACTCGGCACTCGTCGATAGGGTGGTGACCCGTGTTGTCACCATCCGGACGTCTCGATTTCCCCATGTCCGTGCGTGGGGATTTGAGGGCGTCACATATTCTGTTACAGAAAAATGGTAAAGTAAAGCAAGAAATGGATATCCTAATATTACTCTGATATTGATATTTTTTACTAGAATAAATGTTGTTTTAAAATAAATTCCACCATTACATATATGTGCATTTGATCATTTATAATTTATATTTAAATTTGCTCAATTTGCTTGAGATAATGTTCTTTTTGTTTTTTCAAAATATTTAGAGGGTATTATTCCTTTTTATATACAGTTTAGATTTACACCTGTATCTAATAAAGATATTGTAGAAAAAGAGAATTTTTCATTAATAGAAATAGTTATTTCAGTATACCATTTTTGAAAATTCATATTATTAAGTATATTTATAAAATTATCTAATTCTTCTTTAGTAATTTTTATTTAGCTTTCTCTTTGTTCTTTTTTAGGAGTGTCATTATGTTTATCTATTTTTAATAGTATTACTTCTTGTAATAATTATTCATTAGAAACTTCAAGTTTAGTATTGAAAGCTTTCAAATTTCAAATTTCTTTCTTTATTTCATTAATTTTAGGCTGTAAGTCTTTTAAAGTAACATTTTGTTTATCTGATTAGAATCTATTTACTATTTCTAGAAAATCATATGATGAGGGGTTTGAATCAGGTTCGTAAGTTTTGGAGTTGGTAAAAGTATCTTTCAATTTTTCTAAATATTCTTTCCTTTCCTGTGGCTCTAATGTTGTTTTCATTAATTTATAATGGATCCTATATACTACAGTTAAAGGATGTGATCCTTTCATCATATGATAGTCATTTGTTTTAATATTTAATGTTAAGGTATGTAGAATATTAGTATCATCTAATGAAAGTGAATAATTAAGATATCAATTAAAATATACTGAACCTTGGAATAGGCTAGATTCAACCATGCCAAGTAATGTATCATGAAAATTATAATGTCTTCCATCTCTTAAACTGAGTAATACCGAAGCATTTAGTCCATTTCTAGTAAGTGGTTTTACAGCTACTTGTACCAATCTAATATGTATAAATAAATTTTTCTGCTCCTTATGGTGTTTAATGACTTTTTTTGTTAATAATTGTAATGATTCATAGTCATTATTTAGTCTAATAGTTTTTTCTACTGTTTTAATTGTATAATTTGTAAGAAATGATAATTTTGAAGAAAAAGTTGATTGTTTATATATTTGATTTTTTGGTACATTAGGAATTGTCCAATCTTGTAAATTTCTCCCTTTGTCTATTATGCTATAATTTTCTTGGTTTACATTTTCAGTTTCTAAAAGTGTGTCTATAGTAGATGTTTCAGGTTTGAATAAAGAATTCATTGAAACAGAATTTTTATGCAAAGATTTTCTATATAAAAGTGAAATAAGTAGATTAAGATCTTGAGGGAACACCATCGGGACTACCCTTAAAGCCTCCTTGGCATAAACGGGCTAACCAACGGATTTTCATAACTTATCATCACAAGATTCTCAATATACTATATTTTCTTTTATGTAGGTTATCGTTGATAAAAATCTGTATCAGTGAATTTTACTCTCTTTTATTTTATTTTTTTTTATTTTTATAAAGCAAAAATACTGAGGTGATTTCTTACACTTTTAATCTCTGATCTTAAGAAGTTATAATGATCTTCTAATTCTTCTATTGCAACCTGTCTACTTCTATATATATTATATCTTTCTATCATTGAGCAATAATATAATCTCATTAATAATTGTTTTTCTTTAATATATTTTATCATTTCTATTAAATTATTTAATTCAAGTCTCATGTTATATTCTAAACAGTTTAATTCATAACGATCATGAAAACCAATATTATGTGCAGAATAATTCATCATAAAATTAAACATAAACATAATAATATATATCCTGGTATACATAGTTGGTATCAGAGCCAACGGTTATTGTATTATATGGTATTATATCTTATTGTTATTGTTATTTTATTCTCAATTTACTCTGTTTATGTTTAATTTTATGATTAATTATTACGCATATAATATTGGTTTTCGTGATCGTTATGAATTAAACTGTTTAGATTATTGCTCAATGATGGAAAGAGATCGTGTATATAGAAGTAGACAGACTGCAATAGAAGAATTAGAAGATCATTGTAACTTCTTAAGATTAGAGATTAAAAGTGTAAGAAATCACCTAAGTATTCTTGCTTTAAAAAAAAAAAAGAGTAAAAATTCACTGATACAAATTTTTATCAACGATAATCTACATAAAAAAAAATAGTATATTGAGAATCTTGTAATGATAAGTTATGAAAATCAGTAGGTTAGCCCGTTTATGTCAATGAGGCTTTAAGGGTGGTCCGATGGTGTTCCCTCAAGATCTTAATCTACTTATTTCTCTTTTATATAAGAAATCTTTGCATAAAAATTCTGTTTCAATGAATTCTTTATTCAAACCTGAAACATCTACTATAGACACACCTTTAGAAACTGAAAATGTAAACCAAGAAGATTATAGCATAATAGACATAGAGAGAAATTTACAAGATTGGACAATTCCTAATGTACCTAAAAATCAAATATATAAACAATCAACTTTTTCCTCAAAATTATCATTTCTTACAAATTATACAATTAAAACAATAGAAAAAACTATTAGCCTAAATAATGACTATGAATCATTACAATTATTAACAAAAAAAGCCATTAAACACTATAAGGAGCAGAAATATTCATTTATACATATTGGATTGGTACAAGTAGCTGTAAAACCACTTATTAGAAATGAACTAAATGCTTCGGTATTACTCTATTTAAGAGATGGAAGACATTATAATTTTCATGATTCATTACTTGGAATGGTTGAATCTAGCCTATTCCAAGGTTTAGTATATTTTAATTGTTATCCTAATTATTCATTTTCATTAGATGATACTAATATTCTACATGCCTTAACATTAAATATTAAAACAAATGGCTATCGTATGATGAAAGGATCACATCTTTTAACTGTAGTATATAAGATCCATTATAAATTAATGAAAACAACATTAGAGCCACAAGCTCCTATTATTAGCTCAAAAGGCTATACATTATTATTGCAGTCTAGTACATCAAATTCTAGCATACAAATTCTTAAACAGATTCATTGTAATCAAATTACTCTTCCTAATGAATGGCAATTAGAAAATATTATTCCATCACCAAAAGTAGAAAATAATTCTGTAAATGATTTAGAATATATAGATCAAAATCAGAACGGAATAGTCCAAATTGCCTTTCAACCTTTTAGAAAAATCATTTTCTCTTTATTCTTCTCAAGCACCATCCAGCTACCTTACACCATGATCTACAATCAGTAGAAATATGTCACAAAACTATGATAATAGATCTACAATTACTTTAATTTCTAGAAATAGATCACAAAACTTTGATACCAGATTTCAAAATCTAAATACTCAAGTCCAGGAAGTTATTCCTAGAAATATTATAGACATACCGATATATTCAGTCAATCACCCTGATTTAGCATTCTCCTCTAATCTCCATTAGAATAAAGAACCTTCTTCTCCAACATATTCACAAGTGGTTGGAGATGATGTCCAAATATTTACCCTAAGTAAAGAAGAATTTAAAATTAATAAAGAATATATTAAATAAGATTATATGAAGGAAGAAAATAAACAGAAAAGATTTGTATTTTTCTCCACTTTTTCAAAATTAGAAATAGATTATATCCAAACAAAATACTATGAATATTTAGAAAGCATGAAAGATTAATATACCTTTCTTCACATAGTTTGAAATATATAAATCAATTATCGACTATAAATAGAACTACTAATTAATGGGTTAGAGTAGAAAATAATTAAATTATTTATGAGGAATACTCTCGTTTCGAAGCCATTAAATATAATCAAAGAAATACACAAATATTAGCATCACCAATAAAGAGATTAACTTCTCCAGAAACTAAAAATACTGATAATATAATACAACAAAATAATTATATTAATTTATATTTAAAAACCATGAGTAAACAATTAGAAAGAATTGAAAATATAATATCCCCTATTAAAACTCCTGTTAAGGAAGTATGGGAAATTCCTTTATTTATTCCCCATGGAATACCTACTCATTTAAAATCCAGTTTTTCTAAGGCCAAAGAAGATTTGCTAGAACAAATCTCTAGCAAATTAGAAAAATTAAATATTGATAATAATGCATCCACTTCAAGATAATCTCATATTAATGTATTAAGTAAAACAGATTCACCTGAATTATTTGGCTCTAAAATAAATAATATTGAAAATCAATTTAAAGAATTACAAATAAATAAGATAAAAGGAAATCATTATAGAGAATTTTATCCTAGGGAATCTGCAAAGCATACTTCCATTACTCGTAATTGGTATCCAAAGTCTACCCCTTCGGATATACAATTCGAGGAAAGAGAACATATGGTAAGAACTGCTTTTACACTAGATGCATTATATGAATAGAATATAGATGAATTATCTGAATATTAAATATTACATCATTTTCAATAAATAATTATGGTAGCAAATGTTTATAAAGCCAGTAGGCGGTCAGATCATCAAGTAGCACATGTTCTGTTACAGGTTTCACTGGCCAATTAAAAGGCTGGTGTGATCATTATCTTACACAAGAACAAAGAATAAGAATATTATGTGCTTATAAATATTATGAAAATATGCAAGAAATTAAGACAGAAGATGGTCAATCTATAGATGATGCTGTTAATACTGTAATATTTATATTAACAAAGCATTTTGTAGGTGATCCTTTTCAATTTAAGTAAAGAACTAATGACTTATTAATCAATTTAAGATATCCTCACTAATTTTAGATAGTATAAAGATGTCTTTCTAACTAAAGTTATGATAAAAAATGACTGTCAACAATCATATTGGAATGAAAAGTTCATAACCGGACTTCTATATTATTTTGCCCAAAAGGTACGAGAATCTTTAGTAAAATCAGATGGTACTATTGATTTTGTTAATCTCACATATGGAAACATAATATCTTCTATTAATAGAACTGGTCTGATTATGTGTAATGATTTGAGATTAAAAAAGCAAATGGAAAAAGAAAAGAAATTTTCTACAAAAGAATTAGATACCTTTTGTGAACAGTTTGGTTATTCTCCATTATTAGCTCCTTCTACAAGACGTAAAAAAGGAAAAATAATTTATAAAATTTATTCAACTAAGAAAAGAAAATATAAAAAACCTTACAAAAAGCTAAAAGAAAAATAGGTATATAATAAACAGTAAAGAGTACAAAAAAGTTTAATAAAAAGAAAAAACAAATTGTCTGTTTTAAATGTTGAAATGTTGGACATTATGCACCAAATTGTAAGGTTAAAAAAGAAAGTAACCAATTAGATATATCTGAATAATTAAAAGAAAAATTATTAAATATTTTTATACAATCAAGTGAGGAAGATGAAATTTTTATAGAAGAAGATGAAATTTATCAATTAAAAGAATTAAGTTTCTCAGAACAATCTTCTGATAACGAGTCAGAAGAAGATGAGATTCATGTTTGTAATTGCTTAGATAAGAATAATTGTATCTGTAACAAAACTATTAATATATTATCATCATATGAAAATATTATATTAGAATTAATAGATAAAATCAATAATCCACAGGAAATGAAAGAATATTTAGAAAAATTAAAAGATACTTTTACCAATTCCAAAACTTATGAACCTGATTCAAACCCCTCATCATATGATTTTTTAGAAATAGTAAATAGATTCCAATCAGATAAACAAAATGTTACTTTAAAAGACTTACAACAAGAAATTAATGAAATAAAGAAAGAAATTAGAAATTTGAAAGCTTCCAATACTAAACTTGAAGTTTCTAATAAACAATTATCACAAGAAATAATACTATTAAAAATAGATAAAAATAATACACTCCTAAAAAAGAACAAGGAGAAAACTCAACAAAAATTACTAAAGAAGAATCAGATACTTTTATAAATATGCTTAATAAGATGAATTTTTAAAAATGGTATACTGAAGTAACTATTTCTATTAATGAAGAATTCTCTTTTTCTGCAATCGCTTTATTAGATACAGGTGCAGATCTAAACTGCATATAAGAAGGAATAATATCCTCTAAATATTTTGAAAAAACAAAAGAAACATTATCTCAAGCAAATTGAGCAAAATTAAATATAAATTATAAATTATCAAATGCACATATATGTAATGGTGGAATTTGTTTTAAAACAACATTTATTCTAGTAAAAAATATCAACTCCAGAATAATGTTAGGAAACATATTTCTTGCTTTACTTTACCCTTTTTCTGTAACAGAAGAAGGAATTTCCACTAAGGTATTCGGAAAAGAAATTCAATTTAAATTTTTATCTCCTCCAGTTTCAAGAGAAATTAATTCCTTAAAAGAAGCCTCATTAACTAGAGAAATCAATTTTTAACAAAAATTAAGATCAAAAGGAAAGAAAAACAAATAAATTTCTTAAAACAAGAATTAAAATATAAAAGAATTGAAGAACAATTAAAAGATCGTTTAATAATTCAAAAAATTAATAATTTTAAAAATATAATTGAACAAGAAGTATGTTCTAATTTACCTAATATTTTTTGGAGTAGAAAACAACATATAGTTGAATTGTCTTATGAAAAAGATTTTTCTGAAAAGAATATTACTACTAAAACTAGACCTATTCAAATGAATAAAGATTTATTAGAATTTTGTAAACAAGAAATTAATGATTTATTATCTAAAAGACTTATTAGAAAGAGTAAATCACCATGGAGTTGTACTGCTTTTATGTACAAAAACAAGTAGAATTAGAAAAAGGTGTTTCTAAATTAGTCCTAAATTATAAACCGTTAAATAACGTTTTACAATGGATTAGGTACCATATTCCTAATAAAAAAGATTTATTATCTCGACTTTATGATACCACTATATTTTCAAAATTTGATATGAAAAACGGATTTTGGCAAATTCAGATTACTGAAAAAGATAGATATAAAATTGCATTTACAGTCCCATTTGGATATTATGAATGAAATGTTATGCCTTTTGATTTAAAAAATGCTCCTAGTGAATTTCAAAATATTATGAATGAAATATTTACGCATTTCACTCATTTCTCTATAGTCTATATAGATGATGTATTAATATTCTCTTCATCAATTGAACAACATTGTAAATATTTAAATACTTTTGTCCAAATTATTAAACAAAATGGATTAGTAGTCTCATCATCCAAAGTTAAATTATTCCAAAACAAGATTAGATTTCTTGGACATGATATTTATCAAGGAACTATTACCCCAATAAGTAATGCTATAGAATTTGCTAATAAATTTCTTGATGAAATAAATGATAAGCAACAACTACAAAGATTTCTAGGAAGTCTAAATTATGTTGCTGATTTTTATCAAGCACTAAGACCATTATGTAAACCATTATTCAAAAGACTAAAAAAGAATCCACTTTCTTGGACAGACGAACATACAAATATTATAAAACAAATAAAGGCTCATGTTAAGAAATTATCATGCTTAGGATTACCATCTCCTAATGTTTTTAAAATTGTTGAAACAAATGCATCTGATCTTGGTTATGGAAGAATTTTGAAACAAAAATTATTAGGTGAAAAAGAACAGATTATTTGATTCCATTCAGGATGTTGGAATCCTGCTCAAAAGAATTATAGTACTATTAAAAAGGAAATTTTAGCTATTGTATTATGCATTTCTAAATTTCAAGATGATTTTTTAAATCAAAAGTTTTTACTTAGAATTGATTGTAAATCAGCCAAGGAAGTTTTAATTAAAGATGTTAAAAACTTAGTTGTTAAACAAATATTTACAAGATGGCAAGCTATTTTAAGTATTTTTTTATTTTGATATTGAGCATATTAAAGGAGATTTTAATTCTCTTTCTGATTTTCTATTCCGATAATTCTTACAGGAAAAATCATGTTTTCCTCAAAGTCCAGAGTGAAATCTAAATCGTCGTATGGCAAACCACCTTCTCCTCTTTACTCTTCACCCCGTCCTTCTGTTACACCAAAACCATATACAGTATTAGGGATATTACCACAAAATATTAGGCCATCCTATAATCCATTTTCACTATTATCCTCTCCAAAATTACCTACATATTCAAAAGGTGTTTATTCTTCTGGCTCTACTCCTTCCCAAATTATCAATCCTCCACCATTATCTCAGCCTTCTGCAACACCAATTATCTTCAAAACTCATTGGCATCCGATCTTTCCAATCGAATCAGAATTACAGCATTTATCTGAATCTCAAAAATTGTTTGACGCTTTTTTATTACCATATTGGCATTATGTTCCCCAAAATATTACTAAGACCCAGAATTTTTATGAATTTATTTTAGTAGACACGGATTATGTCATTATTTCTGAAATTTGTTGTTCTCTATAATTTCAACCTCTTCCACCTGCAACTCTGATTATTGCATTCCACAAAGTTACTATTAAACAGGTTCTTACTCTAGAGCAATGGAGGAAAAGCCCATATCTAATAAGAAGATTTTCTCAGCCATATGATCCGCCTTACTTCGATTATTATGATTATCAGTAAGCATGAAACAAAACATTCTTAAGACAAAACAAGAATTTGCGTCATTCCTGATTTCTCCATTTTGACAAATTACAGGAAATTAAAATTTTGTCACAATGGTTTCTATTATGGTGGGATCAGTTTGGACCAGAATCTCTCATTCTCCCTCCACCTCTCCAGGAAAGTCTTTAGGCTTTTACATTACAAAATTATTATCCACTTTCATTATCACACTGTCCACTACTTCTTATTTTTTTCCTTAAAATCAAATTAAATTGGATTATGAAATGGAAATATGTCATTAAACCTCATCTTTCTCTCAAAAATATTATGTTCTTAGCCCGTCAAGTCTCTGTAAAATTGTGGAAAAAGTACAATTATGATCATGTTGTAAAAATATTCTCAAAAATTAACAAGGCTCCTGAGGTTCTAGTTCAGAGAAGCAGATTCCAAGCTCAATTAGTAACAATTACCAATAAAAAGGATTTGAAAAAATTAGCTGAGGCAATGTCACAAGTCTCAGATAGTGATGAAAAAGAAGACCATCAAGTCAGATTATTTCTAGTACAGCAAACAACATCATCGCCATTAAAACATGCCTCTCCCTCTCAACAGGCCTCTCATTCTCATGAAAACTCACCATATTATCCCTCGCAGATGATAGATTCTCAAAATCCGTTTGAAATGGAATTGGCAAATTATGACCCTCAGATTATATAATTCTAAAAGATTATTGTCTTTTTGTCCATTATCAGAAAACTGTTCAAGATGCCAGTCGGTCAAGAATCGTTCAGTTGTTTATTTACTATTTAGCCGCCCACGTTTAATAAATGTAGCCGCCTATTTACTGTATATGAGTTATTGGAGTCACTGTACATGTCAGTAATATTATTGTAAGTTACTGTTTTGGTGCCTATAAATAGGCAGTTTGGAAGTAAGGAAAGACATTAAGAAACTTCCATCTGAAACCATTCCCAGTCCTTCTCTCTCGTCACTCTAAAAACTCTCTCTCTTGTAAACTTTTTTTCATGTCTTTTGCCTTTCAATCATTTGAGAATTAATCTCCTTGTAAGTGTTATGTTTTTAATGAAGTTGATTTTATCGTATATTGTTCTTTACTTTTATTCATGCATTAAGGACGGTTGTATCGCTTGCCCTTATTTTATGCAATTCATGTATTTTTTAATTATCAATTCTATAATATATTAATTATATATTATATTATATATATATATATCTTGGTATACATAGTTGGTATCAGAGGCAACGGTTATTGTATTATATAGTATTATATCTTATTGTTATTTTTATTTTATTCTCAATTTATTATGTTTATGTTTAATTTTATTATTATTAAATGTTAATAATAATTATATTATATTAAACTAATATTACAAAAAAGTATTATTAAATGTTAATAGTAATTATATTCTAATTAAATTAATATTTAAAAAGTATTATTAAATGTTAATAATAATTATATTCTAATTAAATTAATATTTAAAAGGTATTAATAAATGTTAATAATAATTATATTCTAATTAAATTAATATTAAAAAAGTATTATTAAATGTTAATAGTAATTATATTCTAATCAAATTAATATTAAAAAAAGTATTGTTAAATGTTAGTAATAATTATATTATATTCAAATAATATTAAAAAATATTATTAAATGTTACTAATAATTATATTCTAAATGTTAAATGTTAATTATATTTTAATTAATTTATTTTATTTGTTTGGAATGAGAAATTAATATTTTAATGTTTGATGAATGAATAATGGTCTTCCATCTTTAGCCAACCACTGTAGCAAAAGTTCAAATTATTTTAGATTTGCCCAATCCAATGTAAATGATTTTTTAACCAAATAATGTAAAATTTGGCCAAGCCAATGAGGATGCCCTAATGGAATAGTATTGAAATGATTTAGATTAGGATATGTTATTGAATTTTTGTGTATATATAAGAGGGAAAAAAGGATTATTATAAAATTAAAAAATTATTTAAATATTATTTTTTAGTATTATTTTTATTTAAAGTTTGTAAAAGTTATTTGGATTTTTATATTTTTTTTATAAGTTTGTAAAAGTTGTATTAATTTTAGTGTTTGAATAATGATTAGGTAATAATTAGATGAAAAAAATTGAAGATTTGAAATTAAAAAATATTTTATATTTAAATAACTTTTGTGAAAAAAGTTATAAATTTTTTTAAAATTTTTAGAAATTCTATGTTTGATCTATGTATACAAACAAATCCTGAGTATCCTAAAAATGATATTATTTGTGGTTTTGGACTTTAGATAGCAGCCACTTGAAAAGGCAGATTGGTTCAATTCCGATATAGCTTTCAACTAATGAAAGTGCATTGCGTAAGTGGGTTATCTGTTTTAGATGTCCAGTACCGATCTGGCTTGGGGTGAGACTGGAGATAATGGAGCTTCAGCTACCGTCTGAATAATAAAATATTGAGATGAAATGAATTGAAATAAAAGTTAAAAGTTAAATAAAATATTATTAGAATATTATTTTTAATATTATTATTATTTTAAAATTTTAAAAAGTTGAATTATATATTATATTTTTTATAAAAATTTGAAAAAATTATAATGATGAGATGAAATACTTTCACTGTCCTAATTCTGACATGTGCATTATTAATTTGAAAAGTACTTCTTTGATTTAGAGTCTGTTTGAGAACACAATTGCTTTAACATGTTCTAATTGTGTTCTCAGACTACTTAATTATTACTAACAAGTTATTTCTAGACGTTGTTTAACTGATTGAGCCTCATAACAGCTATTAGCTCTTGAAATAATGGTCATCAAAGTCATTTGCAAATAGCAAGTGAGAAAGAGTTAACACTACAAGGAAAAAAAATATTTATGATGGATTATTTGCGACGATAATAATTATTTGAGATGAAAATAAACTCATTTTAATAAGAAAAAGTCATTTTCTTGAAACATAACTGACTACAAATAAATAGTCTATTGTAGTATAATGGAGACGTTCCGACTAAGTGGATATTTTTCGATGTACTACTCTAAATAGGTGGACTACAAAATTTATGGGGTAATTAAAAAAACAACAAATAGAAGGGAAACAACCAAATTCCATTGCACAAGCCTTGCATTGGAGCATTATTTATGGAGCATTATTCAAGTACAGTACACAATTTTGTTTAAAATTAGGATTGATACATGGTAGAATGTATCATGGAACTTCAGTCTAAAGCAAGATAGTATAATTTATTACACGCAGATCAGGTTATCATCAAAGCTGAGAGAGGATCTTTATCATGGAATTGCAGGGACTACAGAGAGCCTCCAAAGGCTTAGCCTTTGCCAGAAGAAACCCTGCAGCAGGAGTCATGTCCACCATCTCTTTGTCTATCCTTTCCCAGTCAAAGCATTGAATGAGTGCACCAAGGGCCAGTGAACTTAGGCGGCTGGCCATGCCAGCACCGGGGCATGACCTCCGCCCATTCCCAAATGGGAAGTACTTGAAAGCATCTCTGTCTCCGTTGAATCCATCAAATCTCTCTGGCTTGAAACTTTTGGGCTCCTCCCAGAGCTTGGGATCCCTATGCACAGTCCATGCATTGGCTAATAGCATTGTCCCTTGCGGTATCGTATAACCCCCAACAGTGCAGTCTTCTGTAGAAAAATGAGGTAGTAAAAGTGGCGTTGGGGGATAGAGTCTAAGTGTCTCGTTGATTACACAACGAAGATAGGGAAGATTGGCAAGATCAGAGTCATTTAGCAAGCGCCCATGTCCAACTTGGTTGTCAATCTCTGCCTTAACCTTTTGCAATACCTCTGGATGATTTAGCAGAAGTGTCATTGCCCATTCCATCGTTGTTTCTGTTGTATCTGTTCCCGCGGCAAACATCATCTGAAGTTATAAATGCTCTGGTAACGTTAGGATTAATTTGCAGGTAAAACTCTAAGCCACCAATGTTTTGTTGATGTTAGAATCGAGATCTAAGTACTAATTCGCCATATAACAAGAAAATTTGCTATTATGTTCGTGGTAGTTTGAATAATATTAATTGCATCTTCTCACAAAACACTATGGCATTAAATTACGTACTTACACAATCATTTGTTCTGAATAATATTAATTGCATTGTATGATAGGATGTATTGAGACATCTCAGCATACTGCACAAAGGAATACAGCAGCAGCAGCGCCCACTGCAACAGCAGTCACTACTGGAGCAGCAGACAACGCAAGCCATCATTCTGGAAGATTCTCTCATAACAGAATTAAAGAATATTGTAGCCACATGTCACCTTAAGATTGGCACACTTGTATTGTTTGTTATAGAATACACACTATAACTAGAACACTGTACAGAAATGCAAGTAAGAAATAAAGGTTTCTGGGAGTATTTTGTGTCTGTGTTGTGTATTGCATTCTATCAAATAGCTTGCCTGATATTCCTTTCTCTAAAAACTTATCAGGATGAAAGTACCACATATCTTCAAGACGTGCTATAGCCACAAAGGTAAGAAAGAAAATTCATAGCTGAAAATCAAAGGAGTATTTGAAACTTGTTTAATTAGCTTACATATGATGCATCCTGTTTTACTACAAAACTTAAGGAAATTTTGTTTTCTGAAATAGTGATTTGAAAAGCAAATTGAAGGCCAAAAAGTGATAATACAAAATGACATAAATCAAGAATAATTTGATAAATTTATATTATCACTTACCAAAACGATGCTTTTGATGATATCATCTGAATTAAATTCACTTTCTGATTCATGAAGAGACAGCAGAGTTTCTATCAATGTCCCCTTCTTAGTATTCAAAGGACTGGTTTTTATTTGCTCAATCTCTTCTATCATGTCGCACAAAAGTTTATCCCTCTTCCTTCGCAATCTTACCATGTTCTTCTCCAACCCTTTGTAACCAACCCACCTCAAAATTGGGATGTAATCACATATATTCATTCCCAAAAATGCAAAAAGAATCCCCTTCACGTCTTTGAGCTGTTGCTTTCCCAGATCTGTACTTGCAGCCTCTTCTCCAACACATGGCTCTCCAGTGAGCATCATCATAATTACATTTAAGGTCAGAAGTGAGAAGAAATACTTACACTCCACTTTTTGGGGTTCTGATCCATTTGAGACTTTGAACACTAGGCGAACAAGGGAGTAAACCTGTTGTTCTCGGATGTGGGAAAACTTTTGAAGGCTGTTCTTAGAGAAGACCTCGATGTTCAGGATGCGTCGTAGGTTCCTCCACAAGTGGCCGTATGGAGCCCAAGCCGGAGCAGTTAAGTTGTAGGTCAAAATATCACCGGCCATGGAGCGTGGACGATTTGCAAATATAATGTCGTTCTTGGTGAAACATTCTTCGATAGCGGAAGGAGAAGATACGACAACCACAGGTCGAGAACCAAATTTAAGAGACAAGACAGGACCGTACTGAAACGATAGGATTTCTAGAGTTTGGTATAGAGGTTGTTTAAGGAGGTGGAAATGGCCGATTATTGGCAAAGAAAATGGACCAGGTGGTGAATTTGGGCTATGCTTGTATACAAGTTTGGTGATGATGATGAAGATAATGGAGAGGAAGAAAGCACCGTAGTAGTAAAGGTTTTCCATGGCGAAGCTAGAATGATATTGTGCTTTCACATTAACTAACGAATGTGGAGGTTTTTCAGGGCCTTTTGTTTTTGTATGGGAGCTTTCTCTGCTGGTAAAATCAGCACTATATAGTATCGATAATAAGGTCGACTTTCAGATTGATGGTTAGGTGCAATAATTGAATGTTCTATTCCACCAAACATATTCACGTCCACACTCTTAAAATATTCCAACTCCACTCAACCTTAAAATATTGTTGAATAGTGAGTTGAGTTGAGCTGAGATGAAATGAAATTTGAAAATTGAATAAAATATTGTTAGAATATTATTTCCTATTATTATTATTTTTGTTTTGAGATTTGAAACAATAAAATTGTTTATTGTATTTTGTATGAAAATTTGATAAAGTTACATTAATTTGATAAGATGAGATGAGATGAGATAAGGGGCCTTTTGTATCCAAACCTCCCCTTAATCATTTATTAATGCTATATGCAAGTATTATATGTTTTCATACATGCAGCTAGCTGTGCATGATATACAAGTGGCAGGTTTTGTTTAATTTGCATGATCCATATATATATATATAAAATGTGTGCACGTGGTCAGGTGCAATTATTGAATATCCTGTTCCACCGCCTAAATGCATTGCTCCTTGGTGCACTCATTCAGTGCTTTTACTCCCTACAATTCCATGAAAAGCGTCCTCGCTCTCTATGCTTTGATTATCTGATTTGCGTGTAGTATCTTAGACTATCTTGCTTGGGACTGAAGTTCCTTTCCGTAAAGCAAGATCTCTGATCCTAAAAACGTTCAAGTGCAGAATGTGTTAAAATCTGCATTCTAATTTGGGTCTAGATCTTTTTGTTAAGGATATAATATCGATAAATAAATCTACCATCACTTGTTTTAAAAGTTTAAGTGCATATTAGATTAATTAAAATGCATATTTAATTATTTACATTATATCTTGAACTCTTCCCCGGCCACGTGCAGCCTGAAACAGTTTGTATAATCTCACAAAAAGTATTTCAGAAGATAGTTCTCTTTTTATTTAGTAATAGGAAGTTCAATGCATTCACAACTTATACTAGTTGATAATTAAATTATCTAAGTACTCTATCTGGCAGCTCTGTACTCGGAGATGAACCCTTTTTAATCTTGAATCCAGAAATTATAAAACTTTGATAACATAATCTTCCAAAAATCAAATACCTCAAAAATACTTCTAATGAAAATAAACTCGACACTACTACATATTCTTTAAAATCTTACCAATCCATTTATGCCATCTGACACTTATCTCACTTTGTTTTTATATCGTCACGTGCCATCTATTTCAACTGTCACAATCATTAAGCTCATTTGAGATAAACGCGTGAGTCTACCGACTCAGTAAGTATCATAGAACTTATATTAATGTGTAAACATGAGCCACTTTTAGGTTGTAGAACAAAATAGTTTAAAAAATAATAGTAATATCGTGTATAGATGTGGCACCATACTACCATCCTACTATGTAACAGATCTGGATCTCCTGAAGTTAATAAAAATGATAAACCTATATATAGTTAGTGTATAACTATTTTTCAACTCTATTTCTTTGTTTCCTATAAAAAAACCTATAATGTTACAATTCTTCTCTAAATGAAATGTAGTCATGTAAAATTGAAATTATTTTCTAATGTAGTGGGACAGTTATATTAGTTGATGTAGAAGATAATTTTGTAAAAGTCTATTTTTGATGAGCTAAACCTATAAGCAATAAGCATGTGAGTTTTGTTCGCCGCAAGTAATTTTTTCATTGAAAGGACTATTTGCAGAGATCAATACTCGCTGAAAATAATTATCAGAGTTTTCTAGCCCTAAATAGTCCGTTAATAGTCGTTAAGTGGCTAATTTCCGATGACTGTTGTTGTCGGCATTGATGTTTCTAATTAAGATAAATCGCCAGAATAAGACTTAATTTTTTTGGCAAAAATATTAACTACGGTTGACACACTCTTTGTGGTGAAATTATTTGTGACCATATTTAGCGATTTTATGAATTTTGGCGATGACACCTTGTCATAATGTCATAATATAGGAAGGAAAGTATCACGCCAACTGGAACTATTAATAAATTTTCTTGTACTAGGGCCTTTAAAAGTACTTAAATCTAGTTTCTAGCTAAAAGAAATTAACCGTGAGTGGCTCGGGGTTTTGACAGAAATTAATCCAAACTTTGCTAAAACATTTAAATTTTAATGCTTTAGATGATGTTTGCCACGGGAACAGATACAACAGCAACCATGGAATGGGCAATGTCACTTTTGTGCCTCTAGCCTGTCCAAAATCATACAAGACGATATTTAAGTAGTTCAACAAATTGCCTACATCCATTGAAGCCAAAATTAACTGAGTTTGTATGAGATTACAAACACTCCACAATTTCTCTCTTATGTCCACTTTCTCTCTGTTTTTCCCAAACTTCTTACATATAAGAACTCTCATATTTATAGGAGAAGTTCCACTAAACATATTGCTAACTATCAGCCGTAATTGATGGCTAACCTCCAGCTGCAACAACTATAGTTGAAAATTAAGATATAGGACGATGCTGCAACAGCTATAGTTTCAACATATAGGATGGTGCTGTAGGACGGTGCATGTGCATAACAGTTGTTTAGTTACTGCATTCACACTTAGGTGGTTTGTCCAACAATCACCCCCTCCACCTAAGTGTGCCATACTAGGCTACTTACAAACTTATTCATTCTTTAAATAAATGCACCTCCTTCTTTGACATGAGAGACTTCCGATATCAAATGCGCTCCAATGCATCCGAGGGTGCTCAACAGTGTACAATATTGATCAAGTCCAAACAGTGTTGGAACTTAATCCCTGTGACCACTTTCGTCAACATATCTGCTGTATTATCTTCAATGCCAATCTTCTGAAGTTTGATGTGATCTTATTCTAATATTTCACGTATAAAGTGAAATCGGACATCTATGTGTTTTGTTCGAGAGTGATATACTTGATTCTTGGGCAAATGAATTGCACTTTGACTGTCACAGTAAACGGTAACTTGTTGCTGCTTAAGGCCCAAGTCTGTTATCAGTCCCTGTAACCAAATGGTTTCTTTCACGGCTTCTATTACAGCCATGTATTCAACCTCAGTAGATGATAGTACAATTGTAGACTGCAAATTTGATCACCAACTGCAAATTTGATCCCCAAATAACTGGTCCTCCAGCCATAGTGAACACATATCCAGTTGTCAATCGACGTTTGTCAAGATCACCTGCATAGTCTGAGTCAACATATCCAGTTACTAGACTATCTTCACTTTTCTCGAACTTCAAACCAATATCTACGGTCCCTAAAATATACCGTAGAATCTATTTAGCCGCATGCCAATGGGCATTTCCAGGATTATGCATATAGCGACTAACTAAGCTAACAACCCGAGAGATATTAGGTCATGTACACACCAGATCATACTTTAAGCTTCCAACAATACTTGCATATGGGACATTCCTCATGTAGTCCCACTCTTCATCATCTTTAGGAGACTGCAATGCATTGAGCTTGAAATATGGGGCCATAGGAGTACTCACCGGCTTCGTCTGCGAGTCGATGTTGAAGCGTTGCAGTGTTCTCTTCAAATACTACTTCTGAGTAAGGTGGACTGTACCTTTCACCCTATCTCTACTGGTCTACATCTCCAATATTCTCTGTGCTTCTCCCAGATCTTTCATTTCAAACTCATGACTCAATTGAGTTTTTAAACAATTTATCTCATCCTTGCTTTTACATGCAATTAACATATCATCTACATATAAAAGCAAATAAATGAAAGATCCATTTACAAGTTTTCTGAAATACACACACTGATTGTATTGGCAACGAGTGTATTTCAGGTCCATCATAAAGCGGTCAAAACGTTTGTACCATTGCCGAGGTGACTTCTTCAAGCCATAGAGTGACTTCTTTAGACTGCAGACCCATTTTTCTTTACCAGCCTCCTTAAAACCTTCTGGTTGAGACAGATAAATCTCCTCTTCTAGATCACCATGTAAGAAAGCTGCCTTCACATCAAGCTGTGCTAACTCAAGATTATTTTGTGCAGCCAAAGCTAGCAATATCCGAATGGATGAATGCTTCACAACAGGAGAATACTTCACTGTAGTCAATTCCTTCTGTTTGAGCGTAGCCCTTGGCTACCAATCTAGCTTTGTATCGTACTCCATTTTTAGCAGCTTAATCATCTTTCTGATTAAAGATCTACTTACAGCCAATTGACTTATTTCCTTGTGGAAACGGCACAAGCTCCCTCCCAAGTTTGGTTCTGGTGAAGAGATTGCATCTCCTCATTCGTCGCCTTTGTCCATTCAACTTGTTCACTGGACTGTATGACTTCTCTATAAGTGGTTGGAATCTTATCCCCTTCAGCTGGTAGTGCATATGTCACATAGTCTACAAAACGTGTCGGTACACGTTTCTCTCATCTTGGCCTGTTGGTTGCTATTAATTTGGGTTGATGTGGAGGTACTGTGACTGGACTATCAACCTTATCTTGTCCATACTCTCCCTAATCCTTTGAAGTAGTAAACTTCACATTCTACGAATCATTTGATGTTTCGCCATCATGGCTGCCTTCATTGGAATCTTTATGCTTATATGACTTAAACATCTCAAATTTATTGAATGTAACATCTCTACTGATGATTACCTTTTTAGACTTTATGCACTAGAGTTTATACCCTTTTACACCAGTACTAAAACTTAAGAATTTTGCTTTCTTACCTTTAGGATCAAGCTTACTTTCTTTAGCATAATAGTAAGCAGGACATCCGAAAACGTGTAAAGAGTCATAATCAGTAGCATGTGTACATTTTCCACATTTCAATGGGTGTTTTCCCATCATTGGCAGCTGCGGCTAGTCAGTTGATAAGGTGGCAGGCATATGTCACAGTTTCAGCCCAAAATTGTTTACCGAATTCAGCATCCAGTAATATACATCGCACTTTCTCTAGCAAAGTACGATTCATCCATTCTGCCACACCGTTTTGCTACAGTATACCTTGTACCGTGAAGTGTCTGACAATTTCCTCTCTCCAGCATACTTCTATGAAGGGGTCTGAAGTGTACTCACCTCCATTATCATATTTGAGTCGCTTGATTTTTCTGCCGGTCTGAGTCTCAATCATTTTCTTCCAATTAAGGAAGTTTTTCAACACTTCATCTTTATTCTTCATTGTATACACCCACACACGACGAGAATAATCATCAACCAATGCCTACCTCCCAAATATTCATTTTTGGTAGGTCCCCAAACATCGAAGTGTACATAGTCAAGTATCCCCTGTGTATTGTGTACAACGGTTCCAAACTTGATCTGCCTCTGCTTCCCCAATACATAGTGCTCACAGAAAGACAGTTTACCAGTCTTGGCACCTTTGAGTAAGCCTTCCTTCACTAGTGTTTGCAAAACCTTTTCTCTAGCGTATCCCATACGCATATGCCAAAGACTGGTGGTGTCAGCAACAGTCTCATCTAGCTCCTTACAGCATGTGGAAGCTTTTCCATCAACAGTACTTCCTTGCAAGAAGTACAAGTTTCCTTGCCTCAAATCTTTCATAGCCACCTGAACTCTCATTACTACTTTGAGAGTTCCGTCTTCAATAGTGATTCTGAATCCCTTTGAATCCAAAGATCCAAGTGAGATGAGATTCTTCAGCAAGTCTAGAATGTACCGAAATTCTGTCAGAGTCTTGACACTACGATCGTGTAGCTTCAACCTAATGGTACCTATTCCCTAAGTCTTACAGGTATTGTCATTGCCCATAAGTACTGCTTCACCCTCAATCTTTGCAAAGTCAGTAAACCAGTCCCGACTGAGACACATGTGATAGGTACATCCAGAATCCATAATCTATTCATTGGAATGACAAATGGATGATGAACTTGTTAAGGAAAAATCTGACTCTTCGTCTATGTCCAAGACATTGGCTGCGGTGGGTTGATTCTGTTGTTGTCCCTTCAGTTTAGGACAATCCTTCTTCCAGTGTCCTTTGTTGCGACAAAAGGAACACTCGTCTCTGGTGAGTTTTCTTCCGATTGATGAACCACGTGATGTGGCCCAGGTTTTCGATTGAAAACCTTTCTTCTTTCCAGGATACCTTGACTGTGGTCTCCCCCTTGCTGTTAACGTTTCACTTGATGTATCTAGCTATATCTATTTATCTTTTCCTTCCCATACAGTAGGGTAGTAATAAAATACTCATATGTATTAGGCAAGAAATTTAATAAAAGTAAAGCCTTATCTTCATCTTGGATTTCAACATCCAAGTTTAATAAATCAGCAAAAATTTAATTGTAACTATTCAGATGTTCAGACATAGAAATACCTTCACGAAACTGGAATCTGAAAAGCTTTTTCTTCAAGTGCAAATGGCTCTCAATGCTCTTCTTCATGAACTTATCTTCTAATTTCAGCCAAAGTTCCCTTGCATTTGTCCCTCTCATGACAAAGTACTTCTGTTCTTTAGTAAGGCATAACCAGATTGTTCTATAAGCTTGGGTATTAAACTTCCTCCAATCCTTTTCAGTCATGTCATCTGGTTTTTCTTCTAATGCAATATCCAACTCTTGTTGGATCAAAATGTTCATAACTTCGCACTGCCACATGCCGAAGTTGCTTGTTCCTTCGAATTTCTCAACTTCAAACTTGACATTTGAAACTGTGGATCGACGCCCAGATCTACTGGCATTTCCAAATCTCCTATTTTTTTTCAAAACCTTCCATATGAATTTAGACAAAATTTAGACAAACAAATTGAAAATTCTAACCATACGGATGAGTTTGAAATTATCCAAATAGTTGGAAAGCACCATTTGATCGTTGAAATTGGACTCCAAATGGCTTAGATCAAGCCCAACAAGGATCTGGAAAAACAAACAGTGTTGATCACCTGGCGCGTGAGATACAAGCACTGAGCATGGTGTCTGGTGGGCGCGTGTACTCAGAGCCTCTAGGGTACGTGGGGAGCGTGTCCTTCACGCGTCTTCCACCTCTGGGCATGGTGGCGCTTGGTTGAGCGTGGTGGCATGTGGGAGCGTGTATCTCAGTCGTCTTCAACCTCCAACTACGAGTGAGGAGCGTGTACTCACTCTTCGGCTTCTCGAGGCACGTGTGAGCTCCTCCAACCTCCATTTTCGATTCCGTTTGAGGCAATAGATTCGTCTTGACGTGAGGAAGACCCTGGAGTTGTCAAAAGTTGATTTCGATCAACTTGATTTCTGGACAGCGCAAACCAAAGCTCTGATACCAATTGTTGCGCCTCTATCCTGTCCAAAACTATGCAAGATTCACTAAGTTTGTATGAGATTACAAACACTCAACAATTTCTCTCTCACGTACACTTTCTCTCTGTTTTTCCCCTACTTCTTACATATCAGAACTCTCTTATTTATAGAAAAAGTTTCAAACATATTGCTAACTATCAGCCATAATTGATGGCTAACCTCTAGCTGCAGTAGCTATAGTTGAAAATTAACATATAGGATGGTGCTGCACCAGCTATAGTTTCAACATATAGGACGGTGTATGTGCATAGCTATTTAGTTACTGCATTGACGCTTAGGTGGTTTGTCCAACAGTCAGTTCTACTAAATCATCCAAAGGTCTTGCAGGAGGTTAAAGCAGAGATTGACAACCAAGTTGGACACAGGCGCTTGCTAAACGACTCAGATCTTGGCAAGCTTCTTTGTCTTTGTTCTGTCGTTAACGAGACACTTAGACTCTATCCTATAACGCCGCTTTTATTACCTCATTGTTCCGCAGAAGATTGCACAGTTGGGGGCTATACGATTATAGGAGGGACAACGTTGTTGGTGAATGCATGGGCTGTGCATCGGGATCCCAAGAATTGGGAGGCACCCAACAGCTTTAAGCCTGGGAGATTTGAAGGATTAAATGGAGAAAGAGAGGGTTTCAGATTCATTCCATTTGGGATTGGGAGGAGGGCATACCCTAGTGCTGGCATGGACCACCGCATAGTTTCATTGGCCCTTGGTGCACTCATTCATTGCTTTGACTAGGAAAGGCTTTACAAGGAGATGGTGGACATGAACCCAGCTTTAGGATTTCTTCTATCAAAGGCTAAGCCTGTGGAAGCTCTTTGTAGTCCTCGGCATTCCATGGAAAACCTTCCCTCTCAACTTTGAAGTTTGAAGATTACTTCTACGTGTAATCAGTTCTGTTAAACCATTGAGCTTTTGTCTAGAGTTCATATTTTACAACCTTTCATCTGAAAAAAATAAAAGAACTTTAGACTTGTCTTTAATGATGTCATATTATATGTTCATAGTTTAAAACTATGTGAAATGGGGACATGTTTTATTAATTGGTCAGAATAATTAGACTGATACCATAAATCTATAAATATAAATTCTTAGAATAATGATATATAGAAGTCTAAAACATATAAACTCTGTGCTAGGGTTTTGTAAAAAGATGGATCCCATCATAAAAAGGTGTGAGGAAGCTAGTTTGTGCATTTGGAGTTTATTCCTAACATTACTTTATAGGCTTGCCTTTAATAAATAAATAAATAACTAATCACATTTGTACTTATAACTTAAGAGTTATTCGGGTTGTGTTTCGTGACCCCATTTTTTTAGAGAGAGAAGGTCGAACTTCTCTCCAGAATCCTAACGCCCAAATTGCTCAGCGGAGGGGGGAGCTTCGGCTCCTCTGTCCTCCTCCCTCCTCTCCTACTTCCTCCCTTTTATCTCAAGGTTTCCTTTGCTTTTTCCTTGGGTTTTTTTGGTTTCTTAGGTCAAGGAGGATGAAACATAGATCTATAGCTCTCCGGTGACCAACAGACAACACGCACCACATTACAAGATTCCCAAGGCGTCGATCTATAAGAAGGGAAAAGAAGTTCGCCAAAAGGGGCTGATCGTAAGCCACACATGCGGGTTGAAGTTGGAGCGTGTGATGCACATGCCTCCCTCCATGGACATTTTCTGCCGCCATGCGTGGCTGTTTTGGGGTCCAAGATCATCGGCCTTTTCAGATCTGCTTACCATTTTCCTAAGGCGGCGCATATCCCATGTGCCTAGAAAGCCTCGATTTCCTGTGTTTTTTGTGTTTCCTTCGATTTTTTCATGTCCTTTTCATGTATTTTCGTTTATTTACTTTGTTTTAGGTTCTACTTGGAAAAACAAAAATCCAAAAATAGTAAAAAATCGATAACATTGTCTCTAGGACCAAGGGTCCGTAGAGTTTGTGCTTCACTCCAGGGGAATGGGAGCTTTGTGTGTTGTCTTAGACGCTGGTCTAAGACAGAAATTTGTGTGTTTGGGAGCTAGTAAAGTTAGAATTTGACTTGTATTTTTCAGATCAGAAGCTGTAAATATCCGTTTTATGAATGAATGAAACAATATTTCACTTTAATAAAAAAAAAACCTAAGAGTTATTCTGCAATGAAGTCTTACATCCACACATTTACTTAACCATGCACCAGGAAATTAATTTGTTATTTTTTTTCCTTCTATTTAAACACACACATATTTAAGCATTCAAGTAAAAAATATATAAATAATAAATTATATGTTGATTATGTATAACTGTGTAGTGTAAGACTTTTCTTTAGAATTTTTCGTAACCCAAAGGAACTAGCTAGGCACAAAACGTGGAACTTGCCCAATATCATAGGCTAACGATGCCATTTTTAATGACTTAAGATAGAATGTACTAGCCATATTTGCACATTGCACTTACACTAAAGATGTAAAAAAATATCATTAAAGTCAAAGTTTTAAATTCTGTTTCGGTAACTATTTTGGTTGAGGTATTGGAAGAAATATTTCGATATCGACGTATTTCGGCATACCGAAACTAGAATAGTCGTTAAAATATTAAGAAAAAAATTATATTATAAAAATATAACATCAAACAAGTTTTCAAAATATATATACATGAAAAACCCAATAATAATTTTAAATATAAGTCTTTAAAATATATATTTGAAAACTGGAAAGCTATATTTTTGTGTTGACTCTTGGAATTGCCTGAGTCCATTTTTCACTTCCTCCCTATACAAAAGAAAGAGCTACTTTTTATAAAAAGAACAATTAATCGCTAGCACAAAAAGTGCATCGCAGGTATTTGTGAGTCATAATCATTGCCTTTTTCTTCATTTCCACGGCAGGCGGAGAGATAATCATGCAAAAGGCTCAAATGTTTTGCCTTTTCTGCCGTTGTTTCGTCGGTTCCAAGACTATTGCATGAAAAATGAGTCATAAAGGTAGAGGTAAGGAGAAATTTGAAAAAATTTGAAAATCTGATTCCGACTTCGGCTCCGCTCCGACTCCGATAAGTTGGAATCGGAGTCGGAGTTTTTTTTTTTTCTAAGGAAGTCAAAGTCAGAGTTGGAGTCGGAGGTGAAGGTGAACCGACTCCGATCCACTTGGACTCTAACTCCAATGCCCCGATTCCAATTCTGACTCTGACTCCGCTCTGACTTCGCTCCGATATTGTACATATTTAATAAAAATATATGTATTTTTCTATATATTAATCATATAGATATAATAACATGTAATAATAATGTATAAATACTAAAATGCATAATAACATGTAACACCAATGGATAAACAATAATATATAAATAATAAATTTATAAAATATATAACTATATAGTTATATCTTATATAGTTAGTTAAACTCAATAATATATATATACAAGCATGAGTTAATTATTATTATTATGAAAATATATATCTATATTCTTTATACATTAATCATATATATTTTATATAACTATAACTTGTATAGTGAGTTAAATACTGGTATGAACAAATGTACCTAAAATAATACACTTATACTATCATAACATGTAAAACTAATGTACCTAATATACCATGTAGTAGTAATGTATAGACTATAGTAATCGATTATATAATAACCTATAACATGTAATACTAATAATGTATAAGCACTAAATCACTAATGCATAATAACATATTAACATGTAATAGTGATATTTAATAACTAATGTTTAATAACATTTAATGCTAATGTATAGCGTAATGTATAATAATCAATATATAATAACATATAACACTAATATATAAATATTAAAGTATAATAACATTTAATAGTAATCAATTTATAATAACATGTAATACTAATAATGTATAAGCACTAAGCCACTAATGCGTAAGAACATATTAACATCAAAACATGTAATACTAATATATAATAACTAATGTCAGACTCGGAGGTCGGATTCGGCCTCCAACAAAGTCGGAGTTGGAGGGCTACAATATCGATTCCAATCAGTCGGTGCTCAGCCCTACATAAAGGTTACATTTTTCTGTTATAATACTATTTCAAACTGGAATGAGCATTCTGGTTGGAACACTAGAATCGAATCAGGTCGTAATGGCAGGAATTTAATTTGGAATGAAATATCCACCTATACCATGTCAATTACGGTGCTGGTTCAGTAAATTCCTACCGTTCCGGTTAGAACGAAAATTAAAACATTGATTGGAGTTTCTTAAAGTTAATATAAAGTCTATTTTCTTCATGTAAAATAACCAGATGTGATTTGACATTCATACATCACAATTATAATCAATCCATCTAAAAATAGCTGCCTTTATATAGCTTGGGCCTGGATTTGGGTGCCCTTTTTATTGGTTTTTTCATCTTGAGGCAGGAAATTAGTAAAGATGTAACCAGGCAGAGTAATTAATCTTGAGCTTGAAAGGTCCCTATCTAATGGTACTTAGGCCTGTGCATGAAACCCATTGGGCCGATCCGTCCGCAAAAACCGGCTTGAGCCCACCCGACAAAAGTCGGGTTCTTCGGATCCACGTCACTAACGAGTTGAGCTGTAACAGCCCGCTAAAATTATCAGTTTTGGATTCTTTCCCGACAGCAATCACATCTCTCTCGTCTTAACCCTCTATCTTTAGTTATTTATGTTTAACATAGTTGATTTGGTTGGCTGTAGACTGTGTAGTTAGTGTTTGTGGAGTTCGCTGCGTAGTTGTGAAACGAAGTGTGGTTGTGAAGTGTTAGGCTTGATTTTGTAGTTTTGTGGACTGTGCTGTGAAGTATAGGCGTGAGATGGATGCCGTAGATGTGATACGGCGGGTTGTGTGAAGAGAATACGCGTGTAGCGTATTCTGTGTAATGCAGCGACGCGCCGCGCGACATGCGCTGTAGTGATGTGGGTCGTAGAAGGAAGGGAGTACGCATGTAGTGTACTCCGTGTGGTATGGCGATGCATCGTGTGATGTGCATCGTGTTGATGAGTGTTGTAGCGAAGGAAGTACGCGTAGCGCGTACTCCGTGTCGCGTAGCGATGCACCGTGAGACGTGTATCGCAGTGATGGGTTTTGTAGTGTGAATGGAAGAGAGTTCACGTGAGTGTACTCTGTACTAAGTCGTGATACACCGGATGGCGTGTCACGAAGGGTTGAATGGCGTAGCAGAGAAGTGTGGAGCGTATGGTGTAATGTTGGGAAACTGTATGACAGTGTCCCGAAGCAGTGATGATATGGATTATAGTCCGGGATGACTGGTGTCATCTTGTGGTTGACTATGGCTAAGAGTATATGGATTGAGAAATGAGTTGTTTGTTTGGTTGTTATTGATAATTTTAATGAACTTGTTTTAGTGCAAAGGCTTTCTGAAGTCAATTTATCTCTTCCGAGTATAGTGAAACCTCAAGTTGGCCGTGGTGTTGCAAGTGCTTACAATATGGCAATTGAGTTCAGAAGTGAAAATCTTAAGGACTTGAGTGTTCCTCTTCCAGCTGTTGTGCAGTTCCTCGTGTCTCGCGCTCTATTCTCATAGAACGCGACGATCGAGGTAAGTTAGCCTCTAACTTACTATCAGTTTATTGTGTATGTGTGATGGGTAAGAGAACTACAATTTATGTATGTATGTTATCGTATATGCCATGTCATGCTATGTCATTACATGTTTATCTGTTACGTATGATTTAATCTCTCATGAATAATTATCTGTTATATAATCTTTTCTGTCATACAATGATGTATGTTATAAGTATGCCATGTTAAGTATGCCATATGATACATGTATGCCATGAAATGTTTATGATTAAATCATATTATGCCATTTACAAGTATACGCCATGTTAGAAAAGTATATGATATTAAATAATATCACATGCATTAAGAAAGATAAGACATGTTATGTTATAATAATGCGTGGGGCCACAACAACTGTGGAGTACGTATTATATTTATGTTATTTATAATGCGTGGGGCCACAACAACTGTGGAGTACGTATTATATTTTATGTTATTTATAATGCGTGGGGCCACAACAACTGTGGAGTACGTATTATATTTTATGTTACTTATAATGCGTGGGGCCACAACAACTGTGGAGTACGTATTATATTTATGTTACTTATAATGCGTGGGGCCACAACAACTGTGGAGTACGTATTATATTTATGTTATGTTATTTATAATGCGTGGGGCCACAACAACTGTGGAGTACGTATTATATTTTATGTTATGTTACTTATAATGCGTGGGGCCACAACAACTGTGGAGTACGTATTATATTTATGTTACTTATAATGCGTGGGGCCACAACAACTGTGGAGTACGTATTATATTTATGTTATGTTACTTATAATGCGTGGGGCCACAACAACTGTGGAGTACGTATTATATTTATGTTATGTTATTTATAATGCGTGGGGCCACAACAACTGTGGAGTACGTATTATATCTTATGTTATGTTACTTATAATGCGTGGGGCCACAACAACTGTGGAGTACGTATTATATTTATGTTACTTATAATGCGTGGGGCCACAACAACTGTGGAGTACGTATTATATTTATGTTATGTTACTTATAATGCGTGGGGCCACAACAACTGTGGAGTACGTATTATATTTATGTTATGTTATTTATAATGCGTGGGGCCACAACAACTGTGGAGTACGTATTATATCTTATGTTATGTTACTTATAATGCGTGGGGCCACAACAACTGTGGAGTACGTATTATATTTATGTTACTTATAATGCGTGGGGCCACAACAACTGTGGAGTACGTATTATATTTATGTTATGTTACTTATAATGCGTGGGGCCACAACAACTGTGGAGTACGTATTATATTTATGTTATGTTATTTATAATGCGTGGGGCCACAACAACTGTGGAGTACGTATTATATCTTATGTTATGTTACTTATAATGCGTGGGGCCACAACAACTGTGGAGTACGTATTATATTTATGTTACTTATAATGCGTGGGGCCACAACAACTGTGGAGTACGTATTATATTTATGTTATGTTACTTATAATGCGTGGGGCCACAACAACTGTGGAGTACGTATTATATTTATGTTACTTATAATGCGTGGGGCCACAACAACTGTGGAGTACGTATTATATTTTATGTTACATGAAGTATGGGGCCACAACAACTGTGGAGCATACACTACATGAGACACAGCAATTGTGACATGTAGAATACGTGGGGCCACAACAACTGTGGAGTACGTATTATATTTTATGTTATGTGAATTCATGGGGCCACAACAACTGTGGAGCATGAAGTATGGGGCCACAACAACTGTGGAGCATACACTACATGAGACACAGCAATTGTGACATGTAGAATACGTGGGGCCACAACAACTGTGGAGTACGTATTAATGCACATTATTTATCAAGACAATTAAATAAGATTCCAAGTTTATGTTAAGTCAAGTTTCAGATCAAGTTCATGTTATATTATACTCACGTACATGTTATGTTCATGTTTATGTTATGTTCCAAGTTCATGTTCACATCATGTTATGTTCACTTTTATGATATGTTCAAGATCACGTTCATGTTATGTTATGTTCATGTCCATGTTATGTTTCACGTTCATGTTATGTTGTTTGTTCATGTTATGTTTTAAGCTTAAGTTTATGCCATGTTAAGTCAAGTTTCAGTTCATGTTTAAATTCTGGTTAAGTCATGCTATATGTCAAGTTATACTATGTTTATATATGACTATAATTATGCATTTATGCTTTTACTGCCATGCATGCATTTTTAACCTGTGTGTGAGTTTTATGTTAACTTACTGAGATTTGTAATCAAATCTCACTGTGGTAGTCCCAACTACCATTCCCCCGAATGGTAGATCTTGTTACAGGACCCAAAGGAGAATTGGAATCTGACCAACTGAATACGGTCGACTAGGCCACGGTGCGATGTTGATGATGGTATAGTATTTAACTTAGGTTAATACTTATACTTTTGAAGTTGTATCTCAAGTATTCTTTTGATCACAACCATTTTGGACTAGTGTGATGATCACGGCTTTTTAGTATGCCTTTATGTATGAATTATATTTCAAGTATTTGAGATATATTTAGTTTGGTGCATAGTATTGCTAAAGAAAAAGATTATCCGCTACGAATATTGCATAATGCTAGATGCATGTTAGGAACATTGCATCTTATATGTCATGAACGGGGGCAGGTAATCTTGTGTTGCATGTCTCGACGCTTCAAATATCCGTTCAATCCCAAGCGGAATTTGGGGGCGTCACATGAGCTAAGTATTATCGGTCGAAACCGATACCGTATATGCGTTTTGAACCAAGGCAGAACCAACGCAGACCTCTTCCCCTCGTTTCACAAACCCTAGCCACCAGTGTGACCACTCTGTCGTCCATCGCCATTTGTCGTCGCCGTCGTCCATCGCCATTCATCATCACCGTCATCTTTATCGTTCGTGGTCGTTCAAGCCAGTGAGTCCCTCTATTTAACGTATTTCCTCCAAAACTAAAAACTAAAAACTGAAGTTCATACTAGGAGTGGGTTTGCTTGGTTTTGCTTCAAGTGATTTATCTTTGTGATTTTGTGCTAGGTTTTGATTCTTTGTGAAAATATGAAAATTGTGCTATTCTCCTTCGTGTATTATGTTTCTTTCTCTCTCGCTGTATTCTCTGACTATGTTAGGCTTCTTTTAGTGGATTAATTAGGTCTTTCAACTACAGGGTCAATCTCACAAATAAATGAAAAAAAAGACTTGGAAATTTAGCTTCTGCTAATGAGTTTCTTGAAGAGCTTTCTTTCTTGCTTGTTAGCTTACCTCTTGATTTACTAGAAGAAGAAACATAGTTCATTACCTTTATGGTTGTGTAGCACTTTAATGGCCAAACTAATTCATTTTTGCAAACTAATTCATTTCTGCCTAGAATTGTTTTTTAAAAAAAGGGAATGGGTAATGCCACTTTGAAGTTGAATAAGGTGGTGATCTGAATTTCCTTTCATTTTCATTTTCTATTTTTCTTCTTTATTTAGCAGTACCTTTATCCTCTGCCATCATTCCCCCTTTAGACTT
The DNA here is from genome assembly GCA_011037825.1 of Carya cathayensis. NCBI lineage: Eukaryota > Viridiplantae > Streptophyta > Magnoliopsida > Fagales > Juglandaceae > Carya > Carya cathayensis. Next base: position 701,998 of record QGSO01000141.1, on the reverse strand, counting down.
GAGAGCTTGGTCTTTGAGTGTCCCCCACATCTATGACCCCCCCACCCACCTCGGACTCTTATGATAGTAGGAAGGTTCTCTCTAATCCTTTCTGTGATTGGTCATAATAAAAAGAACAAAACACATGTGGGAGGGAAGATTAGGATCCTGTGTCACTTGAATGGTCCTTATTTAGCACTTTCGAGCTCAAGTTTTGAAGATAGACACACACTCCTTTTCCATTATTGGAGACCACATGGAGGGAGATTGAATATACAGTTTTTTTTTTTTTTTTTGTGAGTTTCTGACATGGAGAGATCATAGGAATTCGGTCAGTCATTTTCGTGTTAAAACTAAAAGATGATGGAGGGAATAGACGTGTGATCCAATGGGCTTGCGGTCTACATTTGCAGAGGTAGCCCTCTCCCATATTGGAAGTCAACATTCCCCAAAAGGGGTATCACCAAATACGATTATGTTTCCAAAAGTTTTGGTGAGGATGATTACTTATCACCTCAGGATGAACTCAACATGATTTTTGCCTTTTTGATGAGCTACAACCTTATACCTGAATTTGTCTAAATTTTTTCTTTCATAAATGAGTTTTTAATAAGTTATGTAAGTGAATGGTGTTGATTTGGATGCCTCTCTTGTCAAGGTCTCCACAAGTATTTTTGACGTGTTTGCAATTGCATAGTATTTACTTGTTTTGTCAGCAAATCAGTTGTAATTGTTGATTTAAATTTATTTGTGTTTATTTCGTGAGTTATTCTATTTTGGCTGGGGTAGATCACACCATTCACAAAATAAGATTATTTGGCCCCACAAGACATTAATTTTAGCACATTAATCTCATTTTGAAATATTGTCACATCTAATGCATATTTCCAGGAGCTTTGTGGCATACAATCACATTTGTCAAAAATGAGTCAAAGTAATGATGCAGTGTTGAAATGTATGGCGGAAAATATGAAGATTAAGTATAACAAATATTGGGGATCAATTGAAAAAACTAACTTGATGATATTTATTACTGTTGTTCTTGATCCAAGATGTAAATTTAGTCTTTTGCATTTTTGGTTCAGAAAGATATATGGTGGTAATTTAATTGAAGAAATGATTGCAATAGTGAAACACTTGATGATGGACATTTACTAGAAGTATAATATTGTGTATGGGAGTTCAAGTGGAGTTTCCTATTCGGAGCCTCCTTCCTCAGTTGATCCTACTATGATTGATTCTGATTCTCAACAAAGTTTTTGGGTTGAGTATGAGTAAGAAATTATTGAGTCTAATTTGATGAACAAATCAGAGATGGACCAGTACTTAGAACATGGTTGTGAGGCACGAGCTCCAAATTTTGATATTTTGGATTGATAGAAGATCAATGAAGTAAAATATCCTATTTTGGCAAAAGTTGCACAGGATGTAATGGCCATTCCCGTTTCTACAGTTTCTTCTGAGTCAGCCTTCAGTGCAGGAGGTTGTGTGCTTGACCCATTTCGTAGTTCACTATCTCTAAGAACAGTCGAGGCACTAGTTTATACACAAAATTGGTTGAAGGATCCAATACCCATTGATCTTCGTGCCTCCTTGGATAATATTGAAAGCTTTGAGACGGAATTAGGTAATGAATTTATTTCTTATTTACATATTTATTGAAATTTTTCATAATGTTTATTTTTATATCATTTTAATAATCATCATGTGTATTTTTAGAGCTTGGTCCAAAATCAAGCTTTGCTTATGATGATGAGATTGAGGAATAACTCAAGGCTTATGGTATGCATGAATGGTATGATTTTTATTTTCACTCCTTTGTATATGATTTGCATGAATTAAAAATTTTGATTTGATCTTCCCCAATGTTGTGGAATTGCAGATTATGGAATTGAGATTGAGGAATTTTGTTGCTGCCTTCTTAACAAATTATGGAATTTGTTTAAATAGTTTGGTAGAGGTTAAAGCTATGAGAGATGGCTTTGTACTAGAAAAAAATGTTTATTTTGTAATTTTTATCTTGATAGCTTTGTACTAGTGTTTTGCTCACTTGTTAGTAATGAAATGATAGAGATTTGTATGGAAAATAGACCAAAAGAGGGGGTGCAGAAATGAATTCACCTAAAAAAAAACCGATCCATCCGTACAGGCCCGCATGTACGGACGGGTCGGGTCGGATTGGCGCGTTTTGGGTAGCCGGATCGGGTCAGAACATGCACAAAACCGACTTTGGCTCACGGGTTGCAGGCCTAATGATACTGTAATTTCTAGAGAACCTTGCCATTGTTTGGAGGGAAAAAGCTGATTTTAGCTCTTGGTAATTTCTTAGTCCAAGACTCCAAGGCGAGCTTCAGACTCTTCCATGTGTACTCGTCCTGGAGAGATAATATCAAATCTTCCCATTGTTCCTTAATATTATTTTTCAGCATCACTTTTCGGTTATGATCATTTGGTTTTCAAATCAGTATTTCAGAAAGAATTCTTCCACTACATGCAAAACAGGTTGCAGTTTTTGTAAGCTGCTAATTAGGTAAAGCAAATATTAAAGCCCTCATATTAAATACTCTCTGACTGATAGATTAAAAGATCTACATGTTTGGTAAAGAACTCAAAGGTTTTAATTAAGAAAAATGTCCACTTGAATTAGATCATACATTATTTGTTCAAGCGTTTAATGCTACTCAAAAGAAAGAGAGGGTTTCAGATTCATCCCATTTGGGATTGGGAGGAGGGCATGCCCTGGTGCTGGAACGAGCCACCGGGCAATTTCACTGGCCCTTGGTGCACTCATTGAGTGCTTTGACTGGGAAAGGCTTGACAAGGAGATGGTGGACATGTCACGATATCATTTGTCAAAGGCTAAGCCTTTGGAGGCTCTTTGTAGTCTCCGCCATTCCATGGAAAACCTTCTCTCTCAGCTTTGATTACTTCTACGTGTAATTAGTTGTGCTTAAACTATTTTGTCTAGATTTCCTATTTTACAACCTTTTGTCACAGTTCGATCATGCAGAAGGAGAGAGATGACGAAGCATATGCACTACAGTGTTTGAGAAGTACAATGCAGTGTTGAAGCTTTACTCCAACCGTATGGCCCATGGGCCTCACTTGTTTATTTCTGTTACATTTTAGCATCTCGTATTCAGTTAATGGGCTCAGGCCTGTAGCTTACATTTTAATTGCAGTTTGTTAGTTTAGTATTTCTCTTTAGGTCAGGCCCATATCAGGATAATTCAGTTAGAATATGACAGCTAGGTATCTAGAACGGAATAGAAACTTCTTTTTTCTATCTTCTTTTTCCATCTTGATCTTTGAGGCTAATTAAAAAAAAAAAAAAAAAAAGAGGAGGTAAACTTGTCTTTAATGACGGCATTTTGTATGGTCAGTGTCAAAATACCTTCAATGGTGACATTTTAGAATAGTTGATCAGATTAATGAGATTGATCTAACTATATATGTATATATATATAGAGGCTTGCCTTTAATAAAAATATAATCACATTTGTGACGCCCCCAAATCCCCACGTATGGACACGGGGAAATCGAGACGTCTGGATGGTGACAACACGGGTCACCATCCTACCAACGAGTGCCAAGTGTGTGCAAGCGACAAATGTGCATGAAGAAACATGCAGCGGATAGCAAAGACATATAACTAAGTACCATAATTTTTTCCTTAACTTAATACAAACCAGTTCAAAACATACATAATAAAATATTACAAATACAAATATTGTTTCAAAGCCAACTTCAAAGCATACACTCCAACTCAAAACTCCGGCGGAGCCGCATCCTCGGGCTCAGCCTCCTCCTCCTCCTCGATCCTGCATCAAAATCTACGGTACCAAAAATGGTATCGCAGGTAAGTAAAATCCAAACATCGCAAGATAAAAACATATTACAACCCAAACAATATGCATGAAGTATGCCCAATGCACATGTCCCAAAAACCATATTTTTTCCACTCACGCCAAAATCCCATTTTTGCCCAAAAACATAGCCATCAAATCATATCCTTTAAAACATCTCCTTTAAAACATATCCTCCAAAACATTTCCCTTTAAATCAATCCTCACCATTATCCCAGATAATGGCCCAAATCCAGAAACCATCATTTTCCTAGAAAATGGATCACAAAGCCACATATCACAATCTCGCCATTATCCCAGATAATGGCCATATCCAGATCAAATACAAATCAATTCCATATTATGCATGCACCATGATCTCCCCTAGGGATCATCCGCACACTCTGGCTCTGTACCACACCGTAGGTAATGACTACGCATGTGACACCTACACGAGTGATGCCCAGACTCGCGCCCAGCGCGTACCTGGCCAGGCCATCCTCTAGTCCCCGCCACTCGAAGGACCACGGAGTGGACACGACAGCGTTACCGTATCGTGCGATCCGGTCGTCGCCCAGCGACAACCTATGAGATGTCACTCAGTTTTATCCGCTCCCGAGTGACCAGAGGAGCTCCACCGAGATAATAACCCATCCCGGCTTGGGCTAGTGATACACACGCACCCGAAAATCCATTTACACGTATAACACCATTTTCAATAAACTACACATGATTATGCATGCACAATGCCATGCAATTAAAATCACATAAAATAACCAACACATCCCGAACATCACCAACAACCAACAAACATCTCCTTCCTCAATTCCAACCGACCCCCGAACTCTTCGGACTCAGTCCGGAATCAACAAACCAACCAGATGACAAAATAAATTATTGTAAAGCCAATAATACATTTAAATCTAAAACGAAGCTTGGGAAAATACTTACAGCGCTATATATGATTTTTAGAAGGTTCGGCGCGCAGCAAACGATGAGCGGAAAGCAACGTAACAGTGCAAATGCACTGTAGCCGTGGGTTGCAAAATACCCACTTTTTAACGGGGACAAACCAAGACACCAAATTGATAGGGAATGGTCTAGGGATGTTTATGAAGCTAGTGGAAGCGAGTTTTGGCTGTGGGTGGCGGCGAAAATGCCGTTAGAAGTGAAAAACGTGCAAATCGGAGTTGAGCTCGTGGGAGCTGCTCCGGTGACCGTTCGAGGCCGGAAATGGGTGGGTTAGGTCGCCAAGAGGTAGGAGAAGAAGTGGTGAAGAGGTGGAGCGACGGCGCCGGAAATGGCTGAAAACCGTGTGGCTTAGATGTTTTTCCAGCTAAACGGCCGGCCGGTTGGGGGAGATTTTCGGTGGGGTGGTTCACTGGAGGGAGGGGGTTCTTTTGGTGGTGGCTGTGCCGGCCACGCCGGCTGGATGTTGGGGATCTGGGTGATGGGTGTTGGACGGCGTGGGTGAGGAGAGAGAGAGAAGGCAACGCACGGGAGGAGAAACCGGAAGAAGAAAAAGAATAGAAGAAAAAGAAGAAAAAATAAAGAAAGAAAAAAGAAAAAAAGGAAAAAAGAAAAGAAAAAGATGAAGGAAAAGAAATGAGGTCTAATCCTCACTTCGAGAGTCCAACGACTGATCCCACGAAGAAAACTTTAAAAGCGATAAAACCAAGAAAACATTTTAAACACGTCGTAAAGCTAAAATAAAATAAATAACTAGTAAAAACTGACTATTTAATTTTAAATCCAAAGACAAGTTAAAATAAATTAAACAGCAATTTAAATTCAGCAGCAATTAAAATCCTATTAAAATCTGATTATTTAAAATAAAAGACCTATTATTTTAATTAAATTAAAATATTCCTTCAGTGAAAATACTCGTAAAAACGGGGTGTCACATCCTCCCCCCTTAAAATAAATTTCGTCCTCGAAATTTATGAGATCAAACATCAGCGCCAAGCAGGATACCATATACAACTCATATTATACTTGAGAAAATCATACCATCAACCATTTCCACACAAGTATGAAGAATACTCTTCCCAAAATATACCCCCTATAGGCAATTCCATCATATTTGCACTGGTCTCCCAGCGACGTATCACGTCAAGAACTTCTAAAGTGGCCACGTAAACCAAAATATTACTCTCCAATTATAAGTACCTTTTCGAAATTTCGAGTCATCACTAATTATTCAAATTCAGCACAAAATTTAAATACCTAATTATCTCCAAAAATCACGCTTCCGTGCGCACTCTGATAACTCGCCAAAATGCAAAAGACTATATCCTCATAAATTAACATCCTAGAGTACCAGCTAACTCTTAACACCTGAAAGTAAGAAAATCCTTTACCACGTTTTGATAGAAATTATACTCTCCCAAAATCATGAATTACCACTCATATCCCTCAATTATCACTAGCGACCTTAATCAAATCAAAATTCCGCAATGATACCCATGATCATCAACAAAAAGGACGATATCAAACAATTGCAACCTTCCAAATTAAAAACAGGTAACATTATCTCAAAAATACTCCCATCTCATCTAAGATCAAGAACATAAGGCTCGAATCCTTCCCGACCAGCTAATGAAGCACCTATAACTCCTACCCAACAACTTACACTTTCAAGATCATCACTTAAATTCTGAATATCGTCTAATCTAGAGATGACTAAACTCACTACGAACCACGATTAAATTCACCATAACCTTGATGAACCCTTCTTGAACACTCATTTACCTACTTCCATTCCCATAACCCTAGTAGTAGCACGACTATTTCCTTCAATTGCATACAAAATTAAATCTCAAAATAGGCTATGCTATTCAAATCTCCAATCCGCCAAAACCATTGCACAAAACTCCTGAGTCCTACTGCTTATTACCTCACGTATCTAGTTAGGCTAATCACAGTTGATCCCTAAGCTTCCACTTTCGAGATTTTATTATCCACCACACATGACGACCCAACAATCTCTTTTCAAGTTAAACAAAAGGTCTATAATTCTCCCAACTGGATACTCAGACTCCAAAGGAAAGTATAGCCTCAAAATTAAATTCCTATGTGACCTCAAGTCACAACAAATTTCTGAAGATGGTCTCAATTATTAATCCCAACCATCACTCCAATTAGTAACCCACTTCGTCTGTACACTCCGATTAGCTCACCAAGAACTTGAAGTTAAGATCTCTTGAATTTAATACCATCACATCTAATCCACTTCAGTATACACCAAAGCCACTTCTCTCAAGTCAAAATGAGACTAGAATTTATACTCTCTGAAATCCATACGCCCTCACCACCACTGAAATTGAATCTCATGTACCCTTAGCTAATACCCAAAAATCATTCCAACGTATAAGTGATCCATCGCTCCCATTTCCAACATCTGTACCTTATCCTCAAAATAAACAAAGTTCATTTTCCAAAACCCGCACCATCTATTATCCTTAAACTTGATATAGATCAATCCTAGAACCTATCACAAAAACCTCGAGCTATAACATTCATTTTTTTCAAAATAGATCGATACATTCAATCCTTAGATAAACATGCGAACTAGATCGACATCTTCAATCCTAAAAATAAATAAATTAGATCATTACCTTTAATCTTCCAAGAAATATCCTCCTTAATAATTCCTATATCCATCCTTCCACTTTATTCAACTCCATTTATGATTGCAGCCTAATCAATTTCTAAAATAATCCATACTAGTACACCAATCTTGCGAAACTAAAACTTCAATCTCATTATGAATCATTCCATCAAATCCTCAATTCTCATAACCTTAAATTATACAAAATTGCTTTTCCAAAATCCGTTAGGTCGATGAATTTATATCCAACAACAAAACAATTGACTCCCGAACTCTCAAAATCTAAAATTTTAAATAATACCCAATCGTTTCCAAAAATCTGCGAAACCTTAAAACTTTGTTGAAATTCCATAAAATCTATTCTTGAAATTTGTTGATCTCATACGTCCTTAGCCGAAACCAAATAATCCATTACTACTATTTCCATCATCTGGACTTATATCCGCAAATCAACATGAGTCATTCTTATATCTGCTTAACTATACCCTTAACATCAGCAAATAGTTATCGTTTAAAGTTTTGTACTGAAAATGACCTTAAACCTGCTAATAATCCGTTCCTAAAAGTCTCTGAAACATAAGGTCTCAACTTCAATCGAATTCAATACCAACAATTAAACCATTGTTTCCAAAACCTTGATGGATCTATTCCTTCCGAACTGATAAAAATCATTTCCTAAAATCCATTACTACAACCTCGAGTTAACAATAATTATTTTCTGAACTAAGTCAATACCTACAATCCTTAAAGAAATGTACCCCAAAAAAATTTTTCATATCAATAACTCAACTCTGATCAACCCCAATTTAATGATTGCAAACTAATCTCTCCAGAGTAGATCAAGCTAGTACACCAAGTCTGTAAAACTAAGAACTCAACTCTTATTATAAATTGGTCCTTCAACTCGGCAATTGTAGAACCTTAAATCAAATAAGAATAATTTCTAGAATTTCTAAAATCAATGAGCTTACACCCCATAATAGAACAATCGACTCCTAAAGCTTTTAAAATCTAAAACATTAACGGATAATAAATCGCTTTCATGAAATCCTTAAGATTGATGGCTTTAATCCAAAACATTCACCTTAAAAACTTGAAAATTTTAAAACCCCAATTGCCACCAAATTGCTCATCCGAATCAGCGAAATTAAAAACTTAAAATTTAATTATTTCCCCCAAAGCTTGTCGAACCTAACACCTTAATAACCAAAACCTTATTTCCCAAAATCTATAAGGCCTCAAACCTTAGATAAAATTCTCTTAAACCAATCCTTAAAGTTCGTTGAACCTATACTCTCCTATTCTATAACCTCTTTACATAAATTCTACAAAACCCAAGACCTCAATTATCTTAAGCGAATTAAAGCTAACTCCCCTCCTTACGTGCAACTTACATTCCTACTCCCAAGTGATCGCCTAACCCAAGTCGTTCCCTTCTAGCCACAATATTAAATAAGTAACCCACCTCTATAAAATTCAAACCTATTACATTAAGTAGTTATTCCTACCAACGACATTCTCAATAGTACCGTCCTCCTGCCATAGCATAATCCTTAACCCCACTTTTTAATTCTGGACAAAACAAAACATATAACTTAAAACAAAACCAAATAACGATAACATAAAAAGCATACGATAAAACAAGCAAATACATAAAATAATTAAAAACAAGTTAACTCAATTAAAACAGAAGACCAAGTTTCAAATAAAACAAACTCTTTAAAACACAACTTTAAAAACTTTATGGTACCGCTCCTATGGGACATGTGGTTTTACCTAGAGCCAAACCGCTCTGATACCACCTGTGACGCCCCCAAATCCCCACGTACGGACACGGGAAAATCGAGACGTCTGGATGGTGACAACACGGGTCACCATCCTACCGACGAGTGCCAAGTGTGTGCAAGCGACAAATGTGCACGAAGAAACACGCAGCGGATAGCAAAGACATATAACTAAGTACCAGAATTTTTTCCTTAACTTAATACAAACCAGTTCAAAACATACATAATAAAATATTACAAATACAAATATTGTTTCAAAGCCAACTTCAAAGCATACACTCCAACTCAAAACTCCGGCGGAGCCGCATCCTCGGGGTCAGCCTCCTCCTCCTCCTCGATCCTGTATCAAAATCTATGGTACCAAAAATGGTTTCGCAGGTAAGTAAAATCCAAACATCGCAAGATAAAAACATATTACAACCCAAACAATATGCATGAAGTATGCCCAATGCACGTGTCCCAAAAACCATATTTTTTCCACTCACGCCAAAATCCCATTTTGGCCCAAAAACATAGCCATCAAATCATATCCTTTAAAACATCTCCTTTAAAACATATCTTCCAAAACATTTCCCTTTAAATCAATCCTCACCATTATCCCAGATAATGGCCCAAATCCAGAAACCACCATTTCCTAGAAAATGGATCACAAAGCCACATATCACAATCTCGCCATTATCCCAGATAATGGCCATATCCAGATCAAATCCAAATCAATTCCATATTATGCATGCACCATGATCTCCCCTAGGGATCATCCGCACACTCTGGCTCTGTGCCACACCGTAGGTAATGACTACGCATGTGACACCTACACGAGTGATGCCCAGACTCGCGCCCAGCGCGTACCTGGCCAGGCCATCCTCTAGTCCCCGCCACTCGAAGGACCACGGAGTCGACACGACAGCGTTACCGTATCGTGCGATCCGGTCGTCGCCCAGCGACAACCCAGGGGATGTCACTCAGTTTTATCCGCTCCCGAGTGACCAGAGGATCTCCACCGAGATAATAACCCATCCCGGCTTGGGCTCGTGATACGCACGCACCCAAAAATCCATTTACACGTATAACACCATTTTCAATAAACTACACATGATTATGCATGCACAATGCCATGCAATTAAAATCACATAAAATAACCAACACATTCCGAACATCACCAACAACCAACAAACATCTCCTTCCTCAATTCCAACCGACCCCCGAACTCCTCGGACTCAGTCCGGAATCAACAAACCAACCAGATGACAAAATAAATTATTGTAAAGCCAATAATACATTTAAATCTAAAACGAAGCTTGGGAAAATACTTACAGCGCTATATATGATTTTTAGAAGGTTCGGCGCAGCAAACGATGAGCGGAAAGCAACGTAACAGTGCAAATGCACTGTAGCCGTGGGTCGCAAAATACCCACTTTTTAACGGGGACAAACCAAGACACCAAATTGATAAGGAATGGTCTAGGGATGTTTATGAAGCTAGTGGAAGCGAGTTTTGGCTGTGGGTGGCGGCGAAAATGCCGGTAGAAGCGAAAACGTGCAAATCGGAGTTGAGCTCGTGGGAGCTGCTCCGGTGACCGTTCGAGGCCGGAAATGGGTGGGTTAGGTCGCCAAGAGGTAGGGGAAGAAGTGGTGAAGAGGTGGTGGCCAGAGGTGGAGCGACGGCGCCGGAAATGGCTGAAAACCGTGTGGCTTAGATGTGTTTTTCCGGCTAAACGGCCGGCCGGTTGGGGGAGATTTTCGGTGGGGTGGTTCACCGGAGGGAGGGGGTTCTTTTGGTGGTGGCTGTGCCGGCCACGCCGGCCGGACGGTGGTGATCTGGGCGGTGGGTGTTGGACGGCGTGGGTGAGGAGAGAGAGAGAAGGCAACGCACGGGAGGTGAAACCGGAAGAAGAAAATGAAAAGAAGAAAAAGAAGAAAAAAGAAAGAAAGAAAAAGAAAAAAAGGAAAAAGGAAAAGAAAAAGATGAAGAAAAAGAAATGAGGTCCAATCCTCACTTCGAGAGTCCAACGACTGATCCCACGAAGAAAACTTTAAAAGCGATAAAACCAAGAAAACATTTTAAACACGTCGTAAAGCTAAAATAAAATAAATAACTAGTAAAAACTGACTATTTAATTTTAAATCCACAGACAAGTTAAAATAAATTAAACAGCAATTTAAATTCAGCAGCAATTAAAATCCTATTAAAATCTGATTATTTAAAATAAAAGACCTATTATTTTAATTAAATTAAAATATTCCTTCAGTGAAAATACACGTAAAAACGGGGTGTCAGAACATTTGTATTTATAACTCAAAAGTACTAGAATAAAATGTGGAACTTACACTATAACACTTCAACAAATTTAGTGATCTCCATATAAATTAATAATCACACGAGGCCTCCGAGGTTCCTCCACAATTAGCCATATGGAGCCAAAACTGAAGCAGAACTTAAGTTGCTAGAGTTGAATGATCATCACAAGCAACCATGCATGGGGTGGGGACAATTTACAAATATCATGCCAATATTTTTAGTGCAAAGGTTAGCTTCAACACGGACAAGCTCCTATATAATTCAGGGTCGAGATCAACACGGACAAGCCCCTCTATGAAGGTTTCTTTCTACCTAGGGTCAACTAGAGTCCAGGAAAGGTTAGTTTCAAATATGAGCATTTATCTGAGTTTTGTTACGAATGCGGGACACTGGGTCACCTTTACCAAGCATGCCCCATCTACATTAGCTCAGCCGAGGAGCCTTTCTTTGGTCATTGGATGAGAGTCGACACATAAGAATATTGCAGACAAATGAGACTAAAAGAACCACTACGAGGGCAACCGATGTTAGCCCCCCAAGTCGCCCCCCAGTTTGAACAGATGGAAAAAATTCCCCCATCCCTCCCTCCTGTGCACATTAGAGAACCAACACACTTGTCTTTCCAAAATGATCCAAGAACGAGTGAGACCTCTAGAAAGAAAACCCAGGTAGAACATCTTGGGAAAGGGAAAGCCATCATCATCAACACCAACGAGGGCCACAAAGGAATTCTGTATTAGAAAGCTCTTCTCCGCAACCACCAGTACCAGGAGGGTAAAACTACAAGATGACATTATTCATCTCAATGAAATTCAACCTCTAAAAGCAGCGGCGTATACCTCATGCAAACTGAGTCAACCTACACGTGGCAATGATCGAAGCCTCTAGACAAAAAGGACATTTCCATTTATGGAGAGTAGCAAATCAGTAGCCATCAATAATAGGGTCTCTCTTTTCCCAACGTTTCTGACTCCAGATGATATTTCGTCTCTCCAAACATCACTTTTGGGATTGAAGGAAGTAGACCAATCTTCTGAAATGCTACTTAAGACTCCTTTGGGTCCACAAGTGTCTAACTCAAAACTCTCACATCTGGACAATCCAACAAAGCCTTTTAATCCCTTCCTAGATGAGCCCAAGCCCAAAACCTCCTTCATCAAGCAATTTCTCACCCAACTCAAAGAACAAAATGGGCCCACAAAATTTCACCAGCCCAACCACAATGTCTCCGTTCTGGTCAACCCCTCAGGTAAGGCATGCATTGACTATAACACGTACTAGATAAGCCCGACCCAAAATATAACCCAAAACCATTCCCCCCAACTGATCTTCAGCCAGAATCACTAACCTTAACCAACAAAATGATGACCTCATCTCTCACCATTTCCAAACCTGCACATAATCTTCCAAATGCGATGATGAATAAGAGAAAAAACATGTCTGAAGAGAAGAGCAATACCTCCCATCCCCACAAAAAAATGCCATTTTATTACTACAGTTCTAGTGGAAGCCGAGGACGGGGGAGAAGAAGGTTTCGGGTCTCTCGAGCCTAGGGGCGTGATTGCTAACATGACAAACCCTCCACCAAATTTCAAGACCTCGCAGCAGCCAAAAAAGAAGAGAATTCAAAGAAAAATCCAGAAGATCAGCCACACCATGTCAGATATGCTCCATATTAGCACCAAGAATCGATGATTTTTTGTAACAAAGTCCAATCTCAAATTATGAATCTCTTCCCCATGAATCAATGACTAGGGTGGAAGAGTTCCCATTGCCACTGAAAGCTAAATGAGACTTCTAGTTTGGAATTGCCAAGGTATTGCTCGACCTCGAGTAATTAGATTTCTTAGGGCATATATTAGGGTCCATAACCCTAAGGTCCATAACCCTAAGGTTATTTTCCTTTCTAAAAGCTTACTTTCTACCATTGACATTGCTAGTATTGTTAATATGTTGGGATTTGCTTATTTTGTGCATGCCCCTCCTTCGGAAAAGTGGGTGGGCCTTTTGCTTTTGTATCGATCTGGTGTCGACATGGAGACTGTTTATATTAATAATAATGTAATTTTTCTGTTGGTGCTTTTGGATCCCAGCCATACGCCATGGCTCCTTAACTTGGTTTACTGCCCTGCCTTGTACATAAAAAACCACAATTTTAGGACCAGCTTACCAACATCTCATATTCATTTCCAAGTCATTCGCTAGATTTAAGTGATTTCAACTCTATCATCTTCCAATATGAAAAATCAGGAGATAAACCATTTGTCCAAACCTCTAATCCAAAAGGGCTAAAGTTGTATATGGATAAGTTTGGTTTGTTGACTTAGGGTTCTTTGGCCCTAAGTTCACCTGAACCAACAACAATTCGGTCAGCATCACATTAAAGAGCACCTTGATAGAGCAATAGCTAATCTCCCTTGGCTGGAACTCTTTCTCCAAGCTTCTTTTACAACCCTCACGTGTGTCTCTTCAGATTATGCTCCAATCCTCTTAGACACTTCCAACAAGAAAAGCTCTCCTAAGTCTTTCAAATTCAAAGAATTTTGGATTCAAGATCCTTCCATTTTCAAACAATCAAAGAGGCTTGGCAATCCTAGTTCACTGGAACCCCATCTTTCATTCTCACAAAAAACTTCAAAGCCACAAAAAACACTCTTCTATAGGAAAAAATCAATGAGCTGCTCCTAAGAGAGGAATCTTTTCGGAGATGAAAATCAAGAGTAACCTAGCTCACTTCCTCGAACCTCAATACCAAATTCTTTCATGTTTTCACTTCCATTAGACGAAGAAGAAACATAATTGAGAGTCTCAGACTTGATAGGAATAACTGGACGACAGATCGATCCATAATCATCTCTAAGATCCAAAACCACTTCCAAAGCATCTTCTCTACCACTCACCCAGTCCCCCTGTAAGCATGGAGAATTTGTTTCCTAACAAAATTATGGATTTGGAAAATGACTTCCTATGTAAAATTTCAAGCGAAGAGGAAATCACTCTCATTGTGAAAAAACTCCATCCCACAAAAGCTCCTGGTCCTTATGGCTTACAGGCCTTTTCTACAAAAATTTCTGGGAAGTCATAAAAAAAGACATGATTGCTGCAGTTAGGAGCTTTTTTATCCATGGTAAGCTTCTCAAGGAACTCAACCACACTAACCTAGTTCTGATTCTAAAAGTGGATAATCCTAACGATGTCAATCAATTCCGACCTATCAGCCTGTCCAACGTTTGCAATAAAATTATAGCAAAAATTCTCACAAATAGACTCAAAGCCATCCTCCCCAATATTATCTCCCCGGTCATCTCATCCAAGATAACACCACTTTGGCTCAAGAAATTTTTCACAATATGAAAAAAAGGAAATGCAAGATTGGCCATATGGCCTCAAATTTGACATGGCAATGGCCTTCGATTCCATGGAATGGGCCTTCCTTTTTACTGTTCTTCACCAAGCAAGCTTCAAACATCCATAGAACAATTGGATGAGAGAGTGTATATCTTCTGTTTCCTACTCCATCATTGTCAATGGCACCCTTCATGGATACTTTCAACCCACAATGGGTCTTAGGCAATGGGACCCCTTATCCCCCTTTCTCTTCATCCTTGGCACAGAAATTCTTTCTAGACTTCCCATCAAAAAGGAACAACTAAACTGCATAAGGGGCATCAAACTCTGTAGAAATGGTCCCTCCATCTCTCACTTACTTTTTGCAGATGACTTGTTCCTCTTTGGATTGGCTACTAATCAAAATGCCCAACACCTCTTCGAATGCTTTGATGTTTACACTTCAATAGGAACACTACTCCCGCTTCTATTAAGGAAGTAAAAAACTCCTTTAATTTCAGAGTTCCCCTCCCCCCAATTCCAAATATCTAGGGTTACCTCTCACAAATGGTGTTGACAAAAAAAATTCATCTCTGAAATAATGGAAAAAAATTTAGAATAAGCTCCAAGGTTGGAAAACAAAACTCCTTTCTCAAGTTGCAAAAATTATTCTGATTAGAGTGGTTGCTAGTGCAATCCCTTCTTATATCATGTCCTCAACACTCATCCCCAAAGTAATGGCAAAAAATATGGACTCCCTCTTTCACAAATTTGGTGGAGTTTTGAGGATAATGGCTGAAATAAATTCACTCCCAAATCTTGGAAGGCCATATGTTTACCAAAGTCCATTGGAGGACTTGGTCTCAAACGTATGGCCACTTTCAACTCAACTCTTGTCACTAGATGTGCTTGGTCTCTCCTTAATGGGACTACTAACCTCTGGAAGGATATCATCACAAAAAAAATGCTTGCATTCCAAAACCTTCCTGTAAGTTCTTCCAAAGACCACCGACGCTTGGTTGTGGAAAAGTCTAATCAAACAAAAAGATTTTCTAAAGTCTAGAATTTGTTTTCAAATCAATAATGGGATTTCTACTAAGGTCTTAGTATGGACTGACCCTTGGATACCCACTATCTCCTACTCCATACCTCAGCCAAACCCAAATAATACTGTTCTAGACCACAATATAAAAGTCTCTGAGCTGACTTTAGAGGAACCAAGGCCTTAGAATACGCTTCTCCTCAACACCCTTTTCTTGGAAACTTCCTCAAGGGAAATTCAAAAGATTCCCCTGGCCAACTATAATTTCCACAATGTCCAAGATAAGATCATATGGCTGCACCATTCTTCTGGAAATGTTTCTGTTAAATCAGCCTACGCAGCCCTTGTTATTGAAAATAACATTTCCAATCACAGTAATCTCCCCATTAATTGGAAGTGTTTATGGAAATTCAAAATGCAAGACAGACTGAAATTGTTCCTCTGGAAAACAAGCCATAACATTCTTCCCACTA
This sequence comes from Carya cathayensis, assembly GCA_011037825.1. Lineage (NCBI taxonomy): Eukaryota > Viridiplantae > Streptophyta > Magnoliopsida > Fagales > Juglandaceae > Carya > Carya cathayensis. The sequence continues at coordinate 685,639 of QGSO01000141.1, read as the reverse complement.
AATCTCTAATCAACAATGTCATCCACCTAGATGAGGATCAGCTTGCTTGCCCTTTATGCAAAACTAAACCAGAAGACCTCTCCCACCTCTTCCTCAACTGTATTTATTCTAGAATAGTGTGGAGAAACTCTAAATTGCCAATAGACACCACCACTTTTGCAAGGCAACCCTTCCCAAACTAGATCAAAAACATTGTTAACCCTTCTAAGATTCTCAAAATACCAGAAGAAGCGCAGCAGTCCTTTCAAATCTTTGCAACAATTGCTATGGACAATATTTGGTTTCTTAGAAATAAAATTGAGCTTAATCAGACCACTCCCTCTCCTTCTTTCTTTGTTGATTCAGTGAAAAAAAGCTTCCAACATCACTTAAATGCCTGGGAAACCAAAAACTAGCAGGTAGATACTAATGAAGAAATACATCCATAATTGTACCATCTCATCAGGTTTGACGTTGCAGTTAGAAATCAAGATAGCACACTAGCAACTTTACGCTAGAAAGACTCAGGGGAAATCATATATGCAAAAACAGGTCTCATCAACAATGTAAACCCAAATCTTGGGAAAGCAAATGCAACTTTGATGGCCATAGAAGAAGCAAAAAGACAAGGCCTTGAAAAAATAATTGTAGAAAGGGACTCAAGCACTACAATCCAAGCAATATTGAACCTCTCTCCTATTTAGGACGGGACCATGTGCCCTATCATCAATGAAATCAAACATCATCTACATTCCTTCAAAGAATGGAAGGTGAGAAAAATTCATGGATCGAAAAATCGATGCGGGCACAACCTGTGGCAATGGGCAGCAGTGATGTAGGCCTTTTGCAACATCCCCTTAGTTCAAATCTCTCTTTCTTTGCTAAATTTTCATAGTGGAAAAGACCCACCCTTTCAATACGTATAATTAATTACTCCTAAATTTGTATCTCTTCCTTTGGTTTTAATATATCAACGCAAAACTTGCTAAAAAAAATTTTAAAAAAAAAAAGTTACAGCGAGAGTCCCAAGAAATGAGAATCATCATCTTCTTGATATTTATATAGCATCTTATGTGGTAAGGGAAATGATATTCCATCAAAAATCTTATCGATGTTTTGTATTGATTGGTTTCTTTTGTTTTTTTATTTAATAATTAAAGAAAAAAATATAAGTAAGATATTAAATACTAAATTATCTCATCTCATCTAATTATTATAATTTTTTAAATTTTCACATAAAAAATAATAAATAATTCAATTTTTTTAAATTTTAAAATAAATTTAATATTAAAAAATAATATTATAATAATATTTTATTCAACTTTTAACAAAATATTTTATCTTTATCTCATTTAAAGTGTATAATCAGACAAGTTGACTAATGTTGGCTACTTAACGCAGGTGGGTAGCTCGCTGCATGACAGGAGGTTTTCATCCAAGGAGCTGACCAATCAGCAATATATCTTTTGAGCAACCAGCAATATATCCGAAAATATACTATATTAATTTGCGGCAGTTGGTGATAGATTGGTTCAAATATATCTGTATGCAGAAAATTTATTGGGAAAAGCAAACTCACATGCAAGATTCTTCACCAAACTTTCTCTTGGTCATCGACCAAACTTTCACCGAGTCAAGCACAAATCTTAAATTAATTAAAAAAAAAAAAGTTAAAGGACGATTCTATTTTTTTTTATTTTTTTATTTCTCTAGCTATTATTTTTTATTGGAAATAAAATGTCAAGGCATTAGCTATTTGATAATTAAGCAGATTGGATCGAGGCACTGCTTCCGCGATCGAGTATTTGCCATTTTGCCCAGAGAATTTCGCTCACGAAGGTTATAAAACAGCAATCTCTCGGCAACCTAAACCCTTTCTTCTTTTCTTTTCTTTTATTATTATTATTATTATTATTATTATTATTATTATTATGGAAAGAACAATATCATTCATCAGAAAAGATATTATAGACATCTATCAAGCCATATGACTCAAGAAATAAAATCTGGAAAAAAATCCTACCACATTTAAGGTGTTTCAACATTCCAAACATGTCTAATTAGCATATGAGCAACTTCATTTCCTAACCTACCAACATGCTAGAATTTGTATTCATTAAACTGAGACGTACAACAACTTCGTTGTTTCTGTCATCAAAATGCCAAGCCTAGATGATAAGCCAGCTTCATCTTGAAAATTCTAAATTAATAACAAACAGTCGCTTTCAACAATACTTTTTTGAATCCCCATATTAACAAAAAGTTGAAGGCATTTGAAAATTGCTAAAAGTTCAATATGATCCTCTGCCTCTGCAACTGCATGGTTGACTTTGATGGCTGCCATGATGATATCTCCATTGTCATCTCTTAGAACAGCCCCAACACCTACTTTATGTAAATCACTAAACATGACTTCATCCACATTTAACTTTAGAAAACCTGTTTTAGGAGGCTTCCAGCTGCAGAATGTTTTCAACCCACTTCCAGAAACATTTTGAATAGTAGTAAACTCCTACTTTAAGGATAAAGCATAGTGAGCTACTTGTCTAGGCTCAATCAAATCTTCTCATTCACCAACTTGTTCCTTCTAAACCAGAAACCCCATGCTAAAAGGAAAAATACAGCCATATCTTCATCTCTTCTAACCTCATGTAATTGCATAGAAATATCAATCCTTGACATCCCTCTTCCCATCGCACTCATCATAGGCAATAAGCTACTCCATTAGTTATTTATTTTAGAGCAATAAAGTAAAGCATGAGAAAGAGTTTCAACACATACATTGTAGAAACAGCAAGTATCTTATGTTAGAACCTTCCTTTTTCTAAGATTGGATAGAGTAGGAAGACCTTCTTTACATGCCCTCCAAGCATACACCTTAACTTTATGTGGAATTTTCATCTTCCAAAGAGCTTTCCACAAAGACTGTTGCCTTCTAGCAAAAGAAACTCACGAACATGGCCTACATGCCCTCTGCTATTGCCCTCGATAGGCCTGCAACTCGGTTTGTTACAGCCAGGTTTGCGCCCGACCCAAACCAAATGTTCTTATTTAAGGGCCAAGCCGACCTAGACCGACCCAAAGAAAATCAAATCGGGTCGAACCCGTATGACCTGACCTTTAAAAACAACACTGTTTCCTTGCTTCCAGAAACTAGTTAATTCACAAAAACAAGCGACTGAAGGAAGGCCAAGCTAGCCTCAGAATTCCAGAAGTGACAAGAGAACCCAGGCTCCGATGAGCCAACCTTGGGGTAGCGCTCGAAACTAACCAGGTTAGTGGATTTCTAAGAAGCCATCGGGGCAACAAGGACTAAGTTGCACGGGGAAGGTACAAAGTTAGAGAGGAGGAGATGATGGGAACAGTAACGATACAAAGGCAGCAAGAGGTACTCACATGCCACAAATGAGAAAGGGGATCAGATTTAAAGGCACAATATGGTCGCACAGTCACCGAAGGGATATAGCATCTAACAGCCTACCTTGCAGGGTATGTGAAGCGATGGGCACCATATTAAAACCCCAAGAACAGCAATGGCGGAATTGGCATCAGGCACGTGGAATGACCAATTTGCCTATGCCGCCACTTAATAGCGAGAAAGGTGGCTGATGGCAATGAATAAAAGATTGTAGAAATTCCCATCGGGTGAGCCCAATGAGAATTGGTGAGGCGACTATTCAGAGCAATTTTCGTTAGGGGCCTAAAGTCTATGCTGACAGCCCCAAGTCCATCACTTTCCCTCAGCCCCATGAGTCAAGATGTCACCAGTCCAAGCCTGCGAAGGTCTACCCCCCCCCCCCCCTCAAAAAAAAAAGCAGCTCGAGGCAGGCCCTGACCGATACAGGTCGGAGGCAACCACCCAAGTTTAGATGGAACGTTGCTGGAACAGCGCAGGAAACCTTGGTCAGAGAAAATGGAGAGAAACATGCCAAGAAGAAGGACGAAGCTGAACAATAACACCAGATGACCACGCCGCATTAAGGTTGGGTTTGGGTGTTGAGGTATGTTAGGTATGTTGTGAAAAAGTAGGTGAAAAGTAATAATAGAATACTAAATAGTAATAAAAAGTAATTAATAGTAGTAAAAAGTATGTGAAAAGTAATAATAAAGTAATGAATAGTAATGGAATATGTTGAGAAGTGTTGAGGTATTCTCAATACCCTAACACAGCCTAGTGAAAATGCCAAACAATCACACCGCATTAAATAACTGACACCAAGAGACCACGCCGCATTAAAGACAACATGACGGTAGAGTCTCTTGGAGAGGTTCCCTCTTTCCCAAAATGCAGGGTATGGCCTCCTGACTTGAGCAGTCGAGTATAAAGGGACGCCAAAAATTACGAAGTAAAGGGATCGATCCATGATAGAACACTGACATTAGACTTCTGTATTTTCTTTTAAGGCATTCTCCTGAGAATATGACTGACTTAGGCATCAAAGGCTCTCCAGAGTATCGAGAACCACTCATCTCCCTGTTGCAAGACACCGATTGAGCGAGAACCCAGACCGCTGAGCAACCCAGCCCATAGGCATACGAAACACGACGTTAACAAGTACATTTTAATATATTGTTTTAGAATAATCGTGATAGATATATATATATATATATATATCTATAAATTATATTTAAAGTTACTTCAAAAACAAATTAATAATTTCAATAATAATTATCAATCCCAAATCTTAAAACATATGTTTGAAACTAAAATAATAAAAAGTTACGATTCTTCATTAAGATGATTTGATGCGAGTAGGACTTTGGAGAAAAAGATTATATTTATTATAAAATTAGAAATAATTTGCCTTCATCGTAGCCTATGAATTGGTATGTGAAAAGCAAATAAAAAATTACAATAATGTCCCAAATATTTGGCTTCGTCGGATTTGGGACATGATCTTTTCGATATCTTGCAAATCATGGTCCTTTTTTAATATTTGAAAAAGAAAAGGAGTCTTTTCCCACTTTAAAAATTTTATGTATATTTATTTTTATATATTTTTTATATATTTTATTGATATAATTAGTTATATTAATTTTTAATATTTAACTAGTTATATTACTAAAATATATAAAAAAAATATGTTAAAGTAACTATATATATATATAATTTTTAATGAAAGAAAAGTCAGCTTTTCTTTTGCAAATAAAAATGATAAAAAATAAAAAAAGACCATGATTTGCAAGATATCGAAAAGATCAAACGACAGGCGTGTCCCTAATGTATCATTTGCAAGACCTTTCAACTACTTTTCTTTTGGATAACCACCAGTCATCCATCAAATGGGGGCACAACAAGCGAGTAGTTGACATTTCCCAAGAGGAGATCCCTCATGACTCTTGAGGGTTATAAAACGATAATATCTTGGCAACCTAAACCGTAAAGTACTACTAGTGCTGACCAATTTGTCTCTTAATTCGCCATGGAAAACCTCTTCTCTTACCTTGCTTTCTTCTTCTTCATTATTATTATCATCAAACTTCTATACCACCGCAACCCTAATTTACCTCCAAGTCCATTTTCTCTCCCAATAATTGGCCATTTCCACCTCCTTAAACAACCTGTATTCAAAAGCCTAGAGACCCTATCCTTGAAATACGGTCCTGTCCTATTTCTTAAATTTGGTTCTCGGCCTGTACTCGTCGTATCTTCTCCTTCTGCTGTGGAAGAATGCTTAAGCAAGAACGACATCATATTTGCAAATCGTCCCCGCACCATGGCCGGTGATATTTTGACTTACAACTCAATTGTTCTAGCTTGGACTCCATATGGCCACTTGTGGAGGAACCTCCGACGCATCGTCAACCTCCAGATCTTCTCTAAGAAAAGCCTCCAAAACGTTTCCAACATCAGGGAAGAAGAAGTTTACTCCCTTCTTCGCATGGTGTTCAAAGTCTCGAAAGGAGATCCACAAAAAGTAGAGTTCAGGTATTTTTCTTCACTTCTAATGTTCAATGTTATCATGAGAATGGTCACTGGAAAGGCATGTGTTGGAGAGGAAGCTGCAAGCACTGATCTGGGGAAGCAACAGCTCAAAGATATGAAGAGTATTATTTTTGCATTTTTGTCCATGAATATATGTGATCACTTTCCAATTTTGAGGTGGGTTGGTTATAAAGGGTTGGAAAAGAGGATGGTAGGGTTGCAATGGAAGAGGGATAGATTTTTGACCAACATGATCGAAGAGATAAAGCAAATGAACACCAGTCATTCAGAAAATGAGAAGAGGACTCTCATTGAATCTCTATTGTCTCTTCATGAATCAGAAAGTGAATTTTATTCGGATGTTTTCGTCAAAAGCATCATTCTGGTGAGTGATAATATAAAATGGGATACACTTTCAATTTCTTTATGACTGTTTTATAGCTAATTTTCAATTAACTAGTACAATCATGTCACTCCATTATCTTAATATTACAAAATTATCCTTTATTTTATATACAGTTGTAAAGTAGTTATAACTTACAAAATAGTTATAAGTGTGTATTTTTCTTTTCAGAAGTAATTAATCTTCAACCACATAACATGTATGTTCTTTTCTTTGTCAAACTTAAAGATCTTTTAAACTGGGAAAGGAACTCAAATGTATGTTCTTTTCTTGTGATTTATTTCTAAGAAATTTATTTATTTAGGTATTTTTAGGTAGTGTGAAAATGCATATATATCACATTCTCATCTTTTAGAGGATGCAATGTCATTCGAAATAATGGGACGTTTCTAACTTTCAAAGTTCATAACCAAAACTCTATGGTTAGAGTAGAGGAGATGTAACCACAAAAGTGGATGATCTCATAACATGATTTAAAACTATTCAAGAAAATTTCTCGGTCGGCACTAAATGCACGATAAATGATATAAAGCCTATTAATTTTTGTGTCAATTTTTTTTTATATTATCAATTTTAATGTCATAATATCTTACTATAGGATAGAAACTATCCTGTGATCTACTGGAACTAATATATATTAAAAAAATTTCTTGTGATAGGACCTTTAAAGTACTTACTTAGATCTAGTTTCTAACTTTGCTCGAACATTTATTGCTTCAGGTGATGTTCACCGCAGGAACAGATACAACAGCTACAACAATGGAGTGGGCAATGTCACTTTTGCTAAATCATCCAGAGGTATTGCAAAAGGTTAAAGCGGAGATTGTAAACCAAGTTGGGCATGGGCGCTTGCTGAAAGACTCTGATCTTGACAAGCTTCCCTATCTTCGTTCTGTGGTCAACGAGACACTTAGACTCTATCCTCCAACGCCACTTTTATTACCTCATTGTTCTGCAGAAGATTGCACCGTAGGGGGTTATACAGTACCAAAAGGGACAACGCTATTGGTGAATGCATGGGCTGTGCATCGGGATCCCAAGCAATGGGAGGAGCCCAACAGCTTTAAGCCAGAGAGATTTGAGGGATTTAACGGAGAAAGAGAGGGTTTCAGATTCTTTCCATTTGGGATTGGGAGGAGGGCATGTCCCGGTGCTGGTTTGGGCCAACGGGTAATTTTACTTGCCCTTGGTGCACTCATTCAGTGCTTTGACTGGGAAAGGCTTGACAAGGAGATGGTGGACATGAACCTCGCTTCAGGATATCTTGTGTCAAAGGCGAAGCCTTTAGAGGCTCTTTGTAGTCCCCGCCATTCCATGGAAAACCTTCTCTCTCACCATTGATTACTTCTGCGTGTAATTAGTTGTGCTTAAACTATTTAGCTTTTGTGTAGAGTTCCTTTGTTACAACCTTCCAACTCAAAAAATAAAACTTAAGGGAATGTTTGGGAAATAAAATGAAATAAGAAATTTGTGAATAATAGTGAAATAGTTTATGAATATTAGTGATAATATTTGAGTTATAATATTTTATGAGATTTTGGAAAGAGTGCTTGGATGTAGCCCAAATTGCTACCGAAGAAGGCAAAAAAAAAATTTATTTTTTTATTCATTTTTTTATATTATTAAATATTTAAAAGAATTCAGAATATCACTAAAAAATATTTTCTTAATTATTAAGTAAAAAAAAAAGTTTCAGGACACTTTTTGGGTCCCGAATTCGGGATCCAAAGTATTTCTCTTTTGAAAAAGTAAAGAGAAAAAGTTGAATAAAAATATTATAAAATTAAAATTTTGTAACGATTTTACGAGATTTTATTATTATTTTTACTTTGAGATTTAAAAAAATTATATTATTTTTTATGTTTTATTTAAAAGTATGAGATAAATGTGCCCCATCAATTCTTCCCCGTGTCATATGGTTGGTAGAGATATGCGTTTGGATTTTAGAATTTTGAAGTTTCATTGTCTGCAACAGGAGGTGGCATTTCGTTGCACTTTGGGGTAGTATATCAGAATTTTAATAATTAATGGGTGCCATTTGTGGGTTTAATTGTTTGGGAATCGAAGTGGGTCTGCATGGGGCCGGGCTTGTTGAGTGCGTGGTGGGTGAATGCTGAGGCCGGGATGACCGATTGAAAAAGGCTACTGATGTGTTCCAAATTTCCAATTTCAAGCAAATAAATAATTCTGAAGTAGTCTTGAGTGTGGAAACAGAGTATTTATATCCCCGCTAAGAGTTTCATTACGTGATGACATATAATCCAATTCTTTAAATGAAAATTTTAAATTTAAAACCCCCCACCCATTGTATAGAAGAAAAAGAGTACTCATATTCACATTCTATTATAAAATGTCACGTTAAGGAAGATTAATATTTTTAACGACAATTTTAACTACATGACATGATCATAGAATGTGAGTACTACATTATCTTTGTTTTTAAAGTACCTAATTAATAATAGACATGACATGTCAATTAGATTCAAATGTCGTGATTCGAATCACTTGTCACCATTAAGATTAGTAAGCTAAAAAACGCAAGGGTTGGTTTTTATTAGAAAGTGAAGCCTTACTCCTCAAATTATGCTATTCTCGATCTCTTTGTTGACCGAAAACATTTATGGTTTGACTACAATTTTCTAATTGATTTTTTTCTTCTTTTAATCTTTTCTTGTTCTTTCCTTATTCTAGCCATTTTACTTGTACTCATTTTTTTTTAATAATTCATCACATTTTTCTCATGAATAGTTATTATCGATATTTTATCTACATTGTGACACTACATAATTAATTTATAATGCATACACTACGCAAGAAAATCGGTGCAAACACAAAATCTTGTAATAAGTTTTCGTTACAAACCCTTACCAACAAAAGGGAAAGATAAATTATATTTGCAGTATTAGGGAATATTAGTTTTACAAACTCTCTTTAAAAAAAATTGAGTAAATTTAATATCTACGTGACAAAAGTTATTATTTGTTAAGGAGTGCGTGAATCTTCCACATCTTAAGACTATATCTAACATTACTAAAAAATAAATGAAAAAAGAAAAGTAAGATGTGAAATTTATAATAGTAAATTACAATATTATACAGAAGAAAAGTGAAGTTTGTGATAGTAAATACACTATTACGCATAGAGGAATTCAAGAAGAAAGAAAATATGACACAACTAGCATAGAAAACTTACTTTTGTACAATGGTCTCAAAAAAATTAATAAGAGTTTGTCTACTCGGCAGGGCTACAAACGAACTGAATCAAATTGAATTTGAATAAGAGTACTTGAGCGCAATTAACATATTTGCTGGCTCGAACTCGACTTAAACTTGAATATCTTTACTCAAACTCGGTTCATAAACAATTAATGTTATTCAAATCTGACTCGAGCTTCACTTAAAATAAACAAACGACTCGAACTCCAGTTTTTTATTTTGAAATTTCTAATCTTATCTTTTAATTAATAAAAAAAATTTAAATTTTACAAAAGAAAAAAAAAATCAAACCATTTAACTATTCAACCAAATAATTTTGATTCAAAGTTCTTATGGTATAACCTTTTTTATAAAGATAACTTATAGTTATAAATTAAAAAAATAATACACAAGATAGATGTAATAAACTAAACTATTTATTACATATAGATAATAAAATAAATCAATAGTTATAGTTATATGATATATTATTATACAAATTATCCTATACACATTTTGAGAACATAACATATCTATATTAAATAAAGTAAATTATAAATAAATTAATAATATATAATTAAGTATATAAAATATAACTAACATGTAATATATATATATATATAACACATACATATATAAAACATATTACAAGCTTCAAAACGAGTTCAAACAAGTCAAGTCGAATTTATACGAGTTTTGTTTACGTGTCTAAACCGAATCAAGTCGAGTTTACACGAGTTTTACTTATTTAATATTCAAACATATATTCATATTTATAAACATCTCATTTATTAAGTAAATTGAGTTCAAACCGAGTATATACCAGCCGAACTCGAACTCTTCACGAGCTACTTGTTCATTGTAGCCCTGCCACTCGGTAATCAAAGTTGAGATAGCATGTCTTTCGTGGACCGGCGTGGACTACATACAGCCTCCAAAGGCTTAGCCTTCGACAGAACAAACCCTGAAACAGAGCTCATGTCCACCATCTCTTTATCAAGGCTTTCCCAATCAAAGCACTGAATGAGTGCACCCAATGCCAAAGAAATTGTTCTCAGGGCCATGCCGGAACCGGGGCAGGCTCTCCTCCCTACTCCGAACGGGATGAATTTGAAAGTCTCTCTTTCTCCTAGGAATATTCCTTCAAATCTCTCTGGCTTGAACCTTTCGGGCTCCTCCCAGAGTTTGGGATCTCTATTTATGAGCCATGCATTCACGACCAAAATCGTCCCTCGGGATATCTGAAATCCCCCCACAGTGCAACCTTCTGCAGAAAAATGAGGCAATAGAAGTGGAACTGGGGGATAGAGTCTGAGAGTCTCATTGACGACGCAACGAAGATAAGGAAGCTTGGAAAGATCCGAGTCATTTAACAAGCGCTCATGTCCAACCTGGTCGTCAATCTCTGCTTTAAGCTTCTGCAGTACCTTGGGATGATTCAGCAGAAGTGCCATTGCCCATTCCATGGCTGTTGCTGTTGTATCCGTTCCCGCAACAAACATCATCTGAAAGATTAAAAGCTCCAGTAACGTTAGCGTAAAAGTAAAATTCCAATCCCCATCCCCCCCTCGCTTTCACGATGTGAGAAAGTAGTTCGGTACTTCAAAGGCAGCACCGCAAAGCTAAAAGTTACATCTCCAGAAAAGAAAATCTTGGCAATAGAAATTACAAAGGAATCTTGGGAATGAGAGATACCCTGTTCTATACTTTGTATGGATACATGAACGGGAAACGATAATTTAGACTTTCCAAAAGTCATACGTAAAGAAGATGCTTGGAATTTTGAAACTTTCCTGTAAAAATGAATGGCTACATGGTGTTCGACAGGGACTTTCAAAGGTTTGCTCAGTAGTTTCTTTACTAAACAGGACAGAGAAGAGAATAGGATTGAAAATAAAGAAAGACAATCCATATATATTGATCTTTTTATCTCACCAAATACATTCCAATTTAGATCTATAGAAATAAACACAATAAATGTCTTTAAAGCAAATGGATTTAGAATTAGAGCAGCTTTATGCCAAGAAAAGTACTATTCTAAAGTCCATATGTAGAACGCACCTACTAAATTGCTTATATATCATAATTTTATTTGTAAAATAAATTTTAAAATTTAAATTTTATAAATCAAATCTTAACGTTCAAGTGAGGTGGATGATGTACTCCAAAAGCTGGGGCTTAGACTCTGGCATGATACTTGAGAGATACGTGAAAATTTTGAGATTAAAAAGCAGAGGATAGTGAAGTTTCAGGGGAAAATGATGAAGCAACAAACAGAGTGCTTTTTATTAAATAATTTAAATACCACCGTGAGAACAAAGGAGCAATTAGAAACACAATTAAGAAGTAATGGAAAAGATTTTTATGATCACTTACCAAAATGATGCTTTTGACGACATCATCTGAACAGAATTCAGGATCTGATTCATGAATAGACAGCAAAGTTTCAATCAGAGTCTTCTTCTTTTCCCCGTCCATTACGGTAGTGGTATTCAAAGAACTGGTTTTCTCCTGCTTAATCTCTTGTATCAAACCCCTCAGCCACTCATCCCTCCTCCCCCTCAAACTAATCATGGCTTTCTCTATCCCTTTGTAACCAACACACCTCAAAACCGGAAAGAAATCGCATGCATTCATTGACAAGCTTGCAAAGTAAGTATCCTTCATATCTTGGAGATGTTTCTTTCCCGCATCCGTGATTGCAGCCTCCTCTCCAACGCATGGCTTTCCAGTGAGTATCCTCATCATTATATTGAACGTCAGAAGAGAGCACAGATACCGAAACTCCACTTTTTGGGGTTCTTCTCCATTTGACACTTTGAACAATTGGCGAATAAGGGAGTAAACTTCTTCCTGTCGAATGATGGAAAATTTTTGGAGGCTGTTATTTGAGAAGATCTCAAGGTTCAACAGGCGTCGAAGGCTCTTCCAAAAGTGGCCATATGGAGCCCAAACTGGATTGGTGAAGTTGTAAGTAAAATGTTCGCCCGCCATGGTGTTGGGACGATTTGCAAATATTATGTCATTCTTGGTGAAACACTCTTCAACGGCAGAGGCAGAAGATACGACAAGGACAGATCGGGAACCCAATTTCAGAGATAGGATTGGACCATATTGCAACGATAGGGTCTGCAGTGCTTGGTAGATGGGTTGTTTAAGAAGGTGGAAATGGCCGATTAATGGAAGAGAAAATGGACTCGGCGGCAGATTTTGGTTGCGGCGGTATAGAAGTTTGAGGATGAATATGGTGGAGAGGAAGAAAGCTATGTAAAAGTACAAGTTTTCCATTGCCAAGGAATCAAAGGGGTTCATCAACGAGGGAGGGGAGAGAGATTATCTTGATACTGAACTGAGGTTGAAGAGAGAGAGATTACTACTGTTTGTCCTCACACTCATTTTCTTCAGTCAACCAGAATAACTCAGCCAGTTATTCTTCTTCTTATCTTTGAAAATGATTTCGAGTTGAGTGAAAGGATAAGGTTTGGTTTGATAAACAAAAATTTTTACCTTATTGTTATAATTTTTTTAAATTTTTATATAAAATATAATAAATAATTTAATTTTTTCTTAACTTTTTTAAATCTTAAAACAATAATAAAATTAAAATATAATATTTTAATATTTTTTAAACTCAAAATTTTTATCTCATTTACCAAGTAGAACCTCATAAAGTCACTATCCATATATTACTTTATGAAAAATTTTATTTATAATCCTGAGTAAAAGGCTATATGGATAGTCTCATTGATGAACGAGGATAAAATAAGAAAATCATCATTATAAAAAGAATATTATTGTAATTTTAAAAATTCTTTATTCATAATTGTATGGCCTTGCATGAACGGTCTCCATTTAAGGACTGTATGTAGACTAACTCTACTTTTATAGTGTATTTAAAATTTTTATTTCTTTCATTATAAAATTAAAAAAATATACAATTTCACTAATAGTCACTTCCTTAACAACTAAGTAAAAGAAAATAAAATAAAATAAAAAGAATAGTAAAGTAGTAGTAGTAAGTAGTAAGTCTATCATTATACGAGGTGGAAAGAGTTTTTTCCTTTTGTCTTGATCATCCCTTTAGGGCTATTTTGGGTTGCGGTAATGGTCTTAAAAAGTACTTAAATAGGTTTAAAAGCTCCTTAATATAAAAATTAGGTTGTTTGAGTGTTACATTATTAAAACATTTTTAATCTCAAATAAGTTAAAAAGTACATTTTAATGATTTTCCTCAAACGTTATTTTTCGAATAATACAAAACGTAATTCGAATTTTAAAAAGACGGTTAATGGATGAAAATACCCATTTAACTCTAAGATAATTACAAATTTTAAACTTTCAAGAATATAGTAATAATCTTTAAAATTAAAAGCTCCTTAATATAAAAATTAGGTTGTTTGAGTGTTACATTATTAAAACATTTTTAATTTCAAATAAGTTAAAAAGTACATTTTAATGATTTTCCTCAAACGTTATTTTTCGAATAATACAAAACGTAATTCGAATTTTAAAAAGACGGTTAATGGATGAAAATACCCATTTAACTCTAAGATAATTACAAATTTTAAACTTTCAAGAATATAGTAATAATCTTTAAAATTTTAAATAATCGTCATTTTTACATCATAAAGTAAGGGTACAACCGGTATGGTTTAGTCCAGTTTTGGACAAAATTTAAAACCAACCCAGTATATATAGGTTTTGCATTTTCAAAAACTGATTACGCACCGGTTAACCCCCTAAACCAGTACTTCTGGTTTTAGCAATTTTGATTCGATCCGGTTTTCCAGTTTTAATAAAATGAAATTTTTTAAAAAAAAAATCTGTTTATAAAATGTGACGCCTCTAACTCCCACATATGGAAATGCGGGAATTATGAAGTCGGAATGCTAACAACATGAGTCACACACCTCAAACGACAATTGCTAAGTGTGTATACGTGAGAAAAGTGTACAACAAAAGCTATAGCGGATAGATAAAGAAATAAACTAAATATCAGAATTTTAAATACAAGACTACCAAAATAAAAGTATTACATGAAATTATACAGTTATCCAGTGAAAGTAAAGTGAAAACCAATATTTACATAGTCAACAAGGGAAACAAACCCCATGATCCACAAGTGACCACATGCCACTCATCCGGCAAAGTCGATCCCTCAGGCTTAACATCTTCCTCTACATCAAAATCTAAAACAGAATCTTAGAAAAAAATACTACGTGAGATTGTGAATCTCAGTAAATAACAAACCAAACAATCCACGAGATATAAACACATTAATGCAACCAATATACATGTGTGCACATGAAGAAATAAGCCGTTGAACCAAAATCATCATTTTCTCTGAAAATGGCCATTTTCCAAAGCATGCAAAAAATCTCATTTGATCCAAAACACGCCATTAAATACCATCCATCATTTTCCCGAAAAATGGCCCAAAGATAAACCCACTATTTTCCCAAAAAATGATGCTCGTATCCATTTAATTATAAACCATCATTTTTTCATAAAATGGCCCCACATATCCATTGATTTAAAACTGTCATTTTTTCAGAAAATAGCCCATTAACCAATTATTAACTCACTGTAGACAGGAATCACAAGCGAGACTACCACCATCCCTGCTTACTATCATCTGTACAGTTCCGTTTTCCTCTCTCTCTCAATCCTTTTAATTTATTCATTTCAAACATACAAAATATTCTTTCTCAAATGAAAATCCAGTTTTTATTTATAATACATGAACATGTATGAACACAAAGATGAATGTCAAGATATCGAATACCATATATAAGATATCCAAACACGATATAAAAACACCAAATATAAATCAATTCAATAACCAATCACATCCTCTAATCGGCAGCGCGGGAGGGGATGAGAATGGAGGGGGTGGTCGCCGACCGGTGGGGAAGAGGATGGGAGGAGAGAAAAAAAAAAGGTGGGGGGAGAGGGGAAGGGGATGTCGCTCACGGGAGGGGGAGCAAGGGAAAGAAGAATGAGAAAAAAGGAAAAAAAAAATGAAAAAATTAGATCCAATCCTTACAACCTGAGTCTTAAAACCGATCAAACGAAAATAAAATTTTCAATACATTAAGTAGAATAAAATAATTTAAATACAGTGACTAAATAAAATAAAATAATAAGATCTAACAATAAAACAATAAAATAATTTAGAATAAAGAGAAATTTAAATAATAAACAATAGTTAATAACAAGAAAATATTTTAAATTAAATTTCACAATTAGAAGTCTTAAAATAATACCACATAAACCATCTAAAATTTAAAACAAGAAGCCCATAATCTTAATAAATTTAAAAAATTATTTAATTAAATATACGTAATTACGGATATCACATAAAAAAACAAAAAAAACCAAAAACTGCTTTAAAAAAAATCTATTTTATACTTTTATTCCAAAATCTGTTACTATTATTTATTTTATAAATTATAATATCATTATTTTATATATATTTATAATTTATATTATTATATATAAAAATTATATATAATATAAAAAATATATTATATATAATATTAAAAAAATAATTTAAAATAATTATTATATAAAACCGGTCTGGTCCGGTCCTAAAAAGTCTAGAACAAGAACCGGACCGATTTTACCAGTTTGGGCCGATCCAGTCTCGTTTTCTTGTTTCTTGATTTTTTTTACATCGNAACTGCTTTAAAAAAAATCTATTTTATACTTTTATTCCAAAATCTGTTACTATTATAAAAATCTGCTTTACTTAGAAAAAAATAAATAAATAAAATAAAATCTGATGTACTAAAAACTCGTAATTGACACTATTTTAAACGAGATATATAAATTATATATGCAGAAACACTACTGTCATCTTTGTTGTATGGCTTGAATACAAATGGCTGGCCGGGGAAGACAAATTGGCATTAATCCAACAGCTGCTTAATTGTCTCTCTGTGTACGAAAAATACTACTTAAAGTAATTAGAAAAGGATATATGTATATATATATATATATTTGATAAAAGAACATACTTAATTTTAAGTGAAGAAATTTTATCAGAAAGTATTTTTTTAATTTGTTTCCAAACAAATATAATGTGTTTAAAAGTGTTTTAAATATATTGTTACCAAACAGTAAATAATTTTTTAATAATACAATTTATTGCTTAAATTGTAAATTATAAATCTTAAATATATAAACTATATTTCTTACTACAATCTAAAATATAGACAAACATTGTTATATATCATGTATATATGGAGCTAGTTTCTGTCATTTTCTTCTTTCCAAGATAATCAACACGAGGGGATTGAGGAAATCAGTACTCCCTTTGAACATCATTACTTAGATGAAGTTTGCCTTTTAAGAAATGTTAATTAATTAGCTTTGTCGTCCAACGATTGCTATTGATCCCTTCCTTCTCTTTCTCACATGTTAATTAACTGGCCAGTACGTTCAACATTGGCGACTGAAGATTACATAATTTATTCAACACGCAGAGGTGGGTGAAATGATAGCGTACTTGAGAACGTGATAGTATCATCAAGTAATTTAAGAAGACGGGGTTGAAACGGTGGTAAAGACATGAAGCTTGCCGAATTTGACATTCCACGTACTGCTACATTGAAATATGTGTAAGTACAATCATCCATAAAACCCACCTAATCTCCTTTTTTTTTTTTTTTTTAATGAGATGATGTTAGCTAAGCAGTAAAACTAACGCTATCCCACGAGAGTGTAATTGGTTCGGTTGTTGGGTCTGGTTTTAGACGTAGTTTAAAATAGAATTAGCATATACGGTTTTGAGATTTAAAAAATTAATATTACACCAATTATATATCTAAATCAATACTTTTAAATTTGTCGATTCCGGTTTCATTTTTATAGTATATTATATATAGAGTATATATAATATTATATAATAATATAGTGATATATTATAATATATTATAATATATAGTGATATAGTATTAATATAACTATTAATATTATAGACTATAGTGATAATATATAGTTACTTATATATAATAGATTACTAATAGTATGCTTAGTATTAATACTAATATATAGTATTAGTTATCTACGCACGTTGTGGCCCATCTATATAAATATATATATATATAGTATTAGTATAGTAAACTATATAGTGATAGAATGATATAATAATACGTATTAGTATATTAGTGATAATATAGTATAATTACTAATATTATAGTATCATGTAGTGATATAGTATTAGTATAACTACTAATACTATATTGATTTATATAGTTATTTATATATTGTGGATTACTAGTAGTAATAGGAGGAGGTTGAAAATTAAAATGTTTGACTTTTTATTTTTTATTTTCTCAAAACCACGTAAAATATCATAATTTAAATTATTTTATTATTATTTACAAATTTCTCAACTCACCTCCTTCTCCAATGTAATCATCAACTACTTTAAGGAGACAAATGGGGTTGAAACGGTCATAAAGAAATAGAGATAATCATCACAATACCCACCTAACTTCCTCTTTTTTTTTTATTACTTCCAATAGAGATAATCATCAACCTATATCCTCCAATACTTCAAATCTATGCCGTCAAATTTCTCAATTTCAATTACCTTCACTTTCTCTCCGGCTATCATTCTCATTCAAACCTAAACTTGACTCTTAACAATAGATGTTCGGAATGATAAGAGAAAAAATAAAAATAAAAATAGAAATCATAACACACGAAATAAGGTTTCCGTCGGCAACATGTCTACGTTCATGAAACTGTAGAGGATTTACTTTTAGATGATAAACAAATATAATATGGCCGTCGTATTGGAAAAATACAATATATATGGTAAACCCTAAACAACAGGTCAGGTTGGATTAAGTCCAATCGGTCAAAGACTTTGCTCTATGGCCCATGCCCTCATTGAAAATCAATCAAAAAACCATAACAGATCCTTGTAGGGTCAAGTCATCAAACTGGGTCATTACAAACATAGCCAAACTCTACACATCGAAGCCCAATATTGATGGTAGTAGTTTGGAAAATCCAGGACCTGCTGGAGCTAGGAGTGTTATTCGTGATGCTAATGAAAACTTGTGTGCAGCTTTTTCTGTGTCCCTTGGTCAAAGTTCTAACAATTTCTTAGAATTGATAAGTTTGTGGAAGGCGTTAGAAGATGCTGTCATCTTGGGTTTTATCATGTTTATATTGAGACAGACTCTCAGATCTTGGTGAGTTGGCTCATTAGGAGTTAGCTCATTAGGAGAGAGTGCAATATCTGGTATCTCGAGGATTTTTGGGAGGAGATTCAAATTTGCCTAAGAAGCATAGATTATAGAGTGAGTCATGTGTTTCGTGGGGGAAACGTTGTAGCTAATTTTCTAGCTAAGCAAGAGGTTATGGATTTAAACATGGATTGGATTTAAGACAGGGTTATGTTGCCCAGTAATGTATGAGGTCTTCTTCGCATAGACAGACTTGGTATTCCTTATTTGTGGATTTTGTAGCAAGGTAATTGTTTAATTAAATCGGTCTTCATTTGTTATTTTTCTTTCGATTTGCACTAACTTTTTATTACAAGTTGTTTTTGTCTCAGATTTTAAGGTGTGCTTTATTGTTGATTTATTTGTATCCCTTAGACTCTTGTATCTTGGTTGTTTGTTTTAGGTGCCTGGGTTTTGGACTTTGATTATTTGTAACCCCCAAATATTTATTTGTAATCACAATTTTTCTCGGCCACAAATAAGGGCTATCAATAAATTTGGGGTATTGTCCTCTTTTTTAAAAAAAAAAAAAGAAAAAAAATTCCAATATTAATTCTCCCACTTGGAGACTACTACCACCACAAGTATCAACAATCTACCTTTAAAACTGAAACTTTCATCCCTGCAACTCATAGCTCATGTCTTTAAGCTAGAAGATCAACTGAAGTTGCGCACGACTTCAATTTCTCAAGTGTAACACTCTTAGTTAGCACATCTACAGGGTTCTTCTTTTCACAAATCTGCTCAAAGTATCAATTGCCCATCATCAAGAAGAGATCAAATAAAATGATATCTAATTTGAATATGTTTGATCCTTGAATGAAATGCTAGGTTCTTAGCAAAATATATGGCACTTTGATTATATAAAGAGTTCCCTTCTCATTCTTCTTACAGAAACTCTCTAATTAAATTATCTCCTTTCAAACTTCATATACAACGACATACTCGACTTCTATAATAGACAAAGCAATAGTCTTTTGCAAGTTTGAACTCCAAGACAACGTTACGAACCAAGTTGTATACAAAACATGGAATACTCTTTCAATTAGTATCACCAACTAAATCGACATCAACATAACTTTGCATTTTTAGACCAACTACAGTAAGGCAAACACACATATTTGAAGAATGCCTTAAGTACCTCATAATCCACTTTATTGCCTCCCCAATGCTAAGAGACAAAACACACCCATATTTTTTGAAAATTCTCTCAACTTTTTCTTCTGCAAAATCGGTAGTGTCTAAAGTTGCGTATGCTCAACTGATGAGTGGTGCATAGAGTTTGGAGTATGGGATGTGTGGAACCTAAACATGCAATATCATTTATACAGATAACATATAATTATATTTTGGAATTGGGAATTGGACTAAAATTAGGGGTGCGAATTCGTGTTCTTTGGTTTTGTTTATGTCATGTTAAGTCATTGATATTCGACGATATAGGTAAACTCGAATCTGACTTCTTAAATTAAATGGGTCAGACCTTCAAACTTAACATGACCCATTTAAATAACAATTCATGTCATGTCATCCGTTTTAACCCGTTTAATAATTAATTAGAAATGAATAAACACAATAAGACTTATTTTAATCTGTTTCTTTAAATTAGTTAAACTAACTCGCGTAACTCATTTGACCTGATTAAAATAATTTTACATTAAAATTAAAATCTATATTAATTAATACCTACAATATCTCAAAAAAAAAAAAACAATAAGATTACCCATGACAAAACATATTAATAGTTTTTAGATTTTAATCTATAAGAAAACAAATATTACATATCCAATAATAAAAAATATGTGAATAGGTCTAGAATTATAATTTCAACAATAAAAATATAAACATATTAATAAATACTAATATTACAACCTAATAATAATACAATTATATATTTAAAATAAAATTTAAATAAGTTATTAAGAATTGATTTAAGGTTAAACGAATTCACTTATTTATTAATCATATTTTAAAAGTCAACCCACTAAACTCGAAATCATTTATATCAGATTTAAATTTACTAATTTTATAAATATTCAAATCTAAATTTACTAATTTTATATCATATTATGGGAAATTCAAACGAGCCGACACAGGTACACGTAGGCAGGTGTTTTCTTTGTCATTGGGAACACCTTCGCATAGAGAAGCAAAGTGTAAGCCTGTTTCAGTGTTTGACCGTTGAAACCAGTACGGATCATCGATGCCATCTTTTCCAGTACAATGGTGTCAGAACCTGTCATATTCCATACACCCTAATGACTAACTCGAGAGGATTGCCGACTTAGCTAATTAGAAAAATTTTAATCAACATTTCTATATATTATATATTATACATAATTATTTATTTATTAAATATATCATATATAAATGATTAATAGAAAATTTTAATTAATTTTATGAAATCAAAATTAAAAATAATTTTTAAAAGATTTATAAAAAGTATAAAAATTATAATATATAAGAGTGTTTTACTATTTTTAAAAACAACAACTATGCATTAAAATACATCTTAAAAAAAAAAACATAAAGCATCAAAATAAAGTAATATAAATAAAATTGACATTATGATCCTCTCAAGTTACATGCAGAAATCAATGTACAAAAGAAGAAAATAATGTAAACAAAAGAGATGACCAAATTGTTCTGCATAGACAAATTTGTTGCAACATTGTAGCTCATAACCAAAGTTAGATCCAATGCAGAGGTTTTTATACCTTTTTAGCCAAATTTTAAATAGCATTTGACATATAACTAAGTCAACACCAATACTCTTAAATGTATGACAGATCATACTGACAAACTTGATATTTAGTGATGTTAAACATTCTAATTTATACAAAACAAAATAAGTCTGTCCAGAGTTTTCTTAAAATTATCACTTAATTCAAAAGCTTGAGCTGTTGGAAAGATGTATATTTTATTTTATATCTTAACATTCTCTTCACGTATGGTCAAACTCTTCTTTAATGGGCAGGCCTAACTCGTAAGATATTTAATTAAATGGAATAAAATATAGAGTCAGAATTTAAATTCAAGACATCTGCTCTAATATCATGTAAAATCAACAATTATCCTAAAAGCGTAACTCAAATCATATCTTTTGGAGAAATATATCTTATCTCCTAAAATTATTATTAGCTAAGAAATATGATCACCAAAGTACAAATTCTGTCAATTTAAGAATATAAACGTTTTCTTGTTGTACGTAGTTGTTGGATCTTCTTTCAAGAGTCTATACATGCAGCTTTTAAGGCAACAACTTTCTCAACCATAACAAGGAATCAGACCCATTTGATTTCATTTCCCATGCACAATGGACTGTGGAGGCCGATAAAAGAAAAAGTGGATATCATTACTGGCAGATATCTCTCCCACCTTCGTGCTGGATCTTGAAAAAAAAAGCAATGATTTATTTACTTTTAATTAATTTTTACATATTCTGTCTATGCCGATTGTTTTGTTTGTCTGAATAACATTAAATAAATTACCGATATTATGTATGCAATGAAAAATCATTTATAGCACTCTTCATGCATTTTTTGGTAAAAGGAGAAAGAGATGAGAAAAAGAAAAAGAAAAAGAAAAAGAAAAAGAAAAGACATAGAAAAAGGAGAAGAATAGAAAAGATGGAGCAGAGATCACATTGAATTGTGAGGCGTGAAAGGAAGAGGAAGATGAGAAGAGAAGAGGAAGGAATAAATGAGAGGAACTTAGGTATGGGGAAAAAAAAAGAGATATAAGATCATAAATATGTATATTTATAGGTATTTTTTTTAAGTATAATTTGAGTGGGTATACCTACCCACCCCGCCTATATACTTCTTTTCCGAGTAAGGAACCCTCCCTCACCCTGGGCAGGTGGGTTTCCCGTCAATTAACTAGTGGGACCGGTGAATTGGGCGAATGGATCGAGTTCTAGGGGCCCTCCGTTTAACCCTACCAAAAACCCACTTTCCTCTTGGAATATCCGACTACTCTGATAATGCTCCCTTAAGGCTCCCCCTTATCTCCCTCAAGAACCTAGGCACACATCACCTATTTTCTAATTTGATTTCAACTTGATCCACCTCTCTCAATTTATTCCCAAATCAAATTCATTCACAATCCAAAACTGCTCTAGCCAGCTCAATGATCAACTGCAACAAAAGGGATACCCAATTGTTTAGGAAAATGTTGATCACCTTGGTTCCCTTGGCCACAATTACCTAGTAATGATTAAGAGTATCAGATTCATTAAAATGCCCAATTGAGAGTGAGAATTAGCTAGCTTTCATGTGAAACCACAATAATAGTCGAGATGTCAACAAGTTCACTAATACTTCCAAACAAATGTTACTAATTAATCTCCTCCTCCTCCTTCCAATCTCAAACTTCCAACAAGACGCTAAGACAAATTTGATTAGTTATATGTGGTTGGGATTGGTTGCATATAAATACGAAGAGCAATGTTACTCATTATTCCAATTCTCATCATCCTCTCATCAACTCATGGTGTGTCATTTGATGATTAGAGATTATTTATTATATTTTACTTGTAAACCTATAATTTAATATCATATCATAAGATGATGAGAAATGAAATGATGAACAAAGTTTTTCTTATATGAAAGACTTTTTTAATTACAACCTTTTATATACGGAAAAGAGACGTTGAAAGAGGAATATTTGCAAAGAAAACTTTTAATCAAATACTTCTTTTTCAAAACACATTAGCTAGTAATGGTATGGTGACTTTTGTGATGGTTTGGATACCAAATATCAAACTATCTTATCTCATCTAATCATTATAATTTTTTCAAATTTCCATACAAAATATAATAAACAATTCAACTTTTTTAAATTTTAAAATAAAATTAATATTAAAAAATTACATGATAACAATATTTTATTTAACTTTTAACAAAACATCTCATCTTATCTGAACTGTGTAACCAAACGAGGCCCAAATGCAATATACTCTTATCCGAATTTCCTAAACCAAAAATATGAGAGAAGTGATATATACAACCAATTCACAATTATTTCCTAAAATATTAGTTTTTTAAAATTTCTTTGACTTTTGTTTGGACTTTAATCTATTTGGAATTTAGATTTAAAAAATAGTTTATTGTAAATTGGTTGTATTTATATCTAGTGTCAAAATATTACAAATGCTAGTATGGTTGACAACTTGACATTACCCAAAAGAAGACACTGTATTTTTCTTTTCCTGTACATAATAGAACATCATTTATCCAAGAAAAGAAGTGAGGAAGAAGACAGAAATATCTCTTTTTTTGGGTAAAATTAGACAGATCCCAACGAACCTTGTGATGAAATTTTAGTACCATATATGTATCAGAAAAGTTTTGCCACATACAAGCACAGTTGCGCACTAATCTGTGTACTAATACTGATTTATTCATACTTAAAATTTAAATTAACACTATTTTCAATAAAATCTATTTTTTGATCAATCACATCATATTAATGCACAGATTAATACACAATTGTCCTTGCATCTATATTTTTCCGTATCAGAATTCTCTACCCATGTATGCACCACCTGCAAATATCCTCGAACCGAGCAGAAGTGCAGAGCAACAGAATTTTGGCTGAATAATGTTTCTTTACTTCTTCCTTTTGTTCCTTCATTTTTATCTCTCTTATATTTAATTTTTTTATTTTTTTATTTATTACTTAAAAATGTGACTATTAATATATTTATAATTTTTTATATCTTTTTAAAACAAATTAAAAATATAAGAAAAATATTGATAAAAATTGGAAATGAGAATTTGAGCTTAAGGGCACCCCTAACATCACTCATTTTGAATAATAATAGACTTATTATTCTCTTTATCATCCTTTTACTATTTTATAGTATATTTGAAATTTTTATTTTCTTATTATTTTCTTTTAAGGATTTTTTTAGCATCCTTAATAATTAAAAAAATAAAAAAAATATACAATTTCGTTAATAATTATTTTTTTAGTCATTAAATAAAAATAAATAAAAAATATAATAAAAAGTAAAATTATGGTAGGAGAGCAGTAAACCTATCTTTATTCTAGAATTTTACCATCCATCTTAGCTCAATCAATATACAGACGTCATAAAATTACCTGTGCCACCAAAAACCATGATTCCCATGGATGACCAAGGAACTTCACATACACTTCTTTTGGTGTAAAAGTCGAACCAGTGAAGGAAGAAAAAAGTAGTGGAAAATAACCAACGAAACGAACGTTCACAAAAGGCAAAGTTTCATAATCACATATATAAAATATTCGAATTACATACACATCATGCATTTTAGTATATAGAAAACTACAAAATATGGATATTAAAGTCCTAAAGAGACAGCAAAAGTTGAAAACATGGAGTGGGGAAAGCAACAGTACAAATACTGCACAACCCTCAATCATCATTGACAAAATGCACGGACCTAACATGGTCGTGATAATTTTTTCTATTTTTCGGAATAATGTGGTTCTCAAGTCTTCTTTTCGCATTTTCCGACGCCTAAACCTCTTGAGCAATGATAAAGAACAGTGAGACTAGAAAGCTAGCTAGCTTCATCAATTGTGGAGAGGGTCGGAGGCGTTTGGAACCTTTCTCTTGCTTGAGAAGAACGCGTCGAATGAATGCTTCAGACGTTTCGGCCGCTGCCTCTGCTGTTGTTTCTCTTGCATATTTGGTGGCTGCAGGCTGTTTACACCAACAACCAAGCCCGCTTCCTTCTCTACGCAGACCAAGAAAGCGAGAAAAGCCAAGAACATTAGCTTCCTCAACAACCCCACCAGCAAAGACTGATGAGCGTGCATATTGCCGCCTTCAGGAGAGAGAGAGGGGGAGAGAGAGAGAGAGTTCTTCTAGTTCTTATTTTTTCAGAGTGAGACACAAGTAATGGGTCCGGATAGAGAAAAGGGCGTACAAAAAAGGTTGGGAGGAAGAGGACGGGAGGAGGGAAACTGGGAAAGCTATATGGCTTTGTTTGGCAGCGTAAGAGGAAAAAAGGTGATGTGGTGGTATTGAGTATTATCCTGCAAACAAGGGACACATCCCACGAGAGGAACCCCTTTTTTTGAGCTTTTTACTTTTATTTATTCTTTGTGCTTCACGATCGAGAAACTTTTCTTCCTATCTTGCTTTTTGTCCTCGCTTTCAGTCCCTAAACAAGGGTCACTCCAAGTGCAATTTATGGCATGTAGCATTCAGATCTTGGCTCTTGTGCGTTTCCTTTGTCTCTGCAGTGGTTGTCTGCTTCGGAAAGTAGTCAATTTTCTCTCTATAGCTACTGATCATCTAGCCCAGAAAAAAAAAATCCAACACTTACATCTGAAAAACAGTGAATCCTGAAGCCCCATCTTTCCAAGGACTTTCTCTTCTTCGTGAAAAAGCCAACGCTGCGCCAGTAGTGCAATCTTTTTTGAGGATAGACAAACAAACAACCAATCTTTGCTTGAAATACACGTTTTGAGAGGTCAAATCATGCTTGAAGCTAACCAACAAACAGTACTCCTTCCCAATGACTTTCGAGTAAATGGCAGCATCAATATTCTCCAGAATACAACAAAATCCTCTGGTTATACGAGTGAATCGGCTAGATATGGATCTTCTTTGATCCGGAGCCCCTTGAATAGTTTGAATTCTGACAAGCCCTAAATTGTGCAGGTCATACAAGTTTCGTCCAAACTAAAAATGGAAGAACAAAAACATTCTTAGAGAAATTAAAGAAAATATCTTAAGTGGTAAATACCATTGCCAGATTAATATGTCATTGTATGCTTGTTTTACTTGCCTTCTTCAAGAACAAGGACAAAACAAAACGAACGACGTTTTACCATGTTTAAGTGTTGAGTTGAGTTCTTTATAAATAGTAATGAGTTGAAAGAGTAAAGTGAGTTTAGTGAGGTTTATTTAAGATAAATTTAAATGTGTTTGAATGTTAAGATTAGTGTAGAGATATTTATAAAAAATTAAAAAAATTATGAATTTTACTTAAAAAAAGATGTTGAGTTAAAAAAAATTGTGAGTTCTAAGTATAAAAAAA
Source organism: Carya cathayensis (assembly GCA_011037825.1). NCBI lineage: Eukaryota > Viridiplantae > Streptophyta > Magnoliopsida > Fagales > Juglandaceae > Carya > Carya cathayensis. Next base: position 658,856 of record QGSO01000141.1, on the reverse strand, counting down.
TATTAAATTAAGATAGATTTAATAATTTAATAGTTAAATTTTTAAATATTAAATTTAATTTAAATTTAAACTGAATTGAATTGATATTAATTGAATCTATCAATCGAACGGATCCTTAGTTTATTGAATATGCTTCTTCTCCTTCAGGCTGATTATCTAATAATGCAAATATTTGAGGACGCTGACATTTATAAAAAGGGGTGCAAAACAACTGCAATAATATCCTTGGACAAATCATACATGCAGGTCCTCGAGACGGCTGTTTCCGCTAGTCTGCATGAATCGGACTTGTGGAAGTGAGTAATTGATTGGAATCTTTGGTTCCTCTACGTTTGAGAGCAAAACAACAGTAATCATGGTGGTCTGCATCTATTTTCAAACCACAATAATTCGACACTTTCATCCCGATGAGACAATCAACAAGTCTTAAAAAGTAGATGCACTAATTTCAGAGACAAAGACTAGGATAAAACCTCCTTTCTCCCACGAAAATGTGTAAATTTCAACGTATCATGAATGAAGAAGGCACTCATGTATTCAAAAAAATAATAATCTTTCTCAGTCAATTATGATATTGGTATCAACAAGTACGAGGGTCCATTAATGGAAATTCTTTATATTATATAGATATTTTTTATTTTATTTTATTTTTGTCATTGCTTTTAAGCATGTATTTTGGTCGGTCTCTAGTATGATATGCAGCATATGCTTTAACGAACAAGCTTTATTTTTATGCCTTTTTTATCATTGTTTGATGATGGGAAGAAAGTGGCGAATTGATCTCATTCCACATTAAATTCATTAGAAGAAAATAAGTTTATTGTGACGGAACTTTAATGGCTGTCACGAAGGATAGAAAGATAAATTCTATGCGCCACTTTTATTTATATAAAGGGGGCGATCAATTCGAAACTGACATAAAAAGTCGTTTCTAGTTGCTGTTTATAACCTTCTTCACTTTTACAAGACATCTTATCTCATTTTACTTAATTATTACAATTTTTTTAAATTTTTATATAAAATAAAATAAACAATTCAACTTTTTAAAATCTTAATATAAAATAATATTAAAATCATATATTTTAAGAATATTTTATTCAACTTTCAACTTTAAGTTATGTTTGGTTGTTGAGAAGTGTTGATTTATGTTGTAAATAGTAATAAAAAAATAGGTGAAAAGTAATAATATAATATTAAATAATAGTAAACAGTAATGAATAGTATTAAAAAATAGATAAAAATTAATGATAAAATAATGAGTAGTAGTGGAGTACGTTGAGAATTGTTGAGGTAATTTGAGTACCCAAACACACCCTTATCTTAACTTATTTCATCTCATCTCATCATATTAAAAATGAGTTGAAAAATGATAAACACATGATGCTTTTCACAATTATGTTTTAAAATGAAGGGTATTATTATAAAATATCATATAAAAGTAACACCACTTCATAAAAATACTCTCATTTTATATCATGTGTCGTGAAAAATATTGTTAAGAGTGTTATATGTGCATCATTATTCTATGTGAGGCCAATCTAAAATGAGTTTTGTTGTATTTAAATATTAAGATGAGTTTAATATTATTTATTGAAAGTTAAAAGAAGGTTATGAGTTTTACGTATAAAGAAGTGTTAAGTTAAAAAAGATTGTGAATCTCATATGTAAAAAGATTTTGAGTAGAAATGAGTTTAATAATTTAAAAATTAAATATTTAAATATTAAACTTAATTTAAAATTAAATTAAATTAAATTAATCTCAATTAAATCTTCCAATCAAATGGACCTAGTTGCTGTTTCTTTGTTGGCCGTTATTAGAAACTATCTTTTACGGCGGTAATAATGTCGTAACTTTTGTTTTTGGCTAGCGGTAATATTAAATAAATGCCACTAATTTGATTAAGCAACTTTGTCGGGAGGTTTTTTTTCTTTCTTCTTCTTCTTCTTCTTCTTCTTCTTTTTTTTTTTTTTAATTTTTTTAATTTTTTTTTAATTTTTTTTAAAGTTTGGCTAACCATATTTTTGGTACTATTTATGTTATATTATATTTTTTTATACATAAATAATATTTAAAAAGTATGTTTGCTTGAGAACTAGATTTATTATTAATTAATCATAAACCAATTTTCACACGACTATTTACAAATCATAGCCAACTGCCACATGACATAGGAGCGTGCTATATATATAAATCACCATAACTGCAGTTCATGGCCGGATTTTTACTTTGTATACATAGCGCGCGGCCTCCGACCGATCGCGGCAATCAACAACAAATTAAAGAACCTAATCTTCTTCAGTTAGAACACTCATGTCCTTGTCACTTGAAAGCTCTTAAGAAGCAGTTAAATCATGGCTCATCATTGAGCAACATATATAAGTAGTACCTTGCGTTGGTTGTATTAATTTCTTTATGGGCTTCGGTTTCTTTTAGAAAATAAATTTATCAATAATAAAAAAATTGAGTCTTAAAATTTCACCCAAATAACAGCCAAAATCTTTTTTTTTTTATTTTTTATTTTTGTCTAAGCAAGCCTAATAATATATATATATATATATTAAGTAGTTACAAGATACAAGAGTCAAATGGATGGAAAGTCCCAATAATTAGTAGATAATGCAACACAAGGAGGAAAAAATTTAAAAAAATACAAAAGGATGGGGGAGGGATGAGCCAATTATGACTTGGTTCCCACCTATTCCCACTAAGGCGATTTTGTTGCATTCCGGAAGTCGGACTGTGATACGATTTGTTCGGTTTGGCTTAAGGAAACTTTTACTTATGCTTTCTCATGATCTTTGGTTAGAAGGAGTAGAAACATAGTAAAATAGAAAACAGTAGATGGTCTGATATGCAAGCAAACAATCGTCAGTAGCTATGAAGGCACATGGGGAACAGGCGCCACTACTAAACAGAGGAAACTAGTTGGATCTACGAGATCTAAGGCCATCGATCCAATTGATGAAAGGCGTGGCGGCAAAAAACAACCCTGTGGTGCGGTAGCACGTGGATCTCATGCACGGCTTAGGCTGTGCATGCGACTCACCCACCACGTGGGGTGTGGTGGTGATAGGTGGCCGAAAATCAATATATTGGTCTATCTTCGTGCTATAATTAGGAAATGAAAAAAACTAAAAAAAATCCGCTGGACCACTTTGGAGAGTAGGAGGGAAGGATGAGCCGAACCTCCACCTCCTCTAAATGGATCTTTAAGAAATGGGTGTGGTTTTGGGAGAGAACTCTTCAAAAGGGGAGAGAAAGGAAGCTTTTTTCTTTTTGGCACAAGTTAAATTTATCATCGAGCTATAATTTATTTATAAGATCCATTTAAAAAAAAAATAAAAAAAGAGATTGAATTTGGTCATATTTACTTGCACAATAATTTTTTCCCAATAAATAAGTTTCATAAAAAAAATCTCAAGTTTCACACATGGATTTGGAGGTAAATAATGAGACTTACATTAAATCAAAACAGAAACTACAATCCAGTACTAAAAGAAAAGAAAAAATTACATAGGGAGCTTGCATGAGGTGCTCAAGGACGTGAAATTATCACATAGACGCTCTTTTTAAGTCACAAACTTGAAATTTTCACATCATCACTACATTCTACTCTCTGATGCTTCCGGCCCGTGATCAATGCTTTTGGTTTTTTCAATTGGTCCTGGTTTAAGAAGGGTGTCCCTTGCAGATCTTAGTTTGTGCAGAGCATCTCTAATACTGATGCGACCATCACGAGATTCTACGGTACAAGATAGCCCAGCCCCAAGGATTGCGACCAAGCATTCATGTTGATTATCTGGGCTCATGGATTGGTCATCATGGTAGAGCTCACTCATCATTGATAACAGCTCTGGGTCGAGTACTTGTTTCACGTTGACTGGAAAACTTTCGTGCACCCATCTGGTTAAGTTTAGGCCTCCCATGAAGCTTTCATGTGTAGGGCTCTTTCCAGTGAAGAGCTCAAGCAGCATTATCCCAAAGCTTTATACATCCCCAGAAGTTGACGGCTTTTCTCCGAAACCATACTCTGCATCATACACGATTCAATATGTTTACAAATTTTAAAAGAAAAATGGGTTTTTTATTTTTATTTTTATTTTTTTATTTTTTATAATATTAATTATATATTTGCACAGAATAGAAGATAATATACAGCCTACGTTTTCAGCTGAATACCAGTCTCTGCTTTCTTTCATCACTTAGCCAACAGAAGACAGAGATATTGTTGTAGTACTAACCTGGAGGTATGTATCCTATGGATCCCTTTAGAACATTTGTAGAGCTAATATATGGTTGATTGCCGGTTCTTTCCATCAGCAAAGTGGCCAGCCCGAAATCTCCTACCTTTGCAGTCATGTCTTCACTTAAAAGAATGTTGCTGGGCTTCAAATCACAATGCACCACCGGAACTGCACAGTCATGGTGCAAATAATCCAACGCATATGCTATGTCAACGGCTACATTCAACCTCTCGACGACGTTCAACGCATCCCCATTTGCATGTTTCTTCTTCCCATTAAGCCAGTCTTCTAAGCTCCATTACCCAGAAATTCATACACCAAAGCCAGAAATTCCATGTTCTTGAAGTCTATGCTAGAGCAGGATGTGATCAGCCGAACAAGATTTCGATGCCTAACATTCCTCAAAGCTTCGCACTCTGCCAAAAAACTCTTCCAAGAGCTCTTCCTCTCACTATAAAGGACCTTGATTGCAACGACGGTTTGGCTTAGGTAGCCTTTGTACACTGACCCGTAGCCCCCTTTCCCAATAAAGTTTTCTTGGTTGAAGTTTCCGGTCGCCAACCGGAGTTCATTGTACGAGACCAGTTGATGATGATGTTTTTGCACATCAGAAGTTTTTGTGACTTTTGATTTACTTTTCTTTTTGTAGAAGTAGAACAATAAGACAAGTATAATGCATACGAACAATGATACTGTGATACTTGTAATGACAAGAACTTTGGCAATCTTTCTTCCGCGCCCTGCACAACCAAACTGCGGACAAAGCTTTGGATTGCCTTCCAAATGGACTTGAGAGAGATTTTTAAAAACTCCTTCGCTAGGAACTTCCCCTTCCAAATTGTTGAAAGATAGGTTCAAGGACTGAAGGGCTTGTAGCTCTTGGAGTTCAGCAGGAATGGGGCCAGAAAGTTGGTTGGAGGAGAGATCTAGAGTGTCCAGACCTTTCAAATCATTTATGGTATTCGGTATCGGTCCTGAAAGCATATTCCTGGCCATGAACAATTTCTCCAAGCTCTTGCATCCACTGATTGGCTGGGGATATTACCGGACAAATTGTTGTCAGAGACATCAATTGTAGCAACACTTTGTAGACGAGAAATTTCTTGAGGCATGGGCCCGCTTAGAAAATTCTTGGACAGATTCAAAACAGAGTTCAGACTTGGGAGACTCAGAGTCTCAATAGATATGCTGCCGTTCAACTTGTTATTGGATAAATCCATGGAAAGAAGACTATTGAAATTCCCAAAAGTTTTTGGGATTTTACCCTGCAAACTATTTCCTGATAAATCAATATGATTTAACTTTTGGAGATCACCTAAGGAATCTGGAATGCTGCCAGAAAATTGATTTTTGGCCAAACCTAACTCCTTCAGTTCCTCTAATAGGCCTATTTCAGGTGGGATTTCACCTGAAATCAAATTGTCGGTTAAGTTTAGCAAATTCAGGCCGGTAAGACGACTGATGGACGTGGGAATGTTACCATAAATACGATTCCCTCCCATGTATAACTTTGACAGAACTTTAGAAAGATTGCCTATTGATTCTGGAATCTCGCCCTCAAAATGGTTGCCATCAATTGCAAGGAAGTTAAGGAAAGTGCTATTTGTCAAAGAAGCAATGAATTTGAGGCCACCTTTCCCCAATTTAATCCTATTGAAACCAATATTATACATTCGAAGAGCTGGGAGATTTTCAAGTCCTGGTGGTATTGTTCCTTCAAGAAGGTTGTGCGCCATGCGGATGTTCTGTATTTTTGTGAGATTGTGCAAAGACCATGGAATCTTTCCGGTGAATTTATTGATGCAAAAATTGAAATCTAAAATATTTGGGAGCTTAATCCCAACATCTCCTGGAATTTCACCCCATAGTTGGTTTGAAGCTACGATGAAGGAAACTAGGGAGGATATGTTGTATAGTGATGGAGGAATGATGCCAGACAAATTGTTGATGGCGAGATCAAGTTCTTTCAAATTTTGAAGGCTTCCCAATTCACTAGGTATTATACCACTGAGATTGTTGGTTCCTAAATTTAGGTTGAAGAGTGAGGAAAGGTTACCTATTGAAGGCGGAATTGCACCAGAAAGTTGGTTTTTCCCCAACTTCAAGACTTCGAGCTTCGTCAAGTAGCTAAGCTCTTCAGGAATTCTTCCTTCAATATTGTTTTCAGTCAAGTCCAGGATCTTGAGCTGAGTCCATTGGCTTATATTTGAGGGGAGCACACCTTCTATTCTGTTGTTAAAGCTGATGTTCAGAACTTCCAAACGAAAGAGATTGCCAATCTGATCAGGAAGCATCCCTGTAAGTTGGTTATCTTGGAGTTGAAGGGACTGGATGAAGGAGAGATTGCCAATATGAGGGCTAATTGACCCTACAAGTCTAGAACCAGAAAGATCAAGGCCAACCACTCTCTGGCCAGACTTGTTGCAGACAACTCCAGTCCAATTGCATGGGGATGTGTCTTTGTCCCAAGAAGAGAGGTGGTTTGAAGGATCTTCACTTATTCCAGACTTGAATGAGATCAAAGCTTCCTTATCTGTAACAAGACTCAAAGTGGCAGACTCTACTCCAAGAAACATGCATATGAAGAACGTTGGGACAAATAATAAGGTGGCCTGAAGCATTAGATGGGAAAGAAAACTCATGTCTCTTGGTTTCTATTTTTGAACTGGATGAAAGAGAGGAGTATCGATGTCATTATCTATGGAGCACAAAAAGATACGTATTTATAACAATCCAACTGTTGTGGCACGATTTCAAGACTTTTTCTTCATGTCTAACAACGGGTTCTCTTCTGTTCTTTGACTTGGTAAACGAAAGAAACCCATCACCTTCACCAGAAAACACTCAACACTTCCAAACCATCTCCCACACAGCCTGCTCTATCTCATTTCATATCTGACATTTTTAGCCCTCTTTTAGCATTAATTGTACCCACAACTTGCACTGGTTGTTGCAACCACTACCCTTCATCGAGGGTACTCTCATCACTTTCTCCTGTCTACAAATACTATTACCTACTATTATTTGCATTGCATTGAGTTACACTTGGATACTGAGGTAATTTTAGATGATCTGTGAATAATATTTAAAAAAAAAATAGTTTATAAATAGTACTGAATATTAGTTACCGAACACAGCTAGGCACAGCCAAATTTGTAGATACATGTAAACACAGAATGGAGTTGCTGCTGAAGTGTTGCGTCTTAATTGATCAATTTCAAGAGCAAGAAAGGAAAAGTCTCAAAATCTATAGCAACGGTCAATATGTTCTAACGGCCAAGACACCCGCCTAAAAGTATCTAGTCGACAAATCACCTGCCATTTACGAAAACAAGATCACAATGATTACAAAATGGTCTATGATGACCACATTCCACCTCATGCATATTCATGCATGCCAGTGTGTTAATTACGAGTAAGGAAATGGTTGATCCATTAAAGACACTTATAAAAGTATGCTGGCATCTTGATGTGACTTCATATTATTGGCAATGATGTTCACAATTTCATGATTTCCACCCATGAAGTTCACATCTCTAAATTATAGGTTCCCATGCATTTGACAGTTTATTAATCCTACCCTCAACGTCCCTCAATTTCTTTTCATTGCTTTTGGCGAATTATGTATTTTCATAATTTATGAATAACCACGGCCTCTCTCTCTCTCTCTCTCTCTCTCTCTCTCTCTCTCTCTCGTCGCCCAAAATGTAAAATAGAATTATGTCGGCAAATTGTTCATATCCACGTGAGAGTGGAAAGCAGTATCGACAGCAATTAATAAGAATGGTCCAGAGTTTTGAATTGGCATTTCAAATAATTTGGACATGCACTTAAAGTTTTGATATTGACTCAGCATGGTGCCTTTTTAATTATTTGAGGATTGAAACTTGATAGCCGTCGGCATTGACCACCGACTCGTCGGAAATTAAGCGGAATAAAATTACAGCAATATAATATATATGATATATACCAAGATATTTTCAAGCAAATATATATATATATATATATATATAAAAAGAGTAATACCACGTATAGCACTAGAGTCTATAAATATCCTGCAGTCAATTTTAAAAAATTAATTAATTTTTTATATAAGTATATATTTATTTATTTATTTTTAAACGATTGCATAATACTAACGCACTCACTATTGTAACTATAATTTTTTATGTATATAAATAAATAAATATATATATATATATGTATGTAATCACTAGCATTAAATAATTATTACACAACTAGCTAATAATAAAATAGTAATTTTTAAAATCTCAACTCAAACATATTCACAACCCCGTACGTCTTTTTAATCTCTTTTCCCCACCAATTATCGACCACCAAATCCATAGTACTGTTCATGAATTTCTTATCCGAACTCGTGCTCTGTTGTATTTTCAACACGGTGGAAAAACTGATTTTTTTTTATTATTATGAAGAAAAATATTAATTGTATTTAAGAAAAACTTATAAAATACTTATTTCTCCACGTAATGTCAGCTTGTTAGCTATTATATTGATATGCTGAAAAGAAAATTGACAAAATGAGTTAAATATATAAAATTATAAGTAAAATTGTAAGTATGTACGTACATATAACACTACTCTGTTATTAATAAACTACGTTAATTGCAATAACAAAAGATCACGGAAAACAATGACCATATAACAAATTTGCATCTATCAAAACTCTAGAGGAAATGATCGTAGGATAGCTCTAAGAGTATTGGCATTGATTTAGTCAAATGCCAATGAAATACAAATTATGGCTCATTTCACTGCAACAATCGTGCATTGGATTAGCCAAAACATGAAAAGGGAACCTTTGAGATATGGTAAATAAAAGGAGCCGATCATATTTGGCTGGATATTGTTTGCATACTAAATCTTTATTTTATTCCGTTAAAATGAAAAGAACAGTTTGTTGAGGAGAAGAAAAAACTTTTGTTTTATTTTTTGGTGCGAGAATATGCCGTTATCTCTCAATTTTCCTCCCTCTCTCTTACTTTTCCTCCCTTTCTCTCCAATTCTCTCTTCCCAAATCGTTATTGAGAATCTGCTAAGTCTCGAAAAAAAATTTCTTTTGTTTTGTGGAGTGATTCTCTCAATTTCTCTCACTTTCCGTACCCACTTTGTCTCCCTCTCTCTCCATTTTTGGATTGAAACCCTTGAGTGTTGTCTCTTTGTTTCCTTTGGTGCAAAACTTTTTGGTCAATTTCCTTCATCAATTGAGAAGGTTTCCCTCCAAAGATTGAATCTTCTTGAGGCAGCTAAGACAATCTCTAAACAATTGATCTTGTGCGGCAGCTAGGTAAAAATTCTTGCTTATTGTTATGATTGTAGTTTGTTTTTACTTCATTGTGTGCTATATTTTGTTGAAAAAGCACTTGGTTGTATATTTTATTCATAATAAAACTATTATAGACGTTTGCCTTATATACAAAATTATCACATAATGTACTGGAAGAATCAAATATTGTTACAAAAGGAATGTTGTTGCATGGTGCAGCTCATGCATAGGATGGCATGCAGGGGTGTGGCAAAGTCTGTTACGTGACTACATTGTGGTCATTAGGCTGTGTGCTGGCACTAGATGAAAAGTGAATAATACCCTTAACATACCTCCTCAAGTCAAGCGGCAAGTGTTTAAGGCGTAGACTTGTGCACATTTTGATGAATCGAGCTGATGAAAGGGGCTTTGTCAAAGTATCAGCAAGTTGATCTTGACCTAAGATGAATGATCACGAACAAAATGAAAGTCAATTTTGACATGTTTTGTGAGGGCATGAAACACTGGGTTTGATGACAAATAAATGGTGCTCATGTTATCACAATAGATCAGAGGAGCTTTTGGAAGATTCACACCTAAGTCAGCACAAATTTTGGATCCAAATTACTTCAACTGTGGAGTTTGCAGCTACCTTGAATTCTGCATCAGTGGAGGAGTGTGCTATCGTTGGTTGTTTCTTAAATGACCAAGAAATTAAATTGTTGCCAAGAAACACACAATATCCACTGGTAGAACACAAATTGTTAGGGTAGCCTGCCTAATCGACATTGGAAAAAGCAGAGATATTAAGGCTTGAAGATGGTGACAATTGCAGACCAAGTGTTGAGGTGTGTTTGAGATAACAAAGGATCCTCTTGACTGCCTGCCAATGAGGAACACGAGGGGAGTGCATGAATTGTTATACTTTATTTACGGCAAATGCTAGATTAGGTCGTGTGAACGAGAGATATTGCAGTGAACCAACTGCGCTTCGATAGAGAATAAGATCCTCAAATAAATTACCTGAGAAAGCACTTAATTTATTTGTGGTTGACATCAAGGTTTTAACTGGCTTTGTGAGATGCATGTTGGTTCACAAAAGAAGATCCATGATATATTTTTGTTGTGTAAGAAGTAGACCACTTGAGTTAAATGTAGGTGAAAAAGAGGAACCATTGTCATTGTTACTTGTCGGCGGACCATGGCTACCACGATTGCCGTGACCACCACGTTGTGCAGGTTGTTGTTTGGTAGTATAGTTGGCAGATACTTTGTTGGAGAAAAGGCTTGTGTGAGAATGGTGCTGGAGTCATGCTTCGTGAGCAAGTAAATGACCTAGCAATTCCTCATAAGTGATTGGTTCAAGCTGGGTGGTAACTAATGGAACAAGAAGAATGTAATAAGGTCCTAGGCCAGCAAGAAGAAAAGGAACAAACTCTGATGGAGGTAGAGGTCGTCCCGCAGCAAACATTGTATCTGTGACGCCCCCAACTCCCACGTACAGACACGTGGAAATCGAGACATCGGGATGATGACAACACGGGTCAAACATCCTATCACCAAGTGTCAAGTGTGTGTACATGCAATATGTGTACAAATAAATAACGCAGGGAATAATAAATATCTTACATCTAAGTACTAGAATTTTGTTTAAATACAAATCAGCTTAAAACACACGTAATAAAATATTACAAGCTTAACACTATCTCAAATCCAAATATATAACATAAAAACAAATACAGATAATATTCAAAGATAGACAACTCCAACTCAAAACTATGGCGGAGTTGCCTCCTCGGGCTCAGCCTCCTCCTCTTCCTCAACCTTTGCATCAAAGTCTACGGTACCAAAAATGGTGCCGCAGGTAAGTAATAATCTAAACACCATAAGATAGAAATATATTAAACTCTACAATATGCATGAAAAGATGCCCAATGCACATGTCCCAAAAAAATTCACATTTTTCTACGCACGCCAAAATCCCATTTGGCCAAAATATATCCTTTAAACATATTCTCTCCATTATCCCAGATAATGGCCTAAAAACTAATCTTGCAATTTTCTTAGAAAATGGCCCATTAACCAAACCATCAGAGCACTGTAGGCGGGAATCGCAGGCAGGACTCTGCCACCATCCCTGCTCACCACCATCCCTACGCGTGCACCGTAGGCGAGAATCGCAGGCAGGACTCTACCATCATCCCTGCTTACCACCATCCCTACACGTGCCTCTAACTCAAACCAATCAATCCAATCGTTCACATATACCAAAAAATATTTCTCGCTTGAAAACCCAGTTTTCAATATTTAACACATGCATATGCGTGCACAATGCAATGCAAATGATACAACACCAATTAACCAACAATTCTCAAACATCCATAACAAATAAACAAGCAACTCCATCCACAAATCCATCTGACCCCCGACTCCTCGGACTCAGTCCGGAATAACCAACCAGTCACAAATAATTATTGTAAAAACAATAATATATTTAAATCTAAAATGAAGTTTAGAAAATACTTACAGCGCTATATATAATAATTTTCGAAGGATCGACGAGTGGCAAACGGCGAAGAGAAAGCAACGTAACAGTGTAAAAACACTGTGATCGTGGGTTGTAAAATATCCACTTTTGAACGGGGACAAACCAAGACTTGGGATTGGTAGGGAATAGCTTAGAGGTGTTTATGAAGCTACTGGAAGTGAAAGTTGGCCGTGGGTGGCGGCAAAAATGGCGGTAGGAGGCCGAAATACCCAAATCGGAGAGTTAGCTTGTGGGGGCTGTTCCGGCGACGGATCAAGGCCGGAAATGGGTGGTTTAGGACGGCAAGGAGTCGATGATGAAGTGGTGAAGGCCGGAGGTGGAGCGACGGTGGTAGATTGGTGCAAAAGCCGTTCGGCTTGGAGTGGCTTTTCCGGCTAAACGGCGGCTCGGATGGCAGTGAAACTTGGTGGGGTTAATCACCGGCCGGAGGGGAAGAAAACTGGGTGGGTGGTGTGCCGCATGGTGGCCGGCGGCGGTAAGTCTGGGCTGAGAGAGAAAACGGACGGAAATGGGAGAGAGAGAGTGTTTCGCGTGAAAGAGAAAGGAAAAAGAGGAAAAAGAGAAAAAAAAAAGATGGAGAAAAGAAATGAGGTCCAATCCTCACCTCTAGAGTCCAAAAATTGATTCAACGAAAACAATTTTAAAAGTAATAAAACCAAGAAAATAATTTAAACACAACATAAAGCTAAAATATAATAAATAACTAATAAAAACTAACGACTAAATTTTAAATAAAAAAATGAGCTAAAATAAATTAAACAGTAAATTTAAACTCAAAACAATAAATAAATCCAATTAAAATCCGATAATTTAAAATAAAGGAACCATTATTTTAATTAAATTAAAATACTCATTCAGTGAAAGTACACGTAAAAATGGGATATCACAATATCAGCCAATGCTTTAGCTCTGCAATAATACACAGAGATGGAGTCACGACCTTTCTTGGGGGAGGCCAGTTGAAACTGAGTATGTAGAAATCGAGCCTATGATGTCGAAGCATAAGTTGCCATAAGAGGCTTGGAAAGAGATGAAATGAGGACCGACATAACCAATTGGTCCTATTGCAACCAAGTTTCATAGGTAGGATTAGGGGTGGAGTCGTCCAGCAAAGGTTTAGGAGGGGGAAGGGACCCATCGACAAATTGGTAAAGTCTTTGGCCATGAAGGTATGGAACCAATTGAACTTTCCACATGAGGTAGTTGTTCGGAGTAAGTTTGACAGAAATTGTATGAGAGACATTTGGTTTAGGTGGGTTGGGGTTGGGATTTGAAGCAAAGGGATTTGAATTAGCAAAGGGGTTCATGGGAGAGGAAGGAGACGACACCATTGGAGGTTAATCCTTAGTGGCTCTATATACCATGTCGAAAAAACACTTGGTTGTATATGTCATTCATAATAAAGCTATTACAGACTTATGCCTTATATTCAAAATTATCACAGAATGTTCTGCAAGAATCAAATATTGTTACAAAAGGAATGTTGCTGCATGGTGCAGCTCATGCAGAGGATGGCATGCAGGGGTGTGGCAGAGTTTGTTACGTGATTGCATTGTGGTCCTTAGGCTGTGTGCTGGCACTGGATGAAGAGTCAATAATACCCTTAACATTTTTAATCCTTGTTAGTAGTGATTTTTTATGAATTTTAGATTAATTTAGGGTTTTTTCAAGTGATTTGATAGTTGGGTTTAGTGTTTGTGCTTCTGTGTTGAGGTAGTTGGGTTTAGTGTTTGTGCTTCTGGGCCAAGTGGTTTGCTGGTGGAGAGTCTTGGTATTAATTTGGAGGAAGATGGCATAGAAGTGGTATCAGTTGTTGAGACGCAAACGGCAGGGGCTTTAGATGAAAAACAGAACACCGAAAATGTTATAGGGATACAGGAAATTCTGCAGTTGCCTAGTGAGCAGAGGAATACGGAAACTCACTCTAGTGATTTCAAAAATACAGTAGGGGATACTCACGTGTCTGAGATTGTAGGGGATGTTCATGGGATGTCAGGGACTGTTGGGAGTAATGCCAAGGGGCGGACTGGAAATATAGATATGATGCTGTCTAGGCAAGAACAGGTGGAAACTGAGAATATTTCAGGGCAAAAATTGAATGGTGTCTCTGCGGATATTGAAAATGTTGAGATTAATCCGATTGGGTTGGAAAGGCCTATGCTTGAGGTTAGTAACGAACCTAGTGACCAACCAGTGAGGAATTCAAACTTTGATGATGTGGTGATTGAGGATTGGAATGAAGAGGAGGAAGCGGATAATGGGCTAGTAGAGAAGTTTCAGGAGAGTCAGAATTTTGGAAATTCGGTAAATGAGGAGTTGGAGTCTTTGGAAATTAATGGTAAGGATGTTTGTGGGTCTGAGCTAGAGAAAGAGTATGGGGAACATCTTGGAAAAAATAAAATCTACCTATCAGACAATGATACAAAAAAAAAATGGGAAGATCTTGGCTAAAGGGGGACGTTTACTTAGAAGTTCGACACGGGTTCCTAGCAAGCCCGTTCACATGAATTTATGATTTGCAATCCTATGTTCTGGAATATCCGGGTAACTAATGGTCAGAGGGGTTTAGCTCGGAGTTGGTTGAAATTAGACAGATGCTTAATGAATGTTGTGGTTGCGGATGTTTTTCCTGATGCTTGTTGTAAATATATGGCTCGCTCAACTTCCGATCATACACCTTTGTCTTTTGTTTTTAAGAATTTGGGTACTCGTTATGGGCCTTCCTCCTTTAAATTTCAGCAAATGTGGGTGTCTCATAGCAATTTTTTGAATGTGGTTAAGGAAAATTGGTTTGCATCGGTTGATACTATGGGGCTTATCGGTCTTGCTACAAAGTTGAAGAAGTTGAAAATAGCTTTGAAGGATTGGAACCGCCATATCTTTGGGCATACTGATACGAATATCCAAACTTTGGAAAATAAAATTGAACAGCTAGAAAATCAACTTCAGGTGGGTTTTTCAGAAGATGTAGAGCGGGATCTACTGGGGGCCAAGGAAGATCTTGAGATGTGGATGCAAAGAGAAGAAACTAGGCTCTCACAACATGTGAAGCTTAGGTGGATGGAAAAAGGTGAGGCTTCGGCTCAGTTTTATAAAACTTTTGCTTCTTTAAAAAAGCCCATAGTGCAGTAAATGAGGTGTCCTGATGGGACGTGTTTGGATTCCCCGGAAGCTATTCATTAAGGGGCTGTGGATTATTTCAATTTGTTTTTACAGGCTCGGGCTCGTAGAGAGCTTCCTGATTTATCAGATTTGGTACAAAATTCCATTCTTGAGGAGGAAAATGATAACCTCCTTCAGCTCCCTTCGATCCAAGAGGTTAAAAAGGCTATGTTTTCCATTCCGGTTGACAGTAGTCCGGGCCCAGATGGCTTTGGTTCTATGTTCTATAGAGCATGCTAGGATATTGTTGAAGATGATGTAGTGGCAGCGGTTCGGGATTTCTTCATTGGCAATTCAATGCCGAGATTGTATTTAGCGTCTTATATTGTTCTCATTCCGAAAATGCAGAAGCCTACTGGTTTTGATAAGTTCCGCCGTATCAGTTTATGTTCAATGGTGTACAAAGTGTTTTCCAAAATCCTGGTTCGCAGATTATCCCCTATTCTGAATAAAATTATCTCTCCGAAACAAGGTGCTTTTCTTCCTGGGAGAAGTATCTTTGAAAATATTTCTTTGGCTTAAGAAATGATACACATGCTTAATAAGAAGGTTAGAGGAGGTAATACTATTATTAAAGTAGACATGGCCAAGGCTTACGACAGTATAGATTGGGACTTCTTAATTCATGTTATGGCTTCGTTCGGGTTTTCTGAGCGGTTCTGTAGCTTGATCAGAACTTGTATTTCAACTCCTTGGTTCTCGGTGGTTATGAATGGTTCAGCTAAAGGTTTTTTCTCTAGTGGGCGTGGATTGCGTCAAGGTGATCCTCTTTTGCCTTATTTGTTTATTCTCGTTGAGGAGGTACTTTCCAGACTTTTAAAGCACAAGTTTACTAATGGGAATATTGTCCCGTTCTCGCATCCCCGAGGTACGCCTCTTGTTTCTCATCTTTTATATGCTGATGATATTGTGTTGTTTGTAAATGGTGGAAGATCTTCTCTTCAAGAAGTTAGGGATATTTTTGCGACATACAAAGAATGGTCTGGTCAAACGGTGAGCAAGGAAAAATCTTGTATCTTTTTCTCTAAACATGCGACCGCTGGTCAGAAAAGGAGTTCTTTAATGTTGACATCTTTCTCTGAAGGGTTTTTCCCGGTAAAGTATTTGGGTGTTCCTCTAATGGTAGGTCGGATGAAACTCTCATATTTTGATGATTTCTTGTGCTGCATTCGACAGAAATTGGAAGGATGGCAGAATCTGTTTTTATCCTCTGAAACCCGCCTTCTTTTATTAAGACATGTTCTTGCTAGTATGCCAATTCATTTACTCTCTGTTTTGCATGCTCCTAAGGCTGTCATGACAGCCTTAAATCGTATTATGAGTAATTTCTTCTGGGGTTCCTGGAATGGAAAGCAAAAGCGTAAGTGGGTGGCTTGGGAAAAGATTTGTTCTCCGACTCGAGAAGGGGGTTTGGGTCTTCTGAAATTAGAGGAAGTTCAAGACTCTTTGTTTATGAAGCTTGCTTGGAATTTGTTGACAGGTGACTCATTATGGGCTAATTTTTTCAAGCAAAAGTATGTAAAGAATCAGCATGTGACGTTGGTAGACCAACGGAAAGGAACTTTATTTTGGAAGCAAATTGTGGGTATGGTCCCAAAGGTCTTGGGCAATTCTTGGTGGCGAGTTCGAAATGGTGATGTGTCCTTTTGGAGAGATCCTTGGCTAAAATCGGGAGCTCTTTTCAATTCTTGTGAGATAATTGAATATCCCCTGCTAAGAGTAAGGGAATGTAGGCTTCAACATGGATGGGATGTGGATTTGTTATACCATTTGGTTGGGGAAGCCAAAATGGAAGAAATTCTAAATTGCCTAGGGGAACAAAAAGAGGGTGGGGATTTATTTATTTGGAAGCCAAATCTGAATGGGGTTTTTTCATCGAAATCGGCTTGGGATTGTGTTCGTGTTCGTGCACCGAAATCTGAATGGGCTTCTTAGATTTGGCACTCAGCGCTCCCAAAAAAATATTCAGTTACTATTTAGAAGGCTTTTAATTCTAGCCTTACTGTTGATAGTAGAATTCGCTCTTTGGGCATCCCTTTGGTTTCTAAGTGTGAATGTTGTACACAGGGGTGCGTGGAAGATCAGGATCATGTCCTCGCGACTGGGAAGATTGCTGGCGATATATGGAGGTGTGCCTCTCTACAGCTGGGGATACCATATGACCCTCAGAGATCATGGAGAGCAACTGTGGAAGTATGGTTTCGGCGTGCGGCTCATTCGACTCAAATAGGTAGTTTGATTGCTCTTATTCCTATTATTGTGACTTGGAATCTTTGGGTGTGGAGATGTAAAGCACGTATGGAAGGTAAACGAGCTGCTGTGGGTTCTCTCTGGAGCTCCATTAAGGCGGCAATTGCATGGGTGGGAGTCCGCCTACGTGCTAGTAGAAAGATAAATGATGGAGATGAAAAAGTGTTACAATTTTTTTCTATTCCTTTGAAGCCTGTAAAGAGAAAGGAAATTCATTTTGTGCAATGGGTGAAACCGGCCGTGGGTTGGTTCAAATTAAATGTGGATGGGAGTTCTTTGGGAAATCCAGGTCGCATGGGTGCAGGGGGTACTATTCGAGATGAGAAGGGGAATCTTACTTGGGCTTTCGCAAAAGAGCTGGGACATGGCTCTAATAATGAAGCTGAGCTTATTGCTCTTTTTTATGGTCTCCAATACTGTAAGGACCTATTCATTCGAAGAGTGGAGATTGATCTAGATTCGTTGTTGATGGTTCACTGGTTAGAAAAAGGAAGGTGTGGTATATGGTATCTTGAAGATTACTGGGAAAAGATTCAATTGATTCTTGCTACTTTGGAGTTTAAGGTAAAACATACTTATCGAGAAGGCAATGCAGGAGCTGATTTTTTGGCTCGTATGGCGTCAGATCAGAAGAATGGTACGTGGAATTCATATAACGACGTGCCTCATTTGCTCAAAGGGATTCTGAAAGTTGATAAACTTGGTCTGTGACGCCCCCAAATCCCCCACGTACGGACATGGGGAAATCGAGACGTCCGGATGGTGACAACACGGGTCACCACCCTATCGACGAGTGCTAAGTGTGTGCAAGCGACAAATGTGCACGAAGAAACACGCAGCGGATAGCACAGACATATAATTAAGTACCAAAATTTTTCTTAATTTAATACAAAGCGATTCAAAACATACATAATAAAATATTACAAATACAAATATTGTTTCAAATCTAACTTCAAGCATACACTCCAACTCAGAACTCCGGCAGAGCCGCATCCTCGGGCTCAGCCTCCTCCTCCTCCTCGATCCTGCATCAAAAACTTCGGTACCAAAAATGGTGTCGCAGGTAAGTAAAATCCAAACAACGCAAGATAAAAACGTATTACAACCAAAACAATATACATGAAGTATGCCCAATGCACATGTCCCAAAAACCATATTTTTCCACGCATGCCAAAATCTCATTTTGGCCCAAAAACATAACCGTCAATCATATCCTTTAAAACATCTCCTTTAAAACATATCCTTCAAAACATTTTCCTTTAAATCAATCTCACCATTATCCCAGATAATGGTTCAAATCCAGAAATAACAATTTTTCCAGAAAATGGATCACAAAGCCACATATCACAATCTCGCCATTATCCTAGATAATGGCCCATATCCAAATCAATTCCATATTATGCATGCACCATGATCTCCCCTAGGGATTATCCGCACACTCTGGCTCTGTGCCACACCGTAGGTAACGGCTACGCATTTGACACCTACACGAGTGATGCCCAGACTCACGCCCAGCGAGTACCTGGCTAGGCCATCCTCTAGTCCCCGCCACTCGAGGGACCACGGAGTCGACACGACAGCGTTACCGTATCATGCGATCCGGTCGTCGCCCAGCGACAACCCAGGGGATGTCATTCAGTTTTATCTGCTCCCAACTGACCAGAGGAGCTCCACCGAGATAATAACCCATCCCGGCTTGGGCTCGTGATACGCACGCACCTGAAAATCCTTTTACACATGTAACACCATTTTTCAATAAAAACACATGGACATGCACGAACAATGCAATGCAATAAAATCACACAACTTAACCAACATATCCCAAATACCATTAACAACTGAACATACAACTCCTTCCTCAATTCCAACCGACCCCCGACTCCTTGGACTCAGTCCAGAAAACCAACCAGATCACAAATAAATTATTGTAAAGGCAATAATACATTTAAATCTAAAACGAAGTTTGGAAAATACTTACAGCGCTATAAGGTATTTTTCGAAAGCTCGCGGCGTTGCAAACGGCAGATGAAAAGCAACGTAACAGTGTATTTTACACTGTGGCCATGGGTAATAAATTACCCACTTTCGAACGGGGACAAACCAAGACACGAAAATGATAGGGAATGACCTTGAGATATTTATGAAGCTAAAGGAAGTGAGTTTTGGCCGTGGGTGGTGGTGGAAACGGCGGTGGAAGCGGAAAAAGGCCAAATCGGAGTTGAGCTCGTGGGAGCTGCTCCGGCAACGGATCGGGGCCGAAATTAGGTGGGTTAGGACGGCAAGAGGTAGGGGAAGAAGTGGTGAAGAGATGGTGGCCGGAGGTGGTGCGACGGCGCCGGAATCGGTGAAAAATAATGTGGCTTGGAGGAGCTCGTGGTGGCTAACGGTGGCTCGGATGAAGGTGAAACTTGGTGGGGATGTTCACCGGTGAGAGAGGAAGAAAACTGTGTGGGTGGTGTAGGCCACGCCGCCGGCGAGTGGCGGTTCTGGGCGAAGAAAGAACCGGCGACAGGGGTGAAAAACAGGGCTGGGGCAGCGACTTTAAGCCGTGCGTGGCGGCTAACGGTTGGTCCGATGACTCTGAAAATTGGTGGAGATGATCTCTGGTGGGAGGGGAAAAAAATGGCGGGGGTGGTGTACGACACCTCCACCGGACGGCGGAGAAACGACGGGCCGAAGTAGGGACGACGGGAGGGAGAAAAGGGAAGGGGAGAGCACGGGGAGAGAGAACCGGAGAGGAAAAAGAAGAAGAAAAAGAAAGAAAAGGAAAGAAAAGAAGAAAAAGAAAAAGGAAAAGGGAAAAAGAAAAGAGAAAAGAAATGAAATGAGGTCCAATCCTCACTTTCGGAATCCAAAATCTGTTCCGCCGAAAACGATTTTAAAAACATAAAACGACTAAAGTAAATTAAACACAACATCAAATAAATTAAAAACCAATTAAAATACATTAATTTAAAATAAATAAACCAATATATTAATAAAATTAAAAACACTCATTCGGTGAAAATACACGTAAAAACGGGGTGTCACATGGTCTCCCAGCGATTCGTTTATAGGTTTTAATAAGCTGTTTGTTCTTGGTTTTTATAAGTGCACCAAGTTTTTTCTTGTGTTAGTTTCTTGGTTTTTGCAGGTTTTGTTTTGGTTTTTGTTTTAGGTTTGTTGGTTTTTGGGTTGGTTTGTTGTTTTAACACTTGGTTTTGGGCTTGTTTTAATGCTATCTTGTGTGCCCCCAAATGTCTTATTGTTACCACGGTTTTTCTCCGCCATAAGTGAAGGTTTTATTAATAAACTTGGGACAGGGCTGCTATGTGGGTGGCTACTGGCTCTTCGGTAAAAATTTTTTAAAAAAAAGGGAGAAAATTTTGAATAAAGATTTTTTAAAATTATAAGTATTATATTGAAATTTGTACGTGAAAGTGGCTATATAAGATTGAAAAGTTGTTTGAAAGGTTGTATTAATTTTTGTATTTGAATAATTATTAGATGAAAGTTTGAAATAGAAAAACTTTTTAGTTAATGTTTGGGAATGAAGTTATAAGAAATGTTTGAAAATTTTTGGGAACACCTAGGCTGCCAATTAAAGCCTTGATTCCCAAACGTACATGGCCTTTTAAGTCTAAACAAATCTTAATTTTTCAAACTCGACCTTTTCGATGAACATCTCCCGATCTCTTAACCTATTTTCCTGCATCCATGCCCTCATTCTCACTCCAAGCGACGGTCAAGCTAGCTTTGACTAGCATATAAGTATTGTCAATTTTTGGCAAGTGACGAAAGAAGGGATGCAAGTCTAGCATGCGGTTACTTTAATTAATTGGAAAATGAGGTGATATTGTTCCTTGTGTATATGCATGCCAATGCCTGTGAATTTTCTTATATGCTTGGAGTTAGAGATGGGCCCCAGTATGAAAAGAAAATGTATTTTTCACATGACGTCTGAATTGTACACTCCATTTTTTTTAAGAAGCGTGCGTGTATGAGATTTGTACATTTTAGACTTGTATATTACATTATTCCTTTCCAAAGACCATAAATCCTTGCGTAGCCATGATGAATTTGCCAACTTATCTAACGATAGCCAATATAGTCCATAAGCAAGAGAATTAACTACAAGACAAAAGTTGATCATGTGTACGTGTCGAACTTCTGATACACGTTGGTGGATTATTATGCCGATTGACTAGAATCAAACGACAATCATATATATCAGCTGCATGCCATTCATGAAAAGGGCACCGTTCGGTTTTGGAAAAACAGAAATATATCACGATCACATTATTATAAATTTCTTATGTTGACAAGTACGTATCAGTGAACGAGTTTCAACCCTGGAATTCGACCTCACAGATCGATCGGCGTGCGTAATCGAATTCTCTGTCTAGCTATGCCTTTTGTTCTTGAATTTGTATTATCTCAGCTGAATTGAATGGCACTCGATCATGTTTAATTTTCAGAGTTCCACGGTTGCAACTTGTCAATATCCAGACCACGGTTGCAATATGGTCTGGATATTAACAAATTTTCAATCTTTGGCATGGCTCTTGTGCTTGAAATTAAAAATCTAATTCCTGCCCTTAATTAATCAAGAGGAGTTGCGCACGTACTTTTACGCACAATTATGCTCCATTTTGTCTGTACTTTTGTTTTGAATTTGAATTTTAAATTGCAAATTTTTTACCGTTTTCAATAGCTGACACATCAGCATATTTTATTTTGTAAGTAAAACTATATCACTACAACATATTTCATATATGATTTTGTGAGTAAAACTATATCACTATAACATATTTCATTTATTGTGATAAACAAAACCATCACAAAAACTAAGCAAACCGTCATAGAAACTTTTTGGTGACGGTTCGAAACTGTCCCCAATACTGCCACCAAAAACACATTACAAAGTATTTTGTAACAGTTTACTATACAACCGTCACTAAAAGTTTTTTTTGGTGACGGTTGGAAGTCTGCTGTGAATTATAACGTTCTAACGTGAAGAGATTTTATAACAATCAAATTCTATCATAGAAAGTACATTCGAACGTCTATATTAGTGTTCGAACATTTACCCGATCAATTAGCATTTGAATGATAAATATCTAACATTTGATATTTTCATTCGCACGTTTGCTTTTTACGTCCAAACATACACATGTTCAAAAGTTTGTGATGTGACGTTCGAAATATGCATTTGAATGTTATTGGAAAATTGTTCAAATGTCAAAGATTAAATGTTCGGATGGTTAATAAATACATTCAAACGCATCTTTTTTAATCATTCGAATGTTAAGAAATATTAATAAGATCGTAATAGAATAAGTTCAAACGTTTGTAGAGTATATACATTCAAACGTACATGTCACACATCCTTGTAGTTATGTTTGAACATTGTTTTGTAGGTTTGAATATTCTTTGTTTACATTCAAACGTACTGATCAGAACTAACAATTTCATAATGTTAAAAACCATACAAATTGTATCATATTCGACACAGAATAGCGATTATTCTGCAGGTTAGTTTTAACAAATAATTCACAGGGAAGAGAATAAGAGAATTGCCCAAAACACAAAGAAAACTCTAAATAGTATTGATTAATAGTAAAATTTGAAATTATTTTATTAAGCCCACAAGTCGGACTTAAATAGTTGCAAAATTCGAAATTATGAAGATTTTTAAAAAAATGAAAAAGTCTAAATTATTGAATGAGAAATTAATAAATTAATAAATAAGAATCTAACCAAGAATTTGGTCAAAATCAAAATCAAAATTATTTCCAAGTTTGTAATTCAATATTTACTAACAATGCAAGCATAAGTATAAATATATGATTTAAGGAAAAATAACTAATATTGGCCTTAGTTCAAAGAAGATATCAAGTTTTTTCTTCCATATTTGTATAGATTCAACTTTTTACTTCAATGCAATCAACGTAGAATCTGGACCTAGATATGTCATATAAATTTGGGTTTGCATAATTCTCACTGGGTTGGAGAGAATTTATTCTCAAATTCTAAACTTCTTGCCTCGATCTTTTGGATGTTCAATTAGACCAATTTTTCTTTTCCTTTGTTGTATAATCACAAGGATCATGAAAAAACTAAAATTGAATTGATCGACTTGAAATAAAATAATATTGAGTATCTTATATTCTAAAATTAAGTTTCTTTCCCACATCTCAAATCCAAAAAAAAAAATATTTTGTATAGGAGAATTTGAAAAAAAATCCTCAACTCGAAAAAAATCAAAAAAGTTAATTATCTCACAAGTTGTGTCATGATCTTCAAATTTCAAAACTTCACCACCATTTTCTTTTTCCAAAATTTCTATGTTTTCTATAAAAAAATAATTACCTCATCCACTAGGTTATCTTCATCAGGATAGATATCGTAGATTGGTATAAAGTTCTACCCTATCGAAGAATGTCCATCCTTAAACTCTTCTTCCTTAGAGTAGTAAATCCACTCAACCTCATGCAATAAATCAATGAAACCATCAACTTAAAGACTACCAGGAAATTCTAGTAAATCAACTCTGAAATTGAGGTCGCCATGACACTCCTCCCTACCACGGTACTCCCAAAATAGAGTACGCTTGTGATATGGGTTCTCAAAACTAGAATCAGAATCGTGATCTTTAATCTTTGTACTGAAAATAGTTATTGTTTAAAGCTTTGTACTGAAAATAACCTTAAACCTGCTAATAATCCATTCCCAAAAGTCTCCGGAACATAAGGTCTCAACTTCAATCGAATTCAATACCAACAATAAAACTATTGTTTCCAAAACCTCGATGGATATATTTCTTCCAAACCGATAAAAATCATTTCCTAAAATTTATTACTACAACCTCGAGTTAACAATAATTATTTTCTGAACTAAGTCAATACCTACAATCCTCAAAGAAATATATGAGTTAGATCATTACCTTCCATTCTCAAAGAAATGTACCCCAGGAATTTTTTTTATATCAATAACTCAACTCTGATTAACCCCATTTTAATGGTTGCAAACTAATCTCTCCAGAGTAGATCAAGCTAGCACACCAAGTTTGTAAAACTAAGAACTCAACTCTTATTATAAATTGGTCCTTCAACTCTGCAATTCTAGAACCTTAAATCAAATAAGAATCATTTTTAGAATTTCTAAGATCAATGAGCTTATACCCCATAATAGAACAATCGACTCCCAAAGCTTTTAAAATCTAATACATTAACGGATGATAAATCATTTTCTGAAATCCTCAAGATTTATGGCTTTAATCCAAAACATTCACCTTAAAAACTTGTAAATTTTAAAACCCCAATCGCCACCAAATTGCTCATCCGAATCAACGAAATTTAAAACTTGAAATTTAATTATTTCCCCCAAAGCTTGTCGAACCTAACACCTTAATACCCAAATCTTATTTCCTAAAATCTATAAGACCTCAAACCTTAGATAAAATTCTCTTAAACCAATCCTTAAAGTTCGTTGAACCTACACTCTCCTATTCTATAACCTCTTTACATAAATTCTACAAAACCCAAGGCCTCAATTATCTTAAGCGACTTAAAGCTAACTCCCCTCCGTAGTTGCAACTTACATTCCTATGGCCACGTGGAAGTCGAGACGTCGGGACGATGACAACACGGTCACACATCCCATCGCCAAGTGTCCGAAGTGTGTGTACATGCAAAGGTGTATAAATAAAAACACGCAGCGGGCAGATAAGACATAAACTAAGTACCAGAAATTTTCTTAGTTAAATACAAACCAGTTCAAAACATACATACTAAAATATTTCAAGTTCAACATCGTCTCAAATCCAAATACACATTAATAAAAACATCGTCAAATATAATATATTTAAAGGTCATCCAGCTAGTCCTCCGGCGGAGCCGCCTCCTCGGGCTCAGCCTCCTCCTCAATAAGATCTGCATCAAAAACTACGGTACCAAAAATGGTGCCGCAGGTAAGTAAAATCCAAACCATGCAAGATAAAAACATATTACAACCAACACAATATGCATGAAGTATGCCCAATGCACATGTCCCAAAAACCATATTTTTCCACGCACGCCAAAAGTCCTATTTGGCCCAAAACCTTCTCTTTAAATCATACCTCGCCATTATCTCACATAATGGCCCAAAACCAATCTCAAAACCATTTTCCATTTTTTCCTTAATCGAATGCACCATGACCTCCCCTAGGGGTCATCCGCAAGCCCTGGCTTCATAACAAGCGATGCCCGGTTCCGCGCCCTGCGCGTACGTAGCCAAACATCCTCTAGCCCCCGCCAGCAGAGGGGCCACGGAGTCGGTGAGTAGGGCGATGCCCGATTCCGCGCCCGGCGCGTACGTAGCCAAGCACCCCCTAGTCCCGCTCCCGTCGTCGCCCAGCGACAACTCAGGAGACGTCACTCAGTATATTACGCTCCCGAGTGACCAGAGGAGCTCCACCGAGATAATAACCCATCCCGACTTGGGCTCGTGAGACACACGCACCCAAATACAATTTAACTCATGAGAAACCCATTTTCAATAAAACGCACATGATCATGTATGCTCAATGCCATGCAATTAAAATCACATAAAATAACCAACACATCCCAAACATCAATATCAACCATCAAACAACTCCTTCCTCAATTCCAACCGACCCCCGACTCCTCGGACTCAATCCGGAATAACCAACTAGATCACAATAAATTATTGTAAAGGCAATAATACATTTAAATCTAAAATGAAGTTTGGGAAAATACTTACAGCGCTCTATATGATTTTTAGAAGGTTCGGCGCGCAGCAAATGATCAGCGGAAAGCAACGTAACAGTGCAAATGCACTGTAGCCGTGGGTCGCAAAATACCCACTTTTGAACGGGGACAAACCAAGACACCAAATTGATAGGGAATGGTCTAGGGATATTTATGAAGGTAGTGGAAGCGAGCTTTGACTGTGGGTGGCGGCGAAAATGCCAGTTGAAGGCAAAAACGGGTAAATCGGAATTGAGCTCGTGGGAGCTACTCCGGTGACCGATCGAGGTCGGGAATGGGTGGGTTAGGATGGCAAGAGGTAGGAGAAGAAGTGGTGAAGAGGTGGTGGCCGAAGGTGAAGCGACGGCGCCGGAAACGACTCAAAACCGTGCGGCTTAGATATGTTTTTCCGACTAAACGGCGGCACGGTTGGGGGAGATTTTCGGTTGGGTGGTTCACCGGAGGGAGGGGAAGATTTTGGTGGTGGTGGTGGTGTTGGCCACGTCGGCCGGCGGCGGCAGGTCTGGGCGTTGGACGGTGACAGCGAAATGGGTATAGGAGAGAGAGAGAAGCACGGGTTGGGGCACGGGGGAGAAGGAAAGAAGAAGGAAAAAAGAAAGAAAAAAAAAGAAAGAAAAAGAGAAGAAGGAAAAAGGAAAAAGAGAAAAGAAAAAGATGGGGAAAAGAAATGAGGTCCAATCCTCACCTCTGAGGTCCAACAACTGATCCAACGAAAATAACTTTAAAAGCAATAAAACTAAGAAAATATATTAAACACGTTGTTAAGCTAAAATATATTAAATAACTAGTGAAAACCAACTATTAAATTTTAAATCCAAAAACAAGTTAAAATAAATTAAAAAGTAATTTAAACTCAACAGCGAATAGAATCCAATTAAAATCCGATTATTTAAAATACAAGTACTATAATATTAATTAAATTAAAATATTCCTTCAGTGAAAATACACGTAAAAACGGGGTGTCACAGGCTCTAGGGGTGGTTAGAAGAGGAATGAGGATGAGGGTTGGGAATGGAGAGAATATCAAAATTTGGGGCCAGAAATGGTTGCCAAAACCTATTACTGGTTGTGTACAATCTCAAGGAAAAATTTTAAAAGCTGAGGATTGAGTTTGTGAGTTGATTGATAAATCTAGTAGAGGATGGAAGGTGGATTTAGTGAGGCAAATCTTTGAGAAGGATGAAGCTGATTTGATACTGTCATTACCAATTAGCCCAGTGGAAGCAGATGACAAATTAATGTGGGGATACTCAAAAGATGGGAAGTTCTCGGTAAGAAGTGCTTATCATATGGGGCAAGAAGACAGAAGGCAAAGGGGTGGGGAGAGTTCAGAGTTTGAAAGAGAAGAAAGGATATGGAAACAGATTTGGAAGTTGGGAGTTTCAGGTGCTGTCAAACACTTTTTATGGAGAACAACCAACAATATTTTGTCTACTTTGAGCAATCTAAGGCAAAGGAAGGTGGTGGAGGATGTAAAATGTCCTATTTGCTTGGAAAAAAAGGAATCTGAGATGCATGTTATCTGGTGGTTCTCTGCGGCTTCTGATGTTTGGGCTGAGATGGGTAGTCCTGTATAGAAATGGAGGGTGGGAGTAAATAATTTTTTGCAGCTTTGGAAGGAAATGTATTGTAAACTCTCTTTTGGGAATATAGAAAAAATGGTTATGATCATGAGAAACATTTGGCATTGAAGAAATAAATATGTGTTTGAGAATAAATTCCTGACTCCTGCAAGTGTTATACAGATTTCACTAACAGGTTATGAAGACTTTAAGCTGGCTCAAGAGGTGTCAAGTGGTGAGACAAATAAAATTGTTGTCAAGCCAACAATGAAAGAAGGTAATGGGTGGAGAAAACCAAAGGATTCAAAGCTGAAAGTTAATTTTGATGCAACTATCAGTGTATCCTCTCAGAAACAGGGGATTGGGGTGGTAATCAGAGATGGTGAGGGTGAAGTTTTTGCTGCAAAATGTGCTGTTAAGGTGTTCTGTGGTTGTGCTTTTGTTGCAGAATGTTTTGCTTCGTGGGAAGCCATGGTATTATGTGAAGACCTCGGATTAGGAAATGTCCAGTTTGAAGGGGATGCGAAGGGTATTATTGATGCAGTATGGAAGGGGGAAAGGGATGATTCAAGTGCTGGTCATCTAGTGGAGGCTTTGCGGCAGAAATTAAGAACATATTTTAGATGGAAAGTGAGCTTTATTAAAAGAGAGGGCAATGAGGTTACTCATCAATTAGCTAGGAAAGCTTTAAACTGTGAAGAGTACATGTATTGGGTTGAGGAGGTTCCTGATGAGATTGTGAATCAAGTTCTTATAGACAGAACGTATGATGTAACTGATATCAGTTGAATATGAATACAATGAGGTTTTTTTTTCAAATAATAATTATAATAATTTTGGCAATAATAGTAATACTTATATAATAACAAAAAACAATATACTAGTTATCAATATAGTATAACTAGTAATTATAATCTAATTTATAGTATATTATATTAAATAGGAAATAAATAAGTATAAATTATTATTTTATGCTATATAATAACAAATAAAATATAAGTGTTATCAGTATATTATAATTAAAATATAATATATTTTATAGTATATTATATTAAATAGCTGATAATAAGTATAATTTGTTATTAGGAATTATATAATAACAAATAATTCCTAAGTGTTATCAATCATTAATTATATAAATATTATTTGTACATAATGTTAATTCAAGCAATGTATTATAATTGTTTGTAGACTTTTTTGTTAGATATTGTATAACATTGCATAAATAACCTTAGACCCGTTTGGGAATTAGTGTACATTTAGGTGTACATTAATTCCTAAATTGTCCAGTGTGGACAATTTGAGATTATATTATTTGTATTGCATATAAACGTTATTCCTACTTTGAACGTTTAGTATGAAGTTTCGGTGTCTTCCTTTCTTGTTCTCCGGGTATACTGTTCTTAGGGTCATAATCCCTATATGTGAACATGTATACTTGGAGAACTATGGGGAAGTGCTGCCTAAATTTCTACTAACGTTCAAAGTAGTAGAGTGACGGGACTTGTGCAATATGGAGAATATAATCTCGAATGGGATAGGACCAACTACCTTGAGAAAGAGTACTTTAAACATGATGAATCATGACATGCATGTGTATTTAGGTCTTCTACGTGTTACTAAAAAATTAGATGTTTTTAGAAATGGATAAAAGTTGGATGTATCTACGCAATAGACTTGGAAAAGATTACATACCCTATGCGCGTGGAGTAAGAACCTTCATTGATTTTGCAAAGGCCTTTGCTGATAGTCGTGGTTACATTACGTGTCAATGTCGAGATTGTAAAACTTTGTGTGCGATAGGGTTGGATGAAGCTGAAAGTCATATATTTGTGAACGATATGGATTTGGGGTATACTCGATGGGTACTGCATGGTGAGCCGTATGCAGAATCAGTGGATAACTTATTCAGTCAGCGGGAAAATTTGCGGCACGTGGATGATAATTATGAGCGAGATGAGATGGAGGAGATGTTGAGTGACATTGGAGCTGGGATGTTTATGGATGAGATTAACGACAATGCCTCAAGTGGCCGACGAAATGATTCAGAAAATTTTCCTGCAATGTGGGAAGATGCAAAGCGCGAGCTTTATCCAGGCTGTACAAAACATTCTAAAATGTTGTTTATTGTGCGGTTGCTTCACATAAAGTCATTGTGTGGAATGTCAACCAAAGCAATAAACATTGTATTAGACTTATTTAAAGAAGTACTTCCTGAAGGGTCTGCATTGCCGAAGAACTTTTATGAAGAGAAACAGTTGAGAAAGGGATTAGGGTTTGAGTATAAGTCCATACATGCGTGGAAGAATGATTGTGTTTTATTTTGGAAGGAGAACGAGGAGAAACAAGCATGTCCTGTATATGGAGAGTCGAGGTGGAATAGTAAGAAAAGCGTGCCGGTTAAAGTATTGCGATATTTCCCATTGAAATCCCGGTTGCAAAGATTATATATGTGTAAGAAAATAGTTCACGATATGAAGTGGCACAAAAAGAAAAGAGTTAAAAATGATGAATTTATGAGGCACCCAGCTGACTCACTTGCGTCACAATCTTTCAATAATCAGTATCCATAGTTTGGGATAGAAGCGAGGAACGTGCGCCTCGGACTCACAACTGATGGATTCAACCCTTTTGGGAATATGAGTACAAATTATAGCACTTGGCCTGTAGTGTTGATTCTGTACAATCTTCCATCATGGAGGTGCATGAAGGCGCCCAACTTTTTGTTAACTTTGCTTATCCCCGGCCCGAGATCACCTGGGCATGACATTGACGTATATTTGCAGCCGTTGATTGAAGAGTTGAAAGAGTTATGGGAAGCAAGCGTCAGAACTTATGATGCATCCACATTGACTTTTCAGATGCATGCTGTGGTAATGTGGACGAGAAATGAATCTTTCCGGCTGGAGTACTAAAGGAAAGTTAGCGTGTTCGACGTGTAATAAAGAAACTACTAGTAAGTGGTTAAAATATTCTCAAAAGTTGTGTTTCATGGGTCATCGACATTATCTACCAACAAATCATGCATGGAGAACAGAATCCGCTAAGTTTGATGGATGAGTAGAAGATAGAATTGCGCCAAATGAGTTGTCTGGGTAAGAGATCCTGGAACAATTGGTACATGTGGCAGCGAACAATTTTGGACAAGGTCGGGGAAAGAACAAGAGAAAACGAGACGTAGCATAATTGAATTGGACAAAGCGTATTATTTTTTTTGAGTTGTCGTATTGGTCGTCCTGCATGTTGTGATATAGTTTGGATGTAATGCTCATAGAGAAGAATATTTGTGATAATATACTAGGTACATTGATGAGCATCAATAAAAAGACGAAAGATACGATTAAGACAAGGAAAGATCTTGAGAGAATGAGAATTAAACATAATCTGCATCTACGAGTGGAAGGTGAGAGGGTGGTCATGCCGCATGCATGTTTTACAATGACAAGGGAGGAGAGGATGGACGTTTGCAAATGGTTGCAAGGTGTGAAGTTGCTAGATGGTTATGCTTCAAATATCAGTAGATGCGTAAGCCCTAGTGACTGGAAAATTGGGGGATTGAAAAGTCATGACTGTCACGTATTTTTGCAGAGGTTATTACCGATAGGAATTCGTGGGAAGCTAACATCTGCTGTACGTGTTGCCATAACCGAACTGTGTATGTTTTTTAAGGATTTGTGTTCTCGGGTAGTGAATCAAGATATGCTGTAGAAATTGGAAGAAGACATTGCTACTATATTATGTAAATTTGAGCAAATCTTTCCATCGTCATTTTTTGATGTCATGGTCCATTTAGCAATACATTTACCCATGAGAGATAATGTTGGGTGGACCGGTACATTTCCGTTGGATGTATCCAGTTGAAAGATATTTAGGTCGACTGAAGCGTACTGTTGGGAATAAAGCCAAAGTTGAGGGTTCAATAGCAGAGACCTATATACACGATGAATGGTTAACATTTTGCTCATTATATATTCGGGGTGTTGAGACACAATTTATTCGTCCAGAACGAAATGCTGATCATGCTGCTCCGCCTCCTCGTGAGCTATCAGTGTTTTCTCAGAATGTACGACCTTTGGGTGCACAAACGGGTTACGATTTACTTGATACAGAGTTGGGTAAAGTTCGGTGGTACATGCTAAATAATTGTCAGGAGATTGATCACTATCTCAGGTATGTCGTTGTACAAGGTTTAAATAATTCTAAAGATAATGAGGTTAATTATAACTTTTGTTATATAAAATAATATGATAAATTATTATATACAGTGAGCACATGGACAAACTTAAGACGGAAGACGTAGA
The DNA here is from genome assembly GCA_011037825.1 of Carya cathayensis. Classification (NCBI taxonomy): domain Eukaryota; kingdom Viridiplantae; phylum Streptophyta; class Magnoliopsida; order Fagales; family Juglandaceae; genus Carya; species Carya cathayensis. The sequence continues at coordinate 626,769 of QGSO01000141.1, read as the reverse complement.
GGATATAGTGGCAAGACACGAGTCAGAATTTTCTGGATGATTTGAACAACGTGTATGAACTAAACTCTATAGTATATCTTAGATTATGAAAGTTTTAACTCTAGCTAATATTTAATAAATGACATTATTTAAATTGTTAGATATTGGAACAATGTGCTCGTGATCCCGGATCAGTCTCTTTTGAATTGTATGCATTGGCTCGTGGTCCATCAAACAAAGCACTTCGATACACTGCATGCACGGTTTGAGGTTATAGATTCCATACTCTGGACCATGAACGTAATAGAAAGACTCAAAACTGTGGTGTCTTGATCGAGGCGAGTCATAGAATATATGATATTGATGATGTCCCACTCATCCATTTCGACCCGTCTTCATTAAATTATCATTCAATTGAAGAAAGTGAGAAAAGTACATAGGAAGAGTTAGAAGAAGAAGTCGAACAAGAATCCGGGTGGGAAATGGATAAGGATGACGAAGAAGAGCTTGATGATGATGATGAAGATGTTATAGAGAGAGATTCTGAAACAAGCATGGAAAATACATCCGAAGATGAAGACTAAAAGTACTAAAAACTTTATTCATATAGGTGAGTATAGAATTTTATAATAATAATAAATTTATTCTAATTATATTTTTTGTTATATCTAATCATTTTCAAGTATGCCGCCAAAAAGACAAAGAAGAAATGTGCCTCCTCCACCGAGTCACAATTCCTGATAATTCCACTGGACGAGTGAATGAGAGTGCAGCAGCGCTTTCCTCCTATATTGGCATAGTAGTTCGAGCTTACGCTCCATTTTATGTGCGCTCCTAGAGAGATGTGCCAAATGAGATTAAGGAACACATTCAGAGTCGTGTGCTGGTGAGTTTACTTATTATATCATTTTTTTCACCTAGATTAGTTTATCATATTTTTAACGTAATTAATTTATAATTAGGATGAATTTGACCTCGACTTTGGTTGTAGCGAGGATTTGAGAACTGTGAATGAGTTAATGGCTACACTATTCCGACGTCACAATGGACGATGTCACGACCACTTCAAGAAGTTTGAGACGTTTAAAGAGGCTGCACAGTGCCCTTTCTAGCAGATGAAATTAGACGACTAGATAAAGTATTGTGATCTTTTTGCGTCTCCAGAATATCAGGTATTCTAGATTTATTTCCTATAATTATTTACATTTATATTTGTTGTTTATATTATACATATATTACAATTAACGGTGGGAATTATTTTTGTAGCACTTAAGTTCTACAAATGCAAATAATAGATCTGCTCTGATTATTCACCATCGTGCTGGTTCAAGATCATTCCATCGTCTTGCTGAAAAAATGATAATTAATAAATGAAATAATTCATATTTTTTCTTATTATTCTTTTATATAAGTACTAACACTTTCTTTTTCAAATTGCTAATGTTATTTTCTTAGAAACGTGATGATCCTGAAAACTTTTCCCTCGTTCATATTTATGCTGCTGCTCACACTAATGAGCATAGTGAGTGGACGGATCCTGCAGCTGCAATTAATTATGTAAGCGGTGTTCCTTTTGTTAAATAAATTATGTAACATGTGATTAAATTATTTTTTATTTGTATTTCTTTTAATATGTTACTTATTGTGTGTTTTGATCTTTCAAACTCCAGGAAAAAATGATGGAGATGCAGTCAGCTTCTGAGGAATCCTCTCCTAGTGACTTAGACATTTTTACACAAGTGTTTGGGCCCAACTCTAGTATGACAAGAGGTTTGGGACGATGTTTCAAGCATTCCGGTTTATCTTCCTCAACCTCATCGACATCACAAATTAAGAATCTTACCAAAGATTTAGAAGCTGCACGACGCGAGAATGAGTATATGAGGTCTAGATAGCAAGCGTTGGAGTCCCTCTTAGAGCTACAGTCTCATTTAGAGATGCGTTTACAGGACCAACAAAGAGACCAGGAGGAAAGAATACGTAGTGAGGTCCAAGAGCAAGTGCAGCGGGAGATGATGTTGCAAATGGCGCGTGTTATGTCATTGCAACAGAATCGTGCTGGACGAGGAAAGAAAAAGAAATGAATTTTATTTGTGTATTACGTTTTTAATATCTAATTTGAAAACAGTTTCAAACAATTTTGGTTGTGAAATATGTATTGTAATATGATACAATTGGTGTGTTTATTAATTGGATGAGTTTAGTATATCTGATATGTACGTTTGAATGTAAATAAAATACGTTTGAACAGTATTACACGTTTGAAACGACGTTCGAACGTAACCACACAAAATAGTAAAAGAACGTTCGAACGTTTAAACCCCAAATTAATATAACATTCGAATGTCCAAAAAGTTTAACGTTCCAAATATCCGAACGTACACTTTGCGTTCGAACTCTATTCTCTTAACATTCGAATAAACGTCTGAATGTTATGATACGAACGTTCGGACATTATTTCGTTTACGTTGGATTCTAGATTCAAACCTAACGTTCGCACGTATAAACGTTCAAACGTTTATCTAATACGTCCGAACTATAATCAACAAATGTTACCTTCTCTCATTCGGATGTCAGTTCGTCTATTTTACGTTCGAACGTAATTTTCTGTGACAGATTTTAACCATCACAGAAAATAAAACGTTCGAACGTTATTTCAAACGGCACATCCCCAACCGTCACTAAAAATATTTTTTGTGACGCTTGTACAGTAAACTGTCACTAAATGTAATCCGTGACGCACATTACGTGATAGTGGTGGTGACGGTTTCTGACTGTCACCAAATGTATTTCGTGATATTTTTCCATTTGTTTTAACGTTTCATCTGTCACTAAAACCTATTTTTGTTGTAGTGTCTCAAATCATACAATATATATATTTTTTTAAATATTTTGATTTCTAACTTTTATGCAGTTTATTATTATCATTTTGAATGTGGATAAACACACTGCAATCCCGTTAATATATGATATAACATTAAAAATATTGAAATAATATATGAGATGTTGCTAATTTCTTGGTAGCTAGAAAAAATAATATAATTTTCTAATGTGAATAAAAATTATATTTAAAAGATATAGAGGAAACATAGATAAGTTAATGTATAACACATTGCAAGAGTGTTTAAAGGAATTACCATTTCTATGTATAGACTTTATTTTGTTATTTCTTGGATAGAAACTAGCGCTACGATGCAAAATAATTAACCAACCTATGTGATCATAATCCGGTGAATCATGCATCACTTCGTAGTACTATTACGTTGAATATTAAGCAGCCTTCTATATGAATTAGGAAAAATACATTGCATCAAACAAAAATTACAGCCCACTAAATTAAAGAAAAGAAAACTACATAGCAAGAGGAACCAAGGACATTGTATGAAGCGCTCAAAGGGACGTGAGCTTATTACATATCAATATTAAGCTTACTGCTGACATATCTCTTGCAAATACCATTCATCCATTAGTGCCATCTTTGATTACTATTTCTCAGTTTTCTCACTAGCTAGGACGACCTGGTTTAAGAAGGCTGTCTCTTGCAGATTTCAGTTTGTGTAGAGCACCTCTAATACTAATGCGGCCATCACGAGAGTCTGCAGTGCAAGATAACCCAACCCCAAGGATTGTGATGAGGCATTCGTATTGAGCATCAGGGCTTATGTTTTTGTCATTGTGGTCAAGGCTGCTCATCTGAGCTAGCATCACAGGGTCGAGTACTTGTTTCACGTTGGATGGGAAACTTAACTGTACCCATCTGGTTAGGTTTTGGCCTCCAATGAAGCTCTCGTGTGTTGGGTTCTTCCCAGTGAAGAGCTCGAGCAGCATTACTCCGAAGCTGTACACATCTCCAGAAGTTGATATTTTTTCTCCCAAACCATACTCTACACATCGTAATCAGATTCATCATGTTCAAAACATTTAGAAAAAGAGCTAGCTGAATAATTAAGTAATGATATCAGAAAGGGTCTCCTCAGAGAAAACATGTTCATAACTCAAAAGAAGAAAACGACTTAGCTGAAATTAATTATCAACTACACGAGATCGAAGAGAGATATATATATTGTTATAGTACTAACCTGGAGGTATGTAACCTATGGATCCCTTTAGAGCATTTGTGGAGCTAATATGAGATTGATTGCCTGTTCTTTCAATTAGCAACCTGGCAAGACCAAAATCTCCAACCTTTGCAGTCATGTCTTCACTCAAAAGGATGTTGCTGGGCTTCAAATCACAATGCACCACTGGAACTTCACAGTCATGGTGCAAGTAATCTAATCCACAAGCAACGTCAATGACCACGTTCAATCTCTCCAGAACATTCAGTGAATGCCCATTTACATGCTTCTTCTTGCCTTCTAGCCAATCTTCTAAGCTGCCATTACTCATAAATTCGTAAACCAGAGCCAGAAAAGCCATGTTCTTGAAGTCTATGCTAGAGCATGATGTGATGAGTCGAACAAGATTGCGATGCCTAACATTCTTCAAAGCCTCGCATTCTGCCAAAAAGCTCTTCCAAGATCTCTCCACCTCAGTGTCAAGGATTTTAACTGCGATCGCGATTCCTTGCCAAAGGTAGCCTTCATAAACTGAACCAAAGCTCCCTTTGCCAATAAAATTTTCTTGGTTGAAATTTCCAGTCGCTTGACGGATTTCATTGTAGGACACCACTTGATGCTGTCCTCTGAACGTTTCAGAAGTTTCTGGCATCTTTTGTTTGCTTCTCTTTATGTACAACAGTGAGCCAAATATAACGCAAAGGACCAATGTAACAAGGATACTTGTTATAACAAGAACTTTGGCTACTGTTCTTCCTCGCCGCCCTTGACTATTGATACATGCAAAATGCAGGCAAAGCTTTGGGTTGCCTTCCAAATGGACTTGAGAGAGATTTCTAAAAACTCCGCCGCTGGGAACAATCCCTTCCAAATTATTGAAAGACAAGTTCAACGAGTTAAGGGCCTGAAGGTTTTGGAGTTCAACAGGAATAGATCCAGAAAGTTGGTTCGAGGAAAGATCTAGAGTGTCCAGACCTTTCACTTCTGCCATGGTATTCGGAATTGGACCTGAAAGCATGTTTCTGGCCATGAACAATTTCTCCAAGCTCTTACAGTTTTCGATCGAGCTGGGGATACTACCAGACAAAAGGTTGTCGGAGAGATCAATGGTAATAACAGCTTTCAGGAGATCAAGTAGTTGAGGTATGGGTCCACTTAGAAAGTTCCTAGATAGATTCAAAACAGTGCTCAAACTAGGGAGACTCAAAACTTCTTTAGGTATGCTTCCATTGAACCTGTTGCTGGATAGGTCAATTGAAAGAAGATTCTTGAAGTTCCCAAAAGTAGTGGGTATTTTACCCGACAAGCTGTTTTCTGATAAATCAAGAAGGTTTAACCTTTGGAGATTTCCAAGAGAATTGGGAATACTGCCAAAGATCTGATTTTTTGCCAAACTCAACTCCTGTAGTTCCTCCAACAGGCCTATTTCAGGTGGGATTTCACCCCGAAATCGAATTGTCAGTCAAATTTAGCAAATGCAGGCCGCTAAGACGTCCGATGGATGTGGGAATGTTACCCGAAATACGATTTCCGCCCATGTACAGATTCGTGAGAACCTTAGAAAGATTGCCTATGGATTCTGGGATCACACCCTCCAAATGGTTGCCATCAATGGCAAGGAAGTTTAGGAGAGTACTATTTGTTAAAGAAGTAAGGAATCTAAGACCATCTTCACCCGACCTAATCCTATTAAAACCAATGTTATACATTCGAAGAGCTGGGAGATTTTCCAGGCCCGGCGGAACTGTTCCTTCTAGAAGGTTGTGGGCCATGCGGATGATTCTTATATTGGTGAGATTGTGCAAAGACCATGGAATTTTTCCGGTGAATTTATTAATGCAGAAATTGAAAACTAGATCGAAGATTTGGGAGTTTAATCCCAATATCTCCCGGAATATCCCCCCATAGGTGGTTTGAAGCTAAAGCCAAGGAAACTAGGGAGGATATGTTGTATAATGATGGAGGAATGATGCCAGACAAATTGTTAATAGTGAGATCAAGTTCCTTCAAATTTGGGAGGCGGCCTAAGTCGCCAGGAATCATGCCACTTAGAGTGTTGGTACCGAAATTTATATTGGTGAGTGAGGAAAGGTTACCTATGGCTGGCGGAATTGCACCATAAAGATGGTTTCTTCCCAACTTCAAGACTTCGAGCTTTGTCAGGTAGGTAAGCTCTTCAAGAACTCCCCCTGTGATATTGTTTGCCGTCAAGTCCAGGATCTGGAGCTCAGTCAATTGGTTTATATTCGAGGGTAGCCCACCTTGTATTCCATTGAAGCTCATGTTCAGAACTCTCAAACGAAAAAGATTACCAATTTCAGCGGGAAGCTTTCCAGTGAATTGGTTATTTTGGAGTTGAAGGGAACGGAGGAAGGAGAGATTGCCAATATGAGGGCTGATGGATCCTTTAAGTCCATAACCTGAAAGATCAAGGCTAATCACTCTCAGGCCAGACTTGTTGCAGACCACCCCAGTCCAATTGCAGGGGGATGTGTTTTGGTCCCAGGAAGATAGAGCATTCGGAGGCTCCAGGCTAATTTCAGACTTGAATGAGATCAAGGATTCCTTGTCTGTAGATAGAGTTAAAGTGGCTGATTCAACTCCAAGAAATATGCATTTGAAACATATCAGGACAAACAATATGTTAGCCTGAAGCATTAGACGGGAAGAGAAACCCATGAATCTTGGCTAGCTATAAGTTTTGAATTGGATGGAGATGGAAGGGGTAACTGAATAAGTTGTAATGTAGGAACTCTCATCATGTGTATTTATAATATTTTGAGGCAACTTAATTCATGTGTTAGCTGGGTTCACATCTTATTAATTAAGCTCTTTGACTTGGTAAACAAAGAATTGCTACCGGAAAAACTGGTGACGTAAAGAAGCAAGTCCACAGGAATTTATCAGTCAACAATTGCTTCTCGCAACGAGGCTCTCGTCAATGAGAGATCTTCTGCTTCAAATTGTTATTTGGCTTAGTTTCCTAATTCAGTTTCATACATCTTGTACTCACCTACTCAGACAAATGAAATTGGAGACAAAGTGGCTTTATCTCAAGCCCAGAGTGGCGTTGTGGCTTCTAATTACAGCTAGAGAAATGAGTTCTTCTGGTGTAGTTAGATACATACCAACCAAAAATCTCTATTTCTAACCACAAGATTCATCATTTCAATGTATCATGTCATGATCTTAGAATTCACTGGAGCTGTTTCGCAGCCCGAAAGACAGTAATTACAGTACTTTCAAAGCTGTCTCCCTTGTTTATTTTATTATACATGAGTACTAGTGAGTAATGCTACTCACGCCCACGTTATTTGTTATTAAGTGATTTAAAACTATTTATTACGCATGTTTCATTCGTAGAAATGCCACATCAAAAAATGTTGAAATGACGAGGATAAAATAGATGAAATATATGTTTTCCAAATTTTAAATCAGGATGTTATTTTAAAATCTTTATACCACATTCCAGCCATGTAATGTATTTTGATAATTTGTAAGATTCAAAATTTAAAACTTATAAATCTTCTAAATCAAATTATGTCATGCAGATAATTATAATGTAATTAAAAACATTGAAATAGAATTATTCAATTATAAAATTTAAATTTTTTAAAATCAAATCCTATCATTTAAATTTTAAATTATGACATATAAATAGTGTGCGTAAAAAGTTTAGAATATAAGCAACTCGTGTTTCTTTTGTAAAAACTATTTTTGCATACTTATTAGGTGGAATCCCTCATTTCTAGATTTCTGGGATTTGTCCTAATTACTAATTGGTCCTATGGTAAAAATAAATAAAAATAAAATTTCATCATTAGGATAATTAATCAGAGTGTAAGCAATCGGTACCATCATCTATTAAATTCTTTACGAAAATTGATAACGTCTCATTTACTTCTCAGGTCAAGATCACCATTAACATGCATAAATGCATAACAATTAAAAATGAAATAAGAAATGAAGATCAGTCATGTCACGTTCTAAAAAATTAAATATGAAATGAAAGGAGAAATTAACATATTTGCAAGATTTTCATGAAGTATATCATCATTTCCAAATTAACAACTGCATTTTCCAGTTCTGAATATGATCAACAGGTTTCCAGACTCTTGACTGAGAGACAAATAGACCTGGTAATATAGAAACAAAAATCGTTTTGTTCCTATATATATATCTTGTACGTTTTGACACGCAATTTCATTTTCATCCTTCATACCATATCGGAAGAACAGTTCCCACTTGACTGACTTCATACCAATAATTAATGCACATCTCCCGATCAGTACTTGACCTATTAATTTCCTGCCGTCCGTTTCACTCCAAGCAACGTTCAAGCTAGCATTGAGTAGCAGAAGAGTTGTGAGTTTTTCGTACGCGATGAAAGCTGGCAAGTGATCTAGCAGTAATTACTTCAAGCTGGAAAATGAGGTGATCGATGTTCCTTGCGTGCATGCCTATGCCTTTGTTTCGGATTCTTACAACAGTAAAGGCAAATATTTGAAACCAATTGATAAATTAATAAAAATAAATTAAGAAAACTTCCATTAATACACTGTAAGACTAATCAAGGCGATTCTCAGATTTTTGTGGAAGCTATCCATTCTAATTAGGAGCTATTGTTGATCTATAGCCCTTTGATAAAGAAGATTAATGACTGTTTGGACATCTGGAATAATTCAAAATTCTGTGAATAGTATTATAGTGGTTTAAATTAAGATGTTTGAGTGAATTTTATGAAAGATGATAGATAAAGTTGAATAAAATTATTATAAAATTAAATTTGAATAAAATTTTTTAAAAATTATATTAATTTTTATACTTTATTTTGAAATTTCTAAAATTTATATTGGTTTTTAGTTTGGATAATGATTAAGTAATGAGATGTGAAAAAGTAAAAATTTAAAATATAAAAATACTGTTTTATATTTAAGTAATATTTAGAAATAAAATTATGGAAAATTTGCACAAACGTCACCTAAATCTTTATTATCTTATTTCACTCAGAAGTTCTTCATGTTATAAGCACAATGAATCTGCACACCTCTTGGCACGTCATGCTACACTACTAGGAGAAGACATTCTCTAATGGTGGCTGGCAGCGCGCAATCTCCTACGTTTCTTTCATGTGCGCTTTGTATGTAATTATATCGGATGGTGTAGAGCCGCCGCTCCTGACCGCTAGGTAAATTTTTTTTTAAATCATTTTTTAATATTTTTAAATATTTTAAAAATTTATAATAATATTAAATAATTTTTTCTTAAACATTAAGGAAAAAAAAAAAAAAGCCAACGGTAGCTAAAGCATTTTCCAATTATATATGACTATGACGATTCTATATTTAATTTGCTTTTATTTAAATATGCTTTTATCTTAAAAAAAAAAAGAGTTTACTATAATTTTCTATTAATTTTCTTGATAATTTTGCTAGCAAGATCATCTTCTTCGAAACTTACCTAAAGTAGGAATAATAATTAGCAAGCATCGATATTAAGCAGTTAGTTAGAGAATGTTAAGGTAATAAAATGAGATGAAAATTATATAAATAATAGTGAAATGAATATAAGAATACAGTTTTTACACTCTACGAACCTTATAGAAAGATGGTTGTTTACTTTCAAGCTTGAAATCCTCATTAACTTTTCTTTAATAAAAGTAAGGATGACTTGTCAGCATTAAATGTTCAAATTGTAGGGCACAAGAGATTTAGCAAATTATAAAGAAAAATAATTCCTCTATTATTACAAAAGTATAACAGATCGAGGAGTAGATGAGTCTTGCCTTGTTAAAAACTTTAGGTTGCACCAAATCAGCTTTCAAGATGTGTATTTCCTTATATACATAGGATTTAAAAAATAAATAGTACCAAAAATGAAGTACATTTAAAGGCAAATAAAGTAAACTTGTAGCAACCGCACGCACATGCACACACACATATGTACATATATATATATATATATATATAGAGAGAGAGAGAGAGAGAGAGAGAGAGAGCCAAAGGTTATATATTCACCAAAATGGTAAATATTTATGCCTTCTTCGGGGGGAAGATGTGCAACAAGTATACCCTAGCCACATGGCAAAGTTTCAACATGTCAAATATTTTATAGATATAATTGTAGAAAAGATACTACACATGAACACCTAAGCAAATAGAAAGAAATAAAATTTGTCTTGCAGCATCAGACAAGAACCTACAAGAAAACTAATACTCCTAGTATTGCTTCTACTTGATGTTTTTCAATATGCCTAAAATTAACAAGAAAGAGTTTATTCAAAATATGGCAAAAACAAAATAGAAAGAAATTGCTTAACTTTGTAGTGAAAAATACCTAATGTCTCTCTTCAAGCTTCTCAATACATAGAAACCATCATAACAACTGCACATAGTTCTAAAAGAAGATATATTAAATGGAAAAATTGCAATAAAAGAAATCGAGAGAAAATAAAATGGGACCAAAGTCTCTATAACAAGAAAATCCAATAATCTGATCTCATCGTTTGTTTGAAATCTTCTTTTACTTTGCCAATCATCAAGTCCCCCTTTACATCTCTGCAATGCAACAAGTTCCTTACAGAACTAAATCATCCAATTGGAAAAAAAAAAAAAGATTCTACTAGTACTGTGCAGAATTGGTCTATTCTCAAGCTCAAAATTAGAAATAGCTTCTCTTTGGAAGGTTAGGAAATAACTACAAAGAAAAGAGTCCAATGAGATGTACCTTTACTCGATTAAGGGGACTTTTCCAATAGATATGGTACCCTTCAAATGATATTGGAAATTAGGTAACATAATTATCCCCTACATAAGAATAGGAAATTATATATACAACTTATGGCACAAATAAAGATATGAAAACCAATTCAATTACTAAGATGAGAAGCTTAGATAACAAAAGTTTCTTACATGGTGGGTACTCAAAACTTTTGGCAGCATATAAGTTTCTAACACTAGCAACTACAATTAACAAAATGGGAATGTTAGATAGTTAAAACCATTAAATTATGAGAAAAAATAAAGTCGGTAACATCATTTAAGAGCAAATATGATGAAAGTTTTGCTTCCTATGAGACTAATGTGAAGACTACCTCCCTATAGGTAAAGTATAGATCCACCTCTTGATCATGAAACCAAGACAAACAATAGAGGGAATTATTCCCCAAAAACTAATAAAAAAAAAAAAAAAAAATGATCCCATACAAGGATTCAAAAACAATGATTATAACTACAAGTAAAAAGAACTAGTTATGCAATATGTTGCACATGCAACATTAAGCCAAATGAAATCATAAGGAATAAACTAATTCACTGTTGAACTAATAAATAGAAAAGACATTAATTTGAGAGCAACTAGATGTAAAGCGAGATTTCCCACTTCATGAAAATTACAAAGAATATTTCACCTTAGGTAAACAAGGGATGTGGATTTTGGCATTTATTGCTTTCAAGATTAATATGAGCTAGTTATTTCACCTCGGGTGAAAAAAGCTTGCTTTCATAAATTCCAACATCAAGCCAAAGAAAGAATGGGGTTTGTATTATTTCAAGAGAAAATATTGTTTCATGAGTATGGATATATGAATCATAAAACCAAGTACTGCAATTGCAACTAAATTGTTAATGAACATAGAAAGTCAATAAATGCAAACCTCAATAGAGATCCATGACCAACAATAAGAAAATGAATTACAGGGAGAGATGTACCAACGATTAAGAAAAGCATGTTACAAGCACATGTATGCAGCTATATAGAGAAAGGTTTTCAAACAATTGAAAAGAATTACCTATCCAACATCAAGAAATGATAAGGAGTTATATAACAGAATTAGTTCAAAAAACCATACACAAGCATGACTTTGTACTTATAAGCATGACTTCCTATGGATAATACTCACATATGTATTTATAAGCATGAAAGCCCACTTACGGGTCCACATATACCAAATACATAACAAAACTAAAACAGAGCAAAGCACAAACTTGTTGAGCCTAAACCAAAAACCTTAAGGTATCTAATTTTGAAGTGGTTGCATTTAGATTCTCCACTTACCCAAGAATTAATGCTTTTAAAAGAAGGAAACAAAGGCATAGGAGGTTTCAAAGCCAGCCACAGTAGACCAAGAATATGTGAATCAACCAAGTAAAAAAGCACAATCAACTTTAATAGAAGTTATAAAAGAAACATAGTCAAACTTCAAAAATATCCCACTATACTGCTAAGATCTTCAATAGCTAAAGTGAGTCCAAGTTTACCAGATTTCACATTTACTACACACAAGATAATTAAATGAAGTCTAATATTCTTACATGGTATAAAGTTTACAACAGATAAATACATGCATATACTTATTGAAAAAATATATGCATTTCAATATATTAATCGATCAACATATGTGAGTGATAAAAGCTGCATCTTTTACAACATTTTAATTCATGAAGTTAGGTACCTTATGCATGCACTCTATGGTTGCAACTTAACTCACTTTGAGCTCAAGCGCAAATCACCCATAAATAATTTGTCTAATTGCATTCTTTTCATACTTTGAACAAAAGAGTAGAGTGTATCATAATTTAGAGAAGCACGTCCAATTCATAAAAGGTGTAAACATGAAAAACACCAAAGTAGTGTGGTTCCTGTAAATAAAAGCATATCTTTCTACGGTACCAAACAAAACCTGCAAGTTTATAAGACTTGGAAATAGAAAAGAAACACCTACTTTTAAAAAGAGAGGGAGACGAACAGTGTAGAAAGCACAGGGGATCTCTTACCTTCAAGTTGAGAGAGAATAGACCGAGGGGTAGAAATAGAAAGAGCTTGCAAGTTGAGACTGATCTTGAGTAGGTGGTGGAATACCTGGGTTGTGGTGGCACAACAGTGAGGAAACCTAACCATGGAGAGAGAGAGAGAGAGAGAGAGAGAGAGAGAGAGACGCAGATGAAGAGCAAGAAAAAGGGAAATGAAGGAGAGAGACTCACCGGCTAGACAGGGCGGCGACATTGCCAAAGTGTGCTGACAGCACAAGGACGGGCTGCGAAAATCTCAGAAGAAAAAGAGGGCATCGAGCTGGAGAGAGAGGGAGAGAGTTTCTGAGGAGGGGGAAACAAATAAAGGGAAGCATATTAATATTTTAAATTTTTCCAAGGTTTAAATCATCGGAAACTTTTGCCATGGTTTTAATTGTCGTAAATGATTAAATTTAACTCAGTAACATTAGTGGCAATTGAATGCCGTTGTAAAATATTGAATAATTGTCAAAATTGACATTTTTGGTCAAAAATATTTCAGGCAATATGATTTTGCTGGAAAAATATAACATTTATTGACGATTACATCATTTTTTGTTTGAGACATTAATTTTGTGGATAAAAGTAAGTATTAATGGCAAATTATGAAGCGCCGGAAAAAAAGTGGTCGTAAAAGGCCGAATATGTTGTAGTGTGTGAATGGTAATGAAATAATTTGAATTAAGATTTTTTTATTGAGTTTAAGAAAATAAAAGAGAAAATTAAATAAAAATATTATAAAATTAAAAATTGTTTGAATATAATTTTTTTTATATAATTTTTAGTTTAAAAATTTTGAAAGAGTTGTAATTTTTTGTGTTTTGTTTAGAAGTTTATAATAATGATGTAATGATTAGATGAAAAAATTAAAATTTAAAACTAAAAAATGTTTTATGCTTGAGTAATGTTTGAAAATGAAGTTTTGAGAATCTCATGAGTTAATCTAACCTCCCAAACAACCCCTTAGAAATCAAATAATGAAACTATCAAGTAGCAAACGGGAAGAGGAATACTAAATTATATATATTATTGTCCCAGTACAATAATTTTATTATTAGGGATAAATATTAATTAAATTGTTTGTTATAATTTTCCTAGCTATGAGTCAAATTAATTGATTGCTAAAGCAGGGCTTACCTACATGTGACTGCTCACATGTACAACATATTTACTGTTTACATGAACAGCATGTAGTACATATAATATATTATATATTATGAGTAAGACATTCTCTAAATATATATAATATATGGTATATAGTACTGTTACAAGTCTACCATGAACAAATGTTCTTCTAAAAAAATAATGTGACCCACTCCTTTTTTTTTTTTTTTTATTTTAAATAAACCCCAATAAATATATATCTTTAAAAACCCCAATCCAATTAATATTGCATGTATTTTTACAGTTGCCAAGCTTACGCATCTTAAAAAATTATCTTCTCAATGTGAAATAATTAGAAATAAATAAAGACTTAGATATTACAAATCCTTGCGTATCCATGATGAATTTGACAAATAATTTGACGACGGTTAATATACTGCAATATTCATGTAAAGGTAGACCGGTCAGGACCGTATCGTGTTGGAAAAACTCGTGATCACAAAATATTGTTGCGGCATCCTTAACTCTTTCGTCGACAAATATCAGTCATGAACGAGTTTCAACCCTAAAATTCGACCTCACAGACCAGCATGCGTAATCCAATTCTCTGTCTAGCTATGACTTTTGTTCTTCATGAATTTGTAGTATTTCAACTGAATTGGTTGGCCGGATTGCACTCGATCGTGCATCATGTTTTCGTGATAATTTCCACAGTTGCAACTTGCAATATGTTCTGCATCTTGAAAAATCTTCCTCCCCTCAATTAGTTAAATTCTAATCAAAGTCTATTTCATAGAGTATAACCTCATTTAATCTAGTTGATCGTCATGCATGTTTTCAGTGTTTGAACAGCTAGGGATTAGACGACTTGACTCAGTTTTCCAGCCTCAATCTCACTCTAGCTCTTAGCAAAAGGTTCTTAATTATAATCTTGTGGTAGAATAATCAAGATTTTTTTGAATTTTTATTTCAATTTTAGAGCATAGGATGTGAGAAAGATAGAAATGCGCGTACAATAGTATCATTTAATGAATTTCAGAAAATTGACATTGAAAATCGTAAATGTTGTTAATTTTCTCCCAATGTAAACATTAATAGAGATTAGATTTATAAACTTGTCCCTTCTATATGGTTTTTGTTATTTAAATAGTTTTCCTCCAAAGTGGGATGGCTTGGGATAAAAGTCCCAATCTTAAATTTCACATTGTACATATCCTAAAATTAATGAATGTTAATTATTTACAAAATAAAGAGATGTTTAAGAGGTAAATTGGCAATATGTCATATTTATTTTAAAATACATAAATTCACAAGAGACTGACATGAAATTTTGGAGGCTGTTGAGCACAAGATGGGTGCTTTCTTCAGTGTTGTTTTATAGAGAAACAAGTTTGCGTGAACCTTGCATGAGATTTAGGGCTGGTTTGGATTCAAATATGAAATGAGATGGTTTTAGATAAACGTTGAATAAAATATTATTAGAATATTATTTTTTAATATTATTATTGTTTTGATATTTGAAAAAGTTGAATTAAGATTATGACTGAGCAGAAATTTAAAAATCTGACTCCAACCTCGACTCTGCTCTGACTCCGATAAGTCGGAGTTGAATTTTTTTTTGCCTCAAAGTCAGAGTCAGAAGTGATGGTGTGCTGACTCCGACTCTGGCTTTTTGACTAATAATAGTTTAGTGTATGTAACACTAAATTACTAATGTACAAACTGAATTATTACCTTGTAACACTAAATTACTAATGTACAAACACATGTAACATGAAGTACTAATGTACAAACTATAAAATGCGTAATAACATTGTAGACTAATACGCGCGTGTAATACCAATATATAATAACATTAGTATAACAAGTTTTATGTAAATTTTAAACAATATACTACAAGTTGATTTAAATAGTAATTGGTATTAATCAATACTAACAATTAAATTGATTGATGAAAAAAATTATAAAAAGCATAAATAATAGGAATAGCTATTTCTTTCACGCCAAACTAAATCATATGGATAGCTATTGACCTTATTTCATTGAAGGAAAATGCAAGTATGTCCGATGAGTTTGATCGTTGATGTATTTAATATTTTTTTTTAATTTTCTTTTACTTAATAATTAAAGAATTAACTTTTGGTATATTGATATATTTTTTTATATTTTTAAAAGTATTTAAAAATATGAAAAACAAAAGAAACAAAATTAATGTAGAATTTTTATCAGTTTGCACGCCCACTAGCAGTACTCCATTCAAAGCTATTCCCTTTCCTAATATAAAAATAATTTATTGCATCAAACATGTCCAAAGCTAACAATTGCTTCATCCCTCGTTTCATCATCTAAAAAGCCACCGACTTAAACTTTAATTTGACTGCATCCACGTATAGTATATGGTGCCCGATTCACTTGCAAACATTACCACTGTATCATAAAACAACCAAGAGTCCCTTTGTGTAAATATAAAAGCATCTCCTGCTGGCTGCTGATCAAAACCCTAAATCGCCAACAGAGCCCCAGTGGAGAAAGACCTTATTTCTCTATTTCTCCGAAATGTTGCTCACGCTTATTTGTTATTCTTATTATTATTATTTTTTCTGTTCTCTCAGTTCAACATCATTGACCCAACCACTGGGTGCTAGAAGAAGCTTGAAATGACCAAGATACCAATATGTAGCCTGTAGGAACCATCTGCTCTCTGTTTCTTTTTCTCTCTCAAATCTCAATTCTCCTTTGCATTTTTAAGTTGTATGGGTGGCATTGGAATCAATATTTTTTTATCCGATAGATACCATCCGTTCGTGCTTGTAAATCTGTGATTGTAGATTTGTTTCTTTATTTCTAAAAGTCCAACTCCACCTCTGACTCTGCTTTAACAAGTTGGAGGCGGAGTCATATTTAGGGGATACCGATTCCAATTGAGTCAGTACTCACCACTAATTGAGATTGGAAAAAGTTGAATTATTTATTATATTTTGTGTGAAAATTTGAAAAGTTGTAATAATGAGATGAAATACTTTTCGAATCCAAAGGGGGTCGTCTAGCAAGTTTTGCAATTGAAAAATTATATTCTCAAGTTGGTGTGATAATATTACCATTTAAATAATGTGGATTGTGTGCTTTACACACTGATTTAAGAATATAATAACTCTTTGCAATATTAATCTACACGACTCTTGCGCAATTGAATCTGCGATATATAATTTTAAAATTTTGATCTTGAAATTATGGTTTCAATTTGTTTGAACTCTTTACATGATTATATAACTAGCTAGTATTAATCTAGTTGGTTTTTGTCAAACTAGGAATTATTTTCTAATCTTCATCTGTTGATCAATGTTGTTCAAAGAGTTCGAAAGGGTTGGGGGCAAAGTGCGTGCTTTTGAATTGTTTTTGTAGATCCAAAAACATGGTCCACTTGATCATTGTAATTTTCCAATACATTGTTTGTTATATTGATAAATGAACAATATAATAAACAAAATGCTTTGTGTGACCCGAATTTGGATCCCGAGTACTGCCTTTTTTTTTTTATATATACTTAATAATTAAGAAAGTGTTTTTTAGTGATATTGTAAATTTTTTTATGTAAAAAAAAATTTAAGAATATAAACAAATAAAAAAAATGAAAAATTTTTATTTACCTTATTTAGTGGGTTCTCGGGGGATGTAGCACTACTCTATAATAAACAATGCAATTTATGTGTGTGTCCGTACTTTTCTCCATGTTTTGGTCCATTCCCCTAGCCTGACTCATTGATAAATATAATAGTGCCAAAGGACATGTTTGAGCAATGAGATGAGATGAAAATTCTATTAATAGTAATAAAATGGTTTTAGTTAAAAAAAATGATTGGATTTTGAAAATGGGAGAGAAAATATTGAATAAAGATA
Source organism: Carya cathayensis (assembly GCA_011037825.1). NCBI lineage: Eukaryota > Viridiplantae > Streptophyta > Magnoliopsida > Fagales > Juglandaceae > Carya > Carya cathayensis. The sequence goes on along the minus strand of QGSO01000141.1, from coordinate 608,942 downwards.
TTATAAATTTCAAATATTGTTATAATATATATTTGTTTAATTTGAAAACGTTGTATTGCTTTTTGTATTTTGTTTGAAAGTTTGAAAATATTGCAATGATTAAATAAAAAAGTTGAAAATTTAAAATTGAAACTATTTGTATTTGGGTGATATTTGAAAAGAAAATTATGAAAAGTTTTGAAATGAGATGAGATCATCTTACTTTCCAATTAAATCTTACATTTAAATAATGTCGATGTTCTACTATACTCATTGACTTAATAATAGAATAATACTTTTGGGTTACCGTCCTCGGGAAAGTGACTGAAAAGATTTTTGTTTTAAGTAAGATAAAGCGTCTTATCAATCTAAAAGAGAATTTAGTTAAAAATATTATTTGTTAGTTATTTCCCTTTCCAAAACTATAGGTCAATAATAATTGTTGATATACATAATTAACAAGGCAAAATATCATGATGGGGATAGATCATTGCAATTTTTGTTCTTCAATGAGGAATTCTTAGTAAGCACGAGTCATCAGCTCGCGTTGACTAAGTCCCTGCCTTCTGTACACACCGCCTGTCGCTCCTACTAATTGAATGGTCCGGTGAAGTGTTCGGATCGTAGCAATAAGGGCCGTCGCTTCAGACAACGTCGCGAGAAGCCCACTGAATCTTATCATTTAGAGGAAGAGTAAGACGTAACAAGGTTTTCGGAGGTGAACCTGCGGAATGATCATTGTCAATACTTGCCCAGTAGAACGACCTGTGAGCTTGTAATAACCTTCTGGGTCGGGGTGTCATGCCCCCTCCCAAAAACAATTGGGAGGGCACGTAGAAATCTGTTGACTCCTCCTCGCGTGTGGTGGGTCAATCTTCTCGTTCCCTTCCCAGTCGAACAATGAACTCCGACGAGGTCTGCATCAAGGAACTTAAACAAGGAGTAACCATGACCGCCTCGATAATGGTGTGTGTGCTATTGGTGACATCTTACCATGATACATAATGACTCTCGACAATGGATATCTCGACTCTTGCATCGATAAAGAACATAGCAAAATGCAATACTTAATTGGTGTGAATTGTCGAATCTCGTGAATCATCGAGTCTTTGAATGCAACTTGCGCCCGAAGCCATTCGGCTAAGGGCACATAGCCTAGGTGTCACGCATCGTTGCCCCTACTGTAACATCCCATGCCTAGAGATTTACAAAGTTGGTTCCTATTACCTAAATATGACATCCCAGGAATAAAGATACAAATCCAAATAACAAAAAAAGCAGCTTTTATAACGTGTAAAACTCCTTTAATCAAGGTATATATGCCTTTCCCCACAAAGATATCCAAAATTTTCTCCTACATAGATAATAAAGAATATTCCCAAAGTCTCAATAATAAAGAATATTCCCAAAATGCTTTAAAAAAAAAATAACAAATCTTCTAAATACATATCGAGTACCCTTTGAAACTTATTCCTCTACGCTAAACTAATCACTTGTACCCTTTGGCATTTATTCATATTCCTTGTCCCCAACTAATTGTCAAAGTCATCTAAAAAATAATTGAGATATATAATTGGGTGAGTCATCAATAACTCAGTATACAACAGATCACTTATACCAGTGTGTAAACACAAGCCAGTTACAAAATGCAAAGACAAACAATTCTAAAAAATTATGATAGTGGTATTTTCATAATCATTTCTTTTTCTTTTTCTTTTTTTGATAGGAACAAAACATTTGATTACTAAAAGAAGTTTTTAAAGACATTTGTCAAGCCAAATGGCTTGAGAAAGGAAGTTTGGAAAATAATCACACCACATTGATAGATTCTCAACATTCTAAGTATAACGGGCAAGCTTTAGGTGGAGGCTTCCAATCATAGTAAGTTCGAACCATGGTCTTAGGCATTTGCTTGAGCTCTATGAATGACCTTTGTACAGAAAGAGCATGATTAATAACCTGCTTTATCTTGATACAACTATGATCATGAACCATTTGATTCCTTTCCTAGGCAAGAGAGAAGAATAAAGATAGCTCCCCTTCCTTCAAAGCTACCTGCATTACAAACAAATCTTTTTCTAGATGCTGCATCAAAGGTACATATGTGAACCAGTTAGAATGAATGGTCGGCAATAAAATAAAGCATGCAAGAGGTCTTCAATCCCTTGCTTGCAAAAACAACAGGAACCTTTTGTTATAACATGTCTTTTGTGCAAATTTTGCTTTGATGGTAGCCCCTCTTTGCAATCCCTCTATGTAAACACCGTTATTTATTTATTTATTTTGAAACTTTCATTTTCCACAATGCATTCCAAAGTAATTATTGTTGATTATAATTTGAACATTCCCATGAATCACCCTTTAGCTTCTCCTTATAAAACTTGTAGCAGCTCCTAACACTGAACTTGCCACTCCTTTCCTGGGACCAAATCCACTAATTAGGTTGCTCAGCAAGATAAATTATCACTTTCAAAATATCATCAACAAGACTTGGATTGAAGAGAGCTCGAATCTATTCCACTTGCCATTCTCTGGTTGTAGTATCTATTATACTGTCAACTGAAGTATTTTTTAGATCATCCTTGATAACAATGTCTTCCTCCAAGAAAGATTGGTGACCCGGGATCCAAGGGTTTTTCCATAGCTTAGCAGTCTTACCATCCCCTATTTTCAATGTACATTACTTGCTCAACAATTTCTTAGCCTCTCAAATGCCTCGTCAAGCAAAAGATGGCTTTTTACCTAGTCCAACTTCCAAATAAACTCCATTGGGAAAGTATTTAGCCTTGTATATTTTATGTAGCAGTTAAATCTATCTCTTGAAATATCCTCCATTCTTGCTTAGCTAACAAAGCCAAATTGGAAACACGAAAGTCTTTGAAACCTAGTCCCCATTTTCCCTTTTTGTGGCACCCTTAACGCCCATATGTGATTTGGTGGATGTCGTGACATTGGGATGATGACCATACGGGTCACGCACCCCATCACCAAGTGCTTAGTGTGTGCAACATGCAATAAGTGTGCACCAATAAAATTTGCACCGAAAAGATTTAAATGGTAGTCAAGCTAAGTACCAAAAATTTAAAAACAGCACAACGAAATAATAATCCTAAAAAAGGTTATACAGTCATTCGACAAAAAAAAAAAAAAATAGAATGAAGATACATAACATAAGGGGAAACAAATCCCACAAACAACAAAGCAACACCAGTAAGTCACTCCTCTAGCGGAGCCAGTCCCTTAGGCTCATACTCATCCTCTGCGTCAAAGTCTACAATTCCATAAATATAGGTAAGAACACCACAGTGAGATTATGAAATCTCAGTAAGTAACCAGCCAAACAATATCCAAGAGATTAAAATATACATTTATACAACCAACATAATTAGTAGTCATATCAGCTAAGGAAAACAAAGAACCTTTTTCACCCTTTTTTCTGAAAAGACACCTTTTAACCACACACACCAAAATCACATTTCTAGTAACTAATTGATTAAGGTATGCACCATAATCTCCCTTAAGGACCATCGACACACCCTGGCTCCCTTCGTCACATGCACGGATATTTCGTAACAAGTGATGCCCAGTTTCGCACTTGGCATGTACGTGACCAGGCATCCTCTAGCCCCCACCAGTAAAGGGGCCACAGAGTCAGCACGAGAGCTTTACCATCTCATCCGAGCCCATTGTCGCCCGACAACAACCCAAGGGACGTCACTCAGTTTTATACGTTCCCAAGTGACCAGAGGAGCTCAATCGAAATAATCTCACATCTCGGCTTGGGTCATGATACACATGCACCCACATGTTATAACCATCAGATAGAGACCCAAATTCCAGTTCATACAATAGGGCATAATAGAGCATAGTTATATAAACTATTCAAATAGAAATATCATAAAAATGCATAAAGACAAGGCAGATATCCTGATTTGGAAACCAAATTTGAATGGTAATTTTTCCTCGAAATCGGCTTGGGAATGTATTTGTGTTAGGGCTCTAAAATCTGAATGGGCTCATTGGATTTGGCACTAAGCTCTTCCAAAGAATTATTCGGTTACATTGTGGAAGGTGTTGAATTTTTTCCTTAGTGTGGATGTTTGTGTTAAATAGTTGGGCATTCTCATGGTTTCTAAATGTGAATGTTGTGTCCAGGGTTGTCTGGAAGATCAAGATCATGCCCTAGCCACAGGTTCTCTAGCAGCGGAAATTTGGCGTAGTGCGTCTTTGAGTTTGAAAATGCCTTATGACCCATCCAGGCCCTGGAAGATTACTATGGAGCTTTGGTTTCGATGGGCCTCACATTCTTCACAAAAAAATATGTTGTTTGGTTTGATTCCAATTATTTTAACGTGGTCTCTTTGGGTGTGGCGGTGTAAGGCTCGTATGGAAGGAAAAAAATGTTTCTATGTAGTCATTGTGGAGTGCAATTAAAGCTGGAATTGCATGGGTAGGATTACGTTTGAGGGCGAGTAAAAATTTGGAAAATGGCGACGCTTCAATATTGGAGACCTCTTCAATTCAAGTTAAAGCTCATTTACGTAAGCCTATTTGTTTGGTAAAGTGGTGTAAACCGAATAGGGATGGTTTAAGTTGAATGTTGATGGGAGTTCGTTGGACAATCCAGGCTGCATGGGGGCGAGTGGGCTTATTCGGGATGATCAGGGCTACTTGAGGTTGGCTTTTTCTAAGAAGTTGGCTCATGGCTCTAATAATGAAGCGGAATTATTAGATCCTTATTATGGTTGAACCACATTAAGGAGTTGGGTATGCATGGAATTGAGATTGAGCTTGATTCCTTAATTGTAGTAAATTGGTTGGAAAAATGTAAATGTGGCATTTGGTATCTTGAAGACTATTGGGTTGAAAACCAAGAGATCTTGTCTAGTTTGCAAGTCAAGATCAGTTATGTTTATTGACAAGGAAATTCAGGAGCTAATTTTCTTGCTTGTCTGGCCTCGAATCATTAGTTTGGTATGTGGATTAATTTTGATGATGTTCCATGGAAGCTCAAATGTATTTTAAAGGTGGATAAATTAGTTCTCCCTTCTTTGAGATCTTAAGTTTTTGGTGATTGGCTGTTGGCGTTGCGTGTGTTCTGGTTGTTTTTTGTTTTCCACAATAAGGCTTGTGCTAGGAGTTTGAGGATTATGTTCTTAGTTACACTTGGGTTTGGGTGTTTTTTGTTTATTTCTTTACATTCAAGTGTTTTATTTTTCATGGTATTCCTCCACTACAAGTGAGAGTTTATTAATAAATTTGGGGTATGGGTCACTCTTGGACATGTGGTCCTGACTTTTCTTTAAAAAAAATAATCATAAAATGCATAGATGCATGATAAGCAAAATATTGGATGACATGGCAAGAAACACATCAGGCAATACACATTACAACAGTCACAACACAGTTCCACAAACACAATTTCCCAATCATAGTTTCACAACCAAACTACGCGCGTTTCCCATCCTCTGTTTCTAGCCCAAGGCCCAAACATCCTCAACTACAGTTCAAACCCCAACACTTCACTGGGTCCGAGGCTCAGTCCAACTAACCAGGCTGCAAACAGGCGTTAGTGTAAAAATATTATTTTAATCTCAAAGCGATCACATCAGAAGATTACTTACTACGTAGGGGGCAAATCTGGAAGATCAAGGGTGTGCCAGTCTACGGGGTGACGCCAAAATTGGCGGAGCACGGCGGGATAGGAGCTAAGATGGTCTCTCACTCGCGGGTTGGGTGGAACCTAGGGAAAGCGATGGCAGAGATCGTGTTTTGGTGGCTCGGAGATGGTTGCGCAACCTTTAGAAGGTGGCTGAGGGCAACAGATTGAGAAAAACACTCCCAAGGGCTTTAGGATCTAGATTGGAGGGTGGGGAAACTGAAGATCTATGCTTACAGAAGGGGAGAATGGATTCGAGATGCTTCAAAGAGTGGGGAACTTGGCCTATTTATAGGCCGAATGAAGCGTCTTGGCAATCGAAGCCGACATAACGATTAGGGGTGGTGGACAGGGTGGGGTCTGCGAGAGACCCATGCACAGTGAGCGAACATAGGCCACCATCGGCGGCAAGCTCCCATGGCTGAAAAGCCTTCGGGTTTGCAAAGAGGGGTGGGGGAGAAATGCATGGGAAGGGGCTCATGAGTTAGGGAGTGGGGAGGTAGTGCAAGCCAGTGGTGGAGAGGAGTTGCAATGAGGGACTTGTGGCGTGGAAAGGCTAGCTGTGAGGGGTGGCCTTGTAGGGGAAAGGCACAGGTTCGACAGCAAGAAGGAGAATAAAGAGAGGAAAGAAAAAACAAAACGAAAGAAGAAAAGAAAGAAAGAAGGACAAAGGTACTGCGCCTGGGATATGCGATGAAACCCTTAGGGTTTCCCCTTCATGCAACACCAAAACAAGGTCTTTTAAGGCACTAGGGGCTAGGCTACACCAATCCACATGAATTGGGCCCTAACTCACACACCCACAACCCATCTGAAATAAATTACACACAAAGCCAACAATACGAAAAAGCCCAATCCAAAAAAGATCCAACAAAAATAAAAAGGACACAATAAATAGGTAAAAAGAAAAAAATACACAACTACTTAGTAATAATAAAATAAAAATAATTTGAAATAAAGAGTCAATAATTGATAGACAATAAGTAATAACAAGAAAAAGGCACAAAATAGGGATTTCACATCCTCCCCCTTTAAAAGAAATTTCATTCTCAAAATTGGCAAGCTCATTCATTAACGCTAAGCCAAGTTACAAGATACAACTCATAACATGCTGAGAAAGATATACAATCAATAACACTCAAACAAATATGGGTAATCCTCTCTCATGTCTGCCTCTCTCTTCCAAGAGAAATCCTGAGCCAACGACTCTCCCCATGCCACATTCACCAAAGGTATCGTCTTGGATATCAACCTTTGCTCTTTCTAATCTACAATATGCATCGGTGTAACTTTAAAGGTGAGGTCAGGCTGTAGTTTGATGCTATCTAGATCGACAATTCGAGGCTCTTACTTCCCAAAAATTTTCTTCAACGATGATACATGGAATAAGTCGTGAACTTTTCCAAAATAATTCGGCAAGGCAATCCTATAAGCAATAGACCCAACCTTCTCCAAAATCTGAAAAGGGCCAGCATACTTAGGGCTAAGTTTCCCTTTCTTCCCAAAATGCTTGACACCCTTCATGGATGAGACCTTGAGGTATACCTCAATCACCTCCCTCGAAAGATAGGTCTCTTCTTCTTGTATCTGCATAACTTTTCTGACGACTCTGAGCTACCACCATCTTGTCCCTTATAACTCGAACCTAATCCTTCATCTCTTGAACTACTTCTGGCCCAAGTAGCTTCCTCTCACCAACTTCATCCCAAAACAAAGGCGATCTGCACTTTCTTATAAAGAGTTTCATAAGGTACCATCTGAAGGGATGCATGGAAGCTGTTGTTGTATGTAAATTCTATAAGTGGTAGATGATTCTCCCAACTTCCTTTGAATTTCAAGACCTAAGCCACAACATATCCTCGAGAGTCTAAATGGTGCATTCTGATTGGCCATCAGTTTGTGGATGATACGCACTATTAAACTTCAATTTGGTGCCCAAGGCTAACTACAAGCTCTTCCAAAAATGGGACGTGAACCGTAGGTCCCAATCCAACACTATGCTCTTAGGTATCCCATGAAGACGCACTATTTCTTTGACATACAGTCAAGTCAACTTCCCGAAAATGTTGGTGTTAGTAACAAGTAGGAAATAGGCACTCTTGGTCAACCGATCAATAATCACCCATATCTAGTTCTTTCCAATAGGAGTCATTGGCAAACCCACTACAAAATGTGTAGCAATATCATCCACTTCATCTCAGGGACAAAGGGGGGTTGGAGATTACCAGTAGGCCTTTGATGCTCAACTTTGACTTGACGACAAATGGTACAACTCGCAACAAACACAGCAACATCCTTCTTCATCCCTTCCCACCAGAAAATTCTTTTTAAGTCTCAATACATCTTCGTGCGTCTGAGGTGAATTAAATAAGGGGCAGCATGAGCTTTGGCCATAATCTGCTCCTGAAACACTGAATTCTGAGGAATCGCCCTACATTTCTGAAACTAGAGAATACCATCTTTATCCAAATTGAAATGCACAGGTCCTTTAGACTTTCTGACTCTTTTCCAGATATCTAACAGCTTCGGGTCCTTTCTCTGGAGAGTCTTCAACTCCTTAAACTCAACAACTCGGACATCATGAATCGAAGCTAACACCTCATCTTGCTGCAAGCTCTCAACAAGTAGTCTTCTCACCATTCACTAAAACTGAAAAAGAAACAGCTTTTACACAACACATAATCAACTCAATCAACTTTTGCTCAAAACTCATTAATTATACTCATCACTTCTTTCAAGAAATCCCACTCAATTCGATCATAAGCTTTACTCATATCAAGTTTGAGGGACATATAGCATTTATTACCCTTCTTCTTCATTTTCAAATAATGGACCAGCTCATAAGCCACTAATACATTGTCTGTAATAAGTCCACCAGGGACAAATGCACACTAAGAATATGAGATAATACAAGGCAGAACCTTATTCATTCTATTAGCTATAACTTTCGAGATCAATTTATAGACCACATTGCATAGGCTAATTGGTCTAAAATCTACTACTCTCATTGGATTCTTCTTCTTAGAAATTAATGAAATAAAATTATGATTCAAAGATGGAGGAAAATTACCATTATTCAAAGCATCTAAGTTAGCATTAGAATCATATTTCCCATCACAATGCCAGTACCTTTGAAAGAACAATGGGGCCATACCATCTAGTCCTAGAGCTTTAGCTGGATCCATCTAATTCAATTCTTCAATAACTTCAGCTTTTGTGTATCGCTTTGATAAATCAGCATTCATAGCACTTGACACTCTCCCTGCCTAAAACTCCAGAAAATCAATAGGACCTCTTTGTTCTGATGATGAAAACAGATTCTGAAAAAAATCAGTGATCAAACTATCCCTCAACTCTCCTTCCTGCCACTCCCCCTCATCATTCTGAAGTTTTCTTATTTGATTTTTCTTCTTTCTATCAGATGCCTCAGTATGAAAGATTTTTTAGTTATGATCCCCTTCCCTTAACCATAATTCCTTTGATCTTTGATGCCACATAACCTCATCACGCTCTAACCACTTCTGAATCTCATCCCTGGCAGTATTATGTTCTTCCCTCCTCACACCTAGAGGATCAGTTCCTTGTAACTGCTTGAAACTTTGTTTGGCTTTTTGTAAATGCTTTTGAACATTGCCAAAACTAGTTCAATTCCAAACTTGCAGCCTTTTACCACAATAAAAAATCTTAGTTACTGCCTCTTCCATATTGTTTCTACTTATGTCAACTCTCCATGTGTCTTCAACAATTTTTTCACAACCTTTTCTGCCTAACCACATGGCTTCAAATTTGAACAACTTCTCTCTTCACCTCTCAGTACAGACTTCTTTTAATTCCAACCAAATTGAAATATGATCAGAATAGCTAGGCTGCCCCACCATGAACAACTTTAGCTTGTGGAAACAAACCCCACCACTGGGGATAACCAAAAAACCTATCAAGACATTCACTAATACTCGAAATAGCCTCCCTCCCATTACACCAAGAAAATTTGGGACCACGAAAGCCAAGATCCCTCAATAAACAATCGTTAACAACATTTCTAAAATCCACCATCTGTTTCTCAGGTTTTTCTCTCTCTCCCCATTTCTCATGCTGATAGAGGATTTCATTAAAATCCCCAAACACCTACACGCTTCATCCACCTATTTGCATAACGATCTAATTAAATCCCAAGTTCTATGTCTGAGACTAGAATCAGGATTGCCATATATACCAGTAAAAAAATGCTTCACAGTTCTACTACCTTCCCCCATAACACACGCATCTAAACGGAATTTAGAATAATTCAATATAGACATATTGATATCTCTCCCTCATAGTATCGCAATTCCACCACTCCTACCCTCACTATCCACAGCTAAACAATTACTAAACCCAATTTTTTACTTGCAAGAATCAAAATCACATACCTTTAATCTGGTTTCCTGAAGAAACACAATGTTGGGAGTTTTCTTCTTGATAAGATCTCAAAGGGTCTGAATGCCTTGTGGGTTCCCAAACTCATGGGCATTCCAACTGAGGAGTTTCATAGCTCTCGGTGGTGCTGGGTTCCAGCCACTGCCGATATTAAAATTTGGGACTTCTCAAAATCATCTTCCAAACTTCTTGTCACTATCCTCCTCTTAATGGATCTACCATTTGCCTCGTCATCCTCAAGCTTCTCCTTTCGTTTACGGTTAGAAAGTTTTCATTGGGGGGTTTTTGAATTAGAAGAGGTTGTTTTGTTGACATTGGACAAACGTTTCCATTTATGCCCCTCCATGACATGAGGCCTCCTTATCCTCACCCGACCTGAGCCCTTCTCCTGGGCTTTGCTCAAACTAGGTCTTGGCTGAGCCCGATGGCCTTTTTCCCCTCCCCTATCTCTATTAAATAGCCCTGCAGGCCCATTTGAACCCCTACCTGAATTGCCTATTCTCCTATGCCATCCTCAATCAACTCCTGCGTAAAAACATCTGCCATTTCCTTCTCAGACGCAAACTTATTCACTTTGAGAATCATGGGATTTATGGATTTCAATGTCTGCATGTTTTCAGGGACTTCACCCTCCCCATCGGATTATAATCATTATCTTAGTTGATTTTGTAATTAACTCACCAGAACAATCAGTTAAATCACCAAGATTTACACTGTTATCCTCAACAATGGTATCATTTCTTTTATCAGACCCTGGAGAATTTTCTAGATTCCTACTTCCGATCTCAAGTTGCATGTCCCGACGATCCCAACGCCTGGTTCCTTGACTTCCTACTCGCAACCAACCTCCATAGGGAAAGCCATCATGTTCATACATACTCCGTCCACACTGCCATATATCACATTCGATATGGCCATGACCACAACAACATGATTATAGGATTCAAATCTCTTAACCTAATATTCCTGACCGACCTCCATACTTTCGTCATTGTCATCTTAAAAGCCTCCCGATTGTATTGACGTTTTGTAAGAAGTTTAACCAGTAAACATTTACCTCCACAGATGATTGCATCTTGCAATTTATGAATTTCCACATGAACCTCCTCACTCTCCTACTCCATAAGAGAAAGTTTCTTATACAACACCTCTAACTTCGCCTTTGTACTACACTATCTCACATCTACCTTCGTAACCCAGCCAAGAAAACAAAGAGAAGATCCTGTACTGTGACAAGGAAGGAGCCTCTACACGGGGAAACTCTGAGAGAGGAAAGACTTTAGGAGGAATTGAACAACATCAGAAATAGAAACATAAGCCAGGTTTACCCTTGTGGTAGGGTCGTGCATGTCTACAGATAACCAAGCAGAACATAAATCACTCTTTTATCACCGATGCATTCAAAACAGAAGCCTTGTTTACCCCCGTGGAAGGATTGTACAATCTATAGATAACCTTGCAGAATATAGATCACTCTGTCGCCCTAATTGTTTGCACTCAAATAGAGGTCACTATTATCACCCATGGCTGGGTCAGAGGCCACTACAATCAATCGTGGCTAGGCCAAAAGCCACTACTATTACCTGTGATAAGGACAGAGGCCACTACTATAATCTCTGGTAGGGTCGTAACCAAAGCATAATAAAATCTTATGCCACAAGATTTTTCAAATGCAATATCATATCATAACAGAGTACTGAGCATATAATTATCATATAATCAGATCAAATATTTCAAACTTCACATTCACATTTTATGCAGTGTAGAAACATGAGTAAAAATATTGTTCATTTCTACACCAATCATGATAAAATGTCAAATTTCAAAATTCAAAATAGAGACTAGTGCAAAAAATAATTGAGGATGTTTTCATAACATAACATGCAGGTTTTCTATAAAATCAACCTCAGTTAATTTTTGGCAAAGTCTAGCATAAGAACACTGCTTATCTATTTTTGTAGAGTACTGTCTAAGACTAGAAGTTGAACTGTCTCAAAATCACAACCTAATAGAAAAGGGTATTGCTATCATATTAATAACTTATACGCATACAAAACCAATCAACTAACGAAATAATAAAACCCAAACTTAAAGCTCAAAGTGAGCCCATAAGCAAAATAGTCCATTATGGTGCCTTGGGTTTATAATGTTCCAAGTACAACATCCACACACTACCTCACCAAAAGATTAATCCAATCTCCTTGGATTCACTTAAATCCCATCCCAACATGCATCGCGTTTACATTCATACTCCCGACACATCAAAACAGCAACTTGGATCTTCCAACATCAACCAAGTCATGAAAATACTCAAACCCCAATTCCAACCTTCAATATATACGACCCAAATATGCTAGTAGAGCCAAATAAAACAGTCACGACAACTACGTGTGATAGCATGAATAGAAATCGAATGTACCTCACTCAACTCGAAATGGCGATCGATCAAACTCGAGGGTGTAGTAATTTTGTCTATTTGACATTCAGGATGCACTGTGATATTGAAAACACTTCAAAAAACCAAATGGCGTAAGAACAAAATCAGCCAAAGTGGATTAAGGGAAGAGAGTAAACGGGGTAGAAAGATGGGCTTATCAACTCTGGTGTCGTGGTGCAGAGGACGGTGCTGTTGCGATGGAGTCACTATGGTTTGTGGTTTCATGCATAGAGAAGGACAACAGTCTTTACAGGGGTGGAGGAGTGACAATGTGCCTAGGGTGTGAGGGTACCACCACTCAAAGTGGAGAGACATAGAGACCATCTTGGTGACGTTCAACGGCCTACTGTGCACCAAGTGGGTCCTAATCAGAGACACCGGTAGAGAGAGATGATCGGTGCCAGAGTTCTTACCAACGTGGAGGCAAAACTTGGAGAAGACAAAATGGTGTGGGGTTAAGTTCCTATTGTGTAAAGTAGAGGGGCGTGAATGGCAATAACCTAAACGGGGGGCAAGAAAAATAAAAATAGGGTTTGTTCTTTGAGGTACTTAGGCCTTGGCCGAAATTTGGACTTGGGTCGACTTAACATGGGTTAGATTATTATACTAACATTGCTCATTACCTCTTTTATCATGACTCTCACACAATCTTTTGAAATGGTATTAAATTATTGAAATTCTGTTGTTATATTTCACCACATCATGATCAGGATTAGATTTTGAGATATTTATAATAAAAGGTACGATAAAAGGGATTCTTCGAATTTCAATCTCGAGCCCTTCGTTTTTTTTTTTTTTTTAATGGGTAAGTTGAGCCGGCCTTTATTGTCATGGACTCCGAGTACCTATTCAATCAAAATAGCTTAATATATTACTATACTTATAAGAGCCATGCAAAGGGCATGCAAATCTGTGAATGGATTGTGTACGGACTGGCGTATATTAATGCTGCGTGGTACTTAATTATGTCAGCACGGCATGTCATGTTAGGTTTGATGGGTCAATAATCAATCAAGTTAACGGTTGACTAGTCCGATGTGGCAGCCCGTGCACAGTCCATACGTACACACGCTTCTGGTGACCCAGTGTTTCCCAAGCTTCTTATGTTGCTATCTTGTGGGCACCCGTACGCAGTGGCAATTGCTGGCGGCTAACAGCCATTAGCAATTATATTGTCCTTGATTAAGAGCTAAGACTGTTTCTCAATCAACTCATGAATGCGTCACTTTTATGGTATTAGATAACGTGACTTTTTTTTACAATTATTTATATAATTATATTTTAAATCATGAGAGGCTTGTAAAATGATTTATAAAAACAACATCTCTTTATATAATTAATCTTAATTTTAAATATAATTATATAAAAGATTGTGAAAAAAAGTTATACGTGTATTCTTACGGATACACTTTTATTTAGAGTATTTTTTTCAGATCTTTTATCATTTCTAGCTCGAATATTATTTTCTATATATCACTGAAGAAAGATAGAGATGATTTATTAATATAAAGAAATTATAATCTGTAGTACCAGGCCACTCGCGGTTAAATCGCCAAACATTATTCTTTGGGAAAAATGTCAATAGACTGAACGATGGTTGACATCGCACTTACAGTAATTCCTAGGATGTTAATAGTATGAAAACTACTTCACAGATAGATTACATATATATATATATATAAGGAGATGTACGAACTGATGTGATTTTATAGAATCTGTTAAATTTAATACTTTTTTAATAAAAATAACTTTACAATCTGACGTACCATATCAAATTATATTAATTTGTAAATTTACTTTTATTATATAATCTCTTTATGTCTAAAGTATTTTCTTAACTATAAATAGCAGGTAGGGATTATAAATCCAAACTAGAAAAAAAAAGGGTTGGTTAATTTATTTATTTTTTTAAAAAAAACCTCCAAACCAGAAAATAGAAAGAAATGGATAGGTAGATATATACTTAATAACGTTACCAGTAATGGAAGAAAGGGAAACGACGGAAAAATGCAAATGATAAAAGCAGCGTTCTACCTTGCTAGCTAAGCACATGATTTAAGTAATGCATGTTATCTTGGATGTTGATTGGGTGTCAAGATGGTTGATGGTGCACTGATCTGAGACAGGTATAGTTCAAGAAGTGCTCGTGCTCCGACTGGTACTGCAGCTGCCTGAAACTCACCATTCCCTTTCACATGCATGCATTTATTTATAATTTTGAATGGAATTTGTAGTACTGATCTTAAATGCCCATAGAAAAGGCAGTACTATCCCTAAGAAAAAGCAGCGCTTCCTGAAAAAATAAAAAAAACTACTGGATCATCAGGTTCGGTAAATTTCTGATAAATGCAGTAATTAATGGCGAGATCATCGTGGATTAATGTATATTTATACTCCAATAATGATGATATGCAGTCACATTGCGATCTATCTGCATCTGACTATTGCCGGCACAAGAAATCTATAGCAGCTGAGAGAGAGAGAGAGTTTGGGGTCCATATTTGAAGAATCCTATATGTCCTTCTGATTCCGATGATAGAAGCTAGGAACCCAGCTATGCTCATGACAGCATCTTCGTTTCTCTCCTCTTTTCTATATCTTGATATGTATGCATATACGTATACATATATACATATACACACAGAAACGACGAATGTATGGATAGTTTATCATAACCTCTCTCCTATATCAGGAGTACTATATATATTTTGAATGTTACTGCATGCAAAATTCAGTACCTGTTTGACAAATTTCACTCCACGGGGACAGGTTGACGTCAATTGCTTGTACAAAATGATCAGGACGTTGCACATTATTGTCGTCGACCACGCCAGTTCTTGGGCTGATGTGATAATCAAGCTGATTCATATCTTGTCCATGAAGAAGAGTTGGATGTGCCAGTGCCGGTGCAGGTGCCAAGATTTCAACCACATTTCGCGACTGACCTCTGTAAAAAGGAAAGGAAAAAAAAAAAAGTTTTCGTATATGCAGAGAAATTGAACAAATTAAAGTACTAAGATTCTGCTATCAAAATCAAATTTAAGCACCTCAGAGGAAGAAGGCCATTCGAATCCAAAAAATTCAGGATCTGGACTTGTGGGTCTCTTTCAGGAAGCCAACCCAGCATACATGTTGGATTTTCTGGCATGATACCACTTACACTTGCACTGTTTTGAGGCAGTTGTACCTAATCACACTAGCAAGAAATTAAGTTCACTCATTTCTTTTTCTCCAAACTAGTAATATAAAATTACTGCGGTATTTTAGTCCATTCTCATTCTACATTGAAATCTCCTTGCAGATTCTTTTACATTTTCATCTTTCTTTCTTAATGACATGGCCTATGACAATCATCACGAGTACTTAACATGATACCTCTGAAGCTGTCGGAAGTGCAACAGAAGAATTGCCGTTTTGCTCCAAAACTTGCTGTTGCATTATACGTTTCATAGGATTTAGGACATATTATAGAGATCAGGGCTTCAAATTGGAAGAAAAAAATTAATAAGTTCCTTGTAGATCTTTTACCTTGCGCATATGCACACGTCTCAAAGTATCTTTAAGGATTTGCTCTCGATACTCAGCCTCACATAATGTTATGATTTCAGAAGGATCTCCTTCAAATACTCTACCAAAATTTAGATATTATCAGATGCTAGCTAATTCCCATCACATCCGACTGCAAAGATTAGGGTTTATGTTCACTGGTTGAAGCAAACAAACATGCATACCTTAGTCGGTTCTGCATATCTTCCAATTGAGACTTACAGCTTAGGATTTCTTGTTGAACCTCCTGTACGTGCAGTATAGTGATAATTGAGAATAAAGACTGAAACTGACAATCAACTATTTGTCTAATAAAGATCAGTTCTCATGCATAAAGTACCTCGAGTTTGGTATCAGCTGTACTCATTGGGCTGCTTCACAGGACAGAAATATCAAATTATAGTGAATTACTCTATAAATTAAACGTCAGCAATACAAGGAACAACATTCAGAATAAGTCAAGAGTCGGGCTCTGGGAACAGAGAAAAAGCAAAAAACCTGGCTTCTTGACAGGTTCGAATATCTGCTTCACCCTTCAACTTAAGAAGAGCCCTTTGGAGAAACTGCAAATATACTTAAAATTAATCATCTTAAGCAAATTCAAAAGAAGGTTGTGGCCAACTCGGTCAATTGAAGATTTGTATTCAGAGAGATTTGTATTCAGAGAGTGCTTACCTCTTGGTTTTGAAGTCTTTCGATATTGCATGGCAACGAGGAAGCGGAACCATCGAATAAATTAAGGAAAAAAGAAAGAAAACCTCCATTACCACCGACAGAACAAAAGTTACATTTACTTAAAACTCGGAGAGCCCAGATCTGCTTACCTTCCTCGTTCGTGCTCAGGAAGATTAACATAACGTGCCAGAATCTCTTCAATGCTTCAAGAAACCAAGAAAACAGATCGTTTTACTTGAACTGATCGAGTGGACGACTAGTTATAATATAATTTAGCTTAGACATAACCAAAAGGTCGACCGAAAGAATCATATGCAATATATATAATCTGTGATTTTGTATATAACTAGTTATCTGTGATTTTGTATATATCATATGCAATATATATAATCCTGAAAGAATCAAATTGCAGAAAGAACCCAAGAACAAACATTGACCAGCTGAGAAAATAAACATCAAGATCACAGATAGAGCTTATAATTAGGTATAAGGGAAATGGTGATATAAGCCCTTATCATAAGCACACCTTTTATTTCCAGCGAAGTGACTGAGTCTTCCTGATGGGGAAAACATTATGAGAGCTACATCAATGTCACAAAGAACGGAAAGTTCATATGCTTTCTTGATAAGTCCATGTCTCCTTTTTGAGAAAGTGACCTGCCTATTTGTTGTGTTCTCGATTCTCTTGATCTGAAGCTTCACTCTCCCCATCTGTTTTGGTCTGTCTCTCTCGGTTCTACTCTCTCTCTCTCTCTCCCTCTCTCTTTAGAGCTAGCATAAAGCTTTATTGCTAGGATGATGAAGGAAAGTATTAAATATTTTAGAGACGATCAAATCTGTCGCTCTCAAATATATATATACCTGGACATATTCAATGGATCCCACGTAAAGACAGCTAAGAACTAACAGAAATGAGGCTAAAAAGTAAGGAGAGCATTGAGAAGAGGAAGGAGGGAGGAAGAAAAGAAGAGGCGATAAGTTTTGTCACTGTCAGGCCATTCACAGAAGATGACGACAGCCAGAGAGGTGAGAGAGAGAGATAACAGTGTCTAGAGGTAACTGTGTAAAGCTTAGACGAGGGATCATCAGGAAAGCTAGTCGAATAAAAGCTCACACAATGACAAGTGTTTTGGGGATATTATTATAAAGACAAAAGGTTTAATAACATATCGAGTCTTATTTAATTTGGCCCTATGGGTTTCCATATCGAAATCGGATGTACAGCTTTCTAAGATAACTCATATATTTTCAAAGAAATCACATAAAAATAATCTAGAAATTAATATTATTTCATTTAATCCATTAGATTTACTTTTTAATAAAAATAACTTACTAATTCTTACTTATTAACATCATTCTTCATTACATTATAAGAAAATTCATAATTGATTGTTAAGAACTATAATTACTCATTGACGCCACAATACATTTTTATTAATGTTGAATTGGTTTGGTTTGGTTCAGATTTAGACATGCTTTAAAATAGAATCAGTCTGAGTCGGTTTTGAAATTTTAAGAATTGAAACACACCTATTCATCCAGGGAATCAAAGTTTTTAATTTTTTCAGTTTCGATTCATTTCAGTTTTACAAGTGTGATTCAGTTTTTGATTTTTTTGTTAGACTGGTTAGTTTTTCTAACCAAAATGTATAATTTTTTTACTCCAAATATAATAGAGAAAGAATCATTATTTTCGACTCAAAACATCATGCAAATAAACAATTAACCAAATAAATGTTAAAAAATATTAGCAAAACAAATTAATTAGTTTAATTAAAACATGCATGTAATAATGCTTAAAAACTTTTTTTTCTTAAATGCACATCAAAATATTCCTAAGGGGTAAAAGCCTAAAACATGCATATAAAATATAATTAGCCAACATAAACAAAATCTAAAAAAAAAAAAAAAAAGAAAAGAAAGCCAAATATGCTCAAATGCAACCACCAAAGTAACAGGTACAACTCCAAAATATATATAAAAAGAAAAAACAATTACAAAATAATTGTTTATCAACTACTTAGCTTTAAAAAGTTTACTTATCAAAATATATATATATATATATATATATATATATATATATATATCTTTTATTTATATATATCATATTATATACGTAAGTATGTACGTAACTTAATATGTCAAGATAAATAGATTCAAACATATTAATAACTTTAGTAGTATTCATGTTTAAGAGTAAGTTTTTATTAAGGAAGTATAAATCATAAGATTAAGATTTCATGTTATTAATTTTATAATATATATACATAGCATTTAATATATATTATAAAAAGTTAAAATATATATTTCGGTTCTATTCGGTCCAATTTGGTTTCCAAATCATGAAAATTAAGACATAATCGATTAAAAATCGACTTTTGTTCCCAAATCCAAAATCAAACGAACCGATTGATTTAGTTCAATTGGTTTTTCGATTTTCTCTTACAACCCTGATATTTTCCAAATGAATTATAGAGATGGCCATCTTGTAAGACATTTTCAAAAGCACAACTATTAGGATGTTTTTCAAGAATCACTTAAATATTAATATGGAAGTGTACGAAAATGAAATTTCGTCAAGTTTGGGTATGCAAAATATTTATGTAAGCTCATGAAATGTTCGACTCTTGTATTTTCAACATTAGTCTTCAGTGATTTTTTTGGTTTTTTGCTACTAACTTTTGAGAAATTTTAAAATGCCAATTTCAAACACAGTTGACCCTTAAGTACTAGTTTTGGGGATAAGTTCCATACTTAAGCTATGAAGTTAAGGTGCACAATGATCGTGAAAAAAATGTCTTTCTAGCCCCCAAGGTACTGCATTGGTCTAAAGGACCATCCAGATTGAACCACATGACAATGAGGTCAAGTCGTCAAGACTACTTATGTAGCATTAATTATTGGTGGCTTTGGAACTTCAAGCTCTTCAAATTATGTGGCAGTGCTCAAGCAAGAAATGGGATAAGAAAATATTGCATGCAAATAGAGGGCTAAAAGAGAGAAAAACAAACAAAGAAGAGAGGGCATCCTTCAGCTTTACCAATTACCATCAAATTGAGGTTAGATTGTGCAAGGTAATTGTATATATCGTGAACACATAGAGTGTGAGATTTTATTTGTGGTTTTAGGCGTGGTTGACTAGAACGATTACACTTCCCCGAGTCTCTACATGCAGTCACTCCCAGGACCCCCAGCTACCTCGCAAGATCGTACGTATGAGAGCCTCATTAATTCACCGTTCTTTCGAGTCATATGTGCCACAGGCCCACCTAAAACTTTGTCCATGGCCATTAACATTCAGAAAGGCGTCCATACTTTTTTTTTTTTTTGGAAGTAAAAACCATCTAATTTCATTAATGATCACGAAGGATGAATACATGGAAGTAATACCTCCATACAAATGCTCTTCTCATAGAGTTTTAAAGCATCCTTAGCTAGATTATGTGCCACTTGGTTACAAGTCCTAGGGATAAAATTGATAGACCGGCTATGCATCTTTGTAAGTAAATGCTTGATGTCTCTAACTATCATCCCTAGAAAATTCCTAGTTTCATGGCAGCCTTATATTGCCTTCACTACTTGTTGTGCAGTACCCCCTTCCGATATAACTTGTTCCAGGCCAAGCCACTAACATAGAGTGATTGCTTTGAGTGTTGCAATGGTCTCAGCCAGGTGAGCATCAATAAAAGAGTCCATAGGAGATCTTAGACTTGCAATGACCATTTCCTTTGAGTCTCTTATCACCACCCATATACCAATCCTGCAGTTTACCTTATCCACTACCGCATCCTAATTGGCTTTGTATGAGTTGAGAGGTGGGGTAGAATACTAGGCTTTTGGTTGGTTGGTCATTAAGGAACCTTCATGGCTACCCTGGTTGGCTTCTTGGAAGTTAGAAACTGATTGTCTTGCCAACTTGATCACTACTTTTGGGGAAGCAAAACAGTCCTCAAAGATCAAGCTGTTCCTCCTTTTCCAGATTTGACATACTATGGCTACAACCCCAGTTAGAGTATCCTCATGCATGGCCTCAAAAAAAATTGACAATACTTCAACGAAAGGGGACTCTAAAGTCTGAAATTTATGTAACCTTCTAGAACCCACACCCCATACATCTTGGGTTATTTTGCATGACCATAGGGCATGAGTTACAGTTTATACCTCACTCAAGCACACAGGGCAATGAGGTGAATCTATCATTTTCCTCTTGAATAGATTATGCTTTGTTGGAAGAGACTCGAGATTGGCCCTCCACATTAGCATTTTAGTGGCATTATGGACTCTTAATTTCCATATCTTCGACCACATAGTTTGCTCCTGTGTGCTTCTAGAGATTTGTCCTAGTTCCCTGCCTTCTACTTAATTCATTAGGTAATAGACACTCTTGACTAAGAAAATGCCATCCTTAGATCCCCTCCAGGTCAAGAGCATTGGTGATGCTAAGGGGAATTCTGCAGATCAATTATGCATTCTTGGTCTCAAACATCTCATGTAGTAAGGTAGTCTTCCAAGAGCAGCTATGTTTGTCAATAAGTCCACTAACCAAAGCATTTTCCTCCATTCTCCTGCTTATAGATTGAACTTTAAAAGAATAGGGTTTTGGAATCTATTTATCATGCCAAATCTTTACTTTCTCTCCATTGCCAATGTTCTAAAACAATCCTTCCATAAGGATAGGCCTAGCTTCCTAGCTTCCATAAGTATGAGGGGTTGATCCCTAACTTCCCTTGCAAAAAGTTGGATTTGTAAAAAATACTTGGCTTTTAGCACTCAAGTTGCAAGACTTTGGGGTTGCTATAGTAGTCTTCATTCTTGCTTGGCTAATAAGGCTATGTTAAAAAGTTCAAAGTCTCTATAACCAAGTCCCCATTCCTTCTTTGATTTGCCTAGTTGTTTCTAGGATAACCAGTGAGTTTTTGATTTGTCTCCTTTAGTGCGCCACTAGAATTGTTGCATCAGTTTATTGATGGCATTCAAAATGGTTTTTAGCAGCTTGAAAATGCTCATGCAATAGGTGAAAATAGCTTGGACTATAGACTTGAGTAGCACCTCATTTCTAGCTTGTGAAAGAAATTTAACTGTCCAATTTTGCATCCTTGATCTTATGCTCTCCAGTACTGGTCGAAAGGCTGCCATTTTGTGCTTACCAACATAAGACGGTAATCCCAAGTACTTCTCTTAGCTCCTTGCTTCCCTCAAGCCAACTGAATAAAGGATTGCTTCCTTAATATCACCTGTTGTGTTGCTACTGAAAAACAGTATGGTTTTGTCTAGATTCAACCTTTGCCCTGAGGCTGTTTCATATAGCTTGAGGAGTCTCAATAGTCTGCAAGATTCAAGCACATTTTCTTTACATAACAATAAGCTATCATTGCAAAAAAGGTATGGTTGATTAGTACTGACCCTCTAGCAAAAGGGAACCTTGTGATTAGACCTTTCCCCTTAGCTTTATCAAGGATGTTCCCCAAGATTTCAGTTCACAAGAGGAATAGATAAGGGGAGATTGGATCCCCTTGTCTTAAACCCCAAGAAGGGTTAAAAGCTATATGAGGGCATCCATTTATCAAAATGGAATATTGGACAGTGGTTAGACACTGCCTGATTCACTCGATCCACTCCTTCTTAAAGTCAATTTTCATAAGAACAGCTTTTACAAAAACCCATTCAATCCTGTCATATGTCTTGCTTATATCTAGTTTTAATGCCATGTAGCCTTCCTTTTTACCCCTCATCCTTTGTTGCATTGAGTGCATGGCTTCACAGGCTACAATGATGTTGTCTGAAATCAATCTACCTAGGACAAAAGCTCTTTGAGAATGGCTAATGATGTCAAGTAGGAGTTGTGTTAGTCTATTTGTAAGTACTTTTGAGGCCACCTTGTAAATTACATTGCATAAACTGATGGAGCAATATTCAGTTACAAGGTTGGGGTTCTTCTTCTTGGGGATCAATACTATGAAAGTATCATTAATGACCTTGAAACCTGTTCTATTAGCCAATAATTCCTACACTACAGTGACTATGTCTTGACCCACCACTTCCCAATTGTCTTGATAAAACCCAGCTGAATAACCATTAGGGCGAAGTGAGCTTAATGGATTTACGTCAAAAATTACAATTTTGATCTCCTTAGCACTGAATGCTTTCCTGAGAGTACAATTCATCTCCTCTGTGATGATAGGCTCAAAATTGTCAAGTGCTTCTGCAATACAGCTTGGATTAGAGGTGCTGAACAAGTTCTTGAAGTAATCCTAGAAAAGGCTACTGATATCATCCATGCTCCTAGCCATATTGCCCCTCTCATCTGAGATTCTTTTAATAGTGTTTGACTGCTTCCTCTGGGTTGCACATTTGTGAAAATACCTCGAGTTTCTATCACCATCTTTGAGCCATAACTGCTTTGCCCTCTATTTCCATTTAATCCCCCTCTTCCTCCAGGATGTCGTTAACTTCTTTTTGGATCTCTTTGATTGTTTCATTGTAGGTTCCAGAGTTGCCAACTTGAAGTTATTGTAACCTGCCCCTTTTGCTATCTAGCAGCTATTTTATATTTCCTTTTAAGGACTTGGCCCATGAGCATAAAGATTGCTGGCATCTTTTCAAACCAGCCTTGACCATGTTCATTCTACCAATACCCCCTGCCTTGGTTCCATGCCGTTTGGATAAGCCTTTTACAGTCTGGTTTTTTCCCCCATAAGGCTTCATACCTGAAGACCTTTCTTTTTAAATTCACTGGCCCCTCATTATTAAATTAGGAGATTAACACAGGTGAAGGGTCAGAGGTTATGGTGGGAAGAACATAATTGTAACAATTCTTAAAAAGTTGTTGCCATGAGCTATTACCAAAACCTATATCTAACCTCTCTTTAGTGAAGGCCTTGACATCCCTCTTATTACTCCATGTGAACTTTGCACCAATGAAACCCAAGTCTATTAAGTCACTTTCATTTAAGGTTTCCCAAGATCTTTCCATCTGAGAGAAAGGTATAGAAGTTGCACCTTCCTTCTCCCCGTTGCATAGGATCTCATTGAAATCCCCCATGCAAAGCCGATGGCCATTATTGGCAAGTTTAAGTAATTTTAATAGTTCTGAGCTTTCTTTCCTTTTTTCTACCACTGGGTTGCCATAGAAACTAGTTACTTGCCAAGGAGTGGCACCTTCATCCATCGTCACTGTTGTGGAGATGTGATTATTAGAATAAGTATGCGATTATGCTAACATCTCCTGTTTCCACATCATGACTAAACCTTCACTTCTCCCAATACTATCTACAACAAAACTACATTCAAATCCCAAACTATTTCTCACTTTTTCAACCTTTCACCTTGACTCTCATGTATTTAGTTTCAGACAGGAATATTACCCTTGGGACCTTCTCATTCACCATGAGGCGAAGCTCTCTAACTGTTCGAGGGTTCCCAAGCTCTCGATAGTTCCATGCTAAGAAGTTCATGGTGTCTAGCAGGGCTGCCTAACAACCTCTACCCTTAGCTTTTGATCTCCATCCTCCTTCACTATTTTGTTCCTCTTGTGATTGATCATTGCTTCTATCCAACTTTCGGTATGGAGCTGTCTTTTGGAGCCACCTTGGATCGAGTACACTGGATGGACCTGAGATGCCATAGTGTTGGGCTTGTCACGTGCCCTCCTTTTCCAAGTAGTTTTCCTTCTAGCCTTTGCCAGCTCCTGAATTTGTTGGTCCAAAAAATTGTCTAAAGACATGACGTGACTAGCCAAAGAGCTATCATGAGTGAGTAATTCCTCAACTAAAGCCCTTTCGGTATTATTCTCTACACTTTTTGGTCCCTCATCTAGTGCAGGTTGACCTTCCTAAATTGGTGAATGCTTACCAACCAAAATAGGAAAGTTTGAAGCCACCTTTTGCTCTCCCTGAGCCACATCTGTTATAGGATCGTGCCCACATTAGTTTGCACCTCACCTTTTATGGCTTCACTCCAGTCCCCCTCCTCTGAGCACTTTCTCTCCCCCTGAGTTGCCATGGATGGTGCCCATCTCTGCTTGTCAATCTGGTATCCATGGTGTGGAGTCTGATTCATCTTTCCACCATATCGTTGAGGTGCATGACCTCCTGACCTTGGGGGGTTGGCCCTTAGCCAGGGCCCATACTAATGAGCCTATTCCACCTTGATGTAGTTACTGGAACCATGGCAATGTTTGGTGTGTATGATTGCTCCACACTCAAAACAGAACAATGGTAGTCTTTCATACTTGAAGGGCATCCAATGTTGCACCCCTTCGACCTCTAGAAATCTCCCTCTGATTAGTGGCTTAATGATATCAACTACCAATCTCCTTCCAATTTCCCTGGTCATGCTTGCCATCAGCATTTTGTGTGCTTGGACCCAGAAGAGTTCCTTGGTAAAGACCTTGTCTTGTAAGGAGACATGCCCATTCAGCTCTTGCAAGCACACTGGGTTCCTGTCAAAGGAGCAAGGCCTCCCCTGTAGGACCTTAGTCTTATCCCGTTCATGCTGGAACTCAACCAACATTTTGTTGTCTCACATCTCCTTGAACTAGATCCAACCATCGGGTCTCCACACATTGGACATGGTTGTTTTGAAAGCTTGCCTATTTACGGCTCTCTCTGCAATGAGTTGTAGTAGTAGGCATCTCTTCCCTTTCTCAACGAGAGGTTCCAGCACCTTCTTCTCAACCTTCATGGTATCATTCTCCTGTCTATAAGAGTGAGACCCTCCCATTGCTTCTATAATGCCTCCTCCATACTCAAGACTCTCTTCATACCATGGCTCTAACCTCCTATTTGCACAACAAAGACCTCACCTCTCCTTACAGAGACGCACCTCACCTCACAGAGAGAGGACGTAACACTAATTAAGGCATCCATACTTACGAGATATAAGTTAAACAATACTACAAAAACATTAGATTTCTCATCAGCATTGACAACATTAATCAACTTCACACATAGTTATAGCCCATCCAATATATTCTCTAGCGTCAACAATATTATTAGTTTACCTTCCCTATAAATGATAGGCTGGAGAAATCTATGCTAATATTATTTTACAGTTGTATCTCTAATGATCTCTTCTCCACCACACATTCTATTATTACAAAAAGAATTACCATTCAACAATGTTCATTTTGTTAAAATAAATTAATTTCATTGTGTTATGTCCATTTTAGTCATTTTCTCAAACGTTTTTGTAGTTGGGTTAATATTGTACAAATGTCATGAAGTTATTTAAGTGCTAATTAATGTAATACATTAAAGTAGGAAAGTTCTAGGTGAGCTGGTAAAAAGACTCAGAGATCTTCCATTCTTGCTCTCTGAGAGTCTTTGCTTTGGAGGTTTTTTCCTCTTGTTTAAATAATAGTGGTATCAAGAGCAAGATTGGAATAAAAAAAACTAGTTGGTTGTGAAGATTCGTAGCAGGAAAACAAATCCCAAATAAGACAATAACATTGACAAGTAATAGTAATCAAGATATAGGAGCTCAACAACCATCATTCCTCTTTGCAATGAAGAAAACTAATATTTTTGGTATGTGAAAATGAAAACTATTTTTCTTTCATACGATCCTTATGAATTTATAGAAGATGGATATGAAAAACTAGTGGATGTCACAACTTTGAAAGATGCTCAAAAGCAACAATTGAATGAGCATAGGAAAAAATTGCAAAAGCGTGTTGCCGACACAATCTTACCAAAAATTATCAATGCACTCAAATCAAATGAGACTTGTGAGATTCTTCAAAAAAGGAGTATAGAGCCATATTGAAGGTAAGAACTATAAAACTCTAATCCTTGAGAAGAGATTTTGAAAATATGAAGATCAAATAAATGGAGCTGTTGAAAGACTACTTTTCTAGACTTATGGGAGTTGTGAAGCAAATGAAAACATATAAAGAAAATATTTCAAATCAAAGAATTGTTAAGAAAACAATAATTATTGCCAGAGAAATATGATCTCATTGTTGTTGTTATTGAATAAACTAAAGAAATCAACAAGTTGAGTGTTGAAGATCAGGTGATGGTTTTAATTAAAACATTTAAGCAAAGGTTGAGTGGGTACTCCGAAAAATTAATTGAAAGTGCATTTAAATCTAAACTCAATGTTAATTAAAAAAAATAAAGAAAAAAACTCATTCAAAAGTGAGATTTCTAGAGATGGAAGAGGAATAGGAAAGAATAATTTTGAGAGAAGGAAATGAAGAGTTCACTCAACAAAAATATAGAATTTGTAAAAAAGTGGTCATATTGATAAAGATTAATGTTGGTTTTGGGGAAAACCTCAATGCCACAATTGTAAAAAGTTTGGACATATTAAAAAAAAAAACCATCGCTTAAAAAACAATGACCAAAAACATTTTTTTGAACAGTAAGAAAGTGAAGCAAACTTTTTTATCTTCTCAAGCGGCATCGGAGCAAAAGAATGATGTGTATTTTTTGATGGTGGGTGCAGTAATCAAAGTATTTTTGTGGAGATTGATACTTTCTAAAATTCCAAAGTTAAGATAAGAAATGGCTCCTTAGTTCAAGCAAAGGGAAAAATGTACAATTGCTATAAAGATAAACAAGGGCACAAAGTATATTCACTTTGAAATTTATTAAATATTGGGAATTTTTAGAATACAGATAGTCTTTTCACTTTGAATTAGGTTTTTACAAGATTTATGATAAATGGGGAAGAAGACAAGTTGTGGCAAAAAAAAGATGGAGAATAATAATAATAAAAGCTTTCATTTAACTTTCTCATATTCAAAAAGTTTGCCCTGAAAGCTGGATGTGGTTACTGATCAGTCGTGACTTTGGCATAGAAGACTTGGGCACTTGAAATTTTAAAGTTTGAAAACTCTCCAAGAAAAGAATATAATGTATGGGTTGCCAACTATACAAGAAGATAAAAGAGTTTGTGAAGGGTGTGCACTTGGCAAGCACCACCAAGAGTTATTTTCTAATGAGAAAACATTAAAATCCAAAGCACCATTGAAGCTTGTCCAAACCGACGAAGAATAAAATTGGATATAATGAAAAAATATGAAATTAGAAATTTGAGTTTATTGCATTATTTTAAAATTCACCAAGAAGAAGAATGGGTTTTTATATGCCAAAAGAAGTATGTAAAAACTCCCCAAAAAATTTCAAATGAAAAATTGCAAATTCATTTCAACCCATTTGATTGTGAACAAAAAATTGATGACAGAATGTGTAAGCAAAGAAGTATGTGCGTCTATTTATAGAAATTTGGTGGGAAGCTTATTTTATTTGATGACTATAAAGACCAGATGTTATGTATGTTACAAGTTTATTGTCTTAATGCATATACTAACGAAGCCAAATGCATATTGAGGCCGCCAAGCAGGTGTTTAGATATGTTTAAAGTACACTTGGTTTTGGTATTTTCTATGAGAAGAATGTTGACGCAAAGTTTATTAGATTTCACAACAATGATTGGATCGGGTATGTTGATGAAATGAAAAGCACTTTCAAATATGCATTTTCATTTGGTTCCGGTGTATTTTCATGGGCATCCAATAAGTAACAAAATGTGGCAAATATTCCATTGACGCCAAGTATATTCCAACATCATTAGCAACTTCACAAGCAATATGACTAAGGAGAATCTAAGAAAATGTTGGTGAGAAGCAAGAAAAGCTACTCCACTTATGTCTAATAACAAATCAGTCATTGCTATGATAAAGATTCTCATCTACCATTACCGGACAAAGTATATTGGAATCAAGCATCACTATATTAGAGAGGTAATGGAAGATGAAAAGATTCAACTCAAGTATCGCAAAACTAAAAACCAAGTTGTGGATATTTTCACCAAAGCTCTTCCTAGATATAAACCTCGTTATTTGAGAGTGTTAAAATAAATTAAGAGCCCTCCTATCCAATTGCCTACACCACACATCACTGTTAACAAGTTTTCTTAATTTTTTTTTATTCTTGCTAAACTAAAACATGAGTTTTAGGTTTCCATTTTGAAATTTGGTTCAAATTTTCTTCACCACCCCCTGGTGTGCTAGCATTCTCCCCTTCCTGAACACTCCACCACATGTCTTCCTCTATCTTCTCTCTTACATAAATATTGGCAGCTTGTGTACATAAGTATTGTAGATTGTGTAGATGTTGTTTATGCATAGTTGTGTATGATGTTTGTGTCGATAAATGTTGTAGATTGTGTCCAAGTGTTTGTGTAGATAAATATTAGCAGCTTGTGTAGATGGTTTTGTGTCTAGCTGTGTATGAATTTTGTGTATGGGCAGGTTGTGGAGTCCCTGTGTTGTGACGATGTATAGCTTGTGATTCCAAATCAGGAATTCGGAGTACATGCTATAAAACTTAACATAAAAAAACTTGTATATGAAATCAATCTTACTTCAATGTTAGATCCATTGTTTGTTTATGTGCGTGTGTGAGAGGCTAAGGTAATGGCCTTTGTTTGTTTTTTTTTTTTTTAAGTAAAAGAAGAGGTCACATGTCCAAGAGTGACCCTCTTCCAATTTATTAAGAACCCTCACGTATGGTAAAGGAAAACCGTGGTAACAAAACAAGACCCAAGGGTTTTACAATAAAACCCTCCCTAGCGTCAACACCAACAAAATAAATCAGCACTAAAACTAAGCCAAACAACCACAAGAAAACTACCAACTGAACAAAAACACTCTTATTGAATACATAAGTTAACATCTTAAAGAAGGAAGACCAATTTTGTCAAGCCGAACCATACCCCTCATAACCTACGACAATATTTCAGAACCCATATACGTCCTTGTGATCCCAAATTCTCCTAGGCGAGCAAAGAAATCTGGAACTTGGTTGCCCTCACGGAAGATGTGAGAAATTGAATAATTCATACCTTCTAGACCATCCAGCAGCTCCTCGCAATAGTCCCAGAGATAACACACATTGCAATCCTTGGAGATCAACCAACGAACAAGTAATGAAGAATCACATTCGATCTCCACATGATAAAAGCCCAACTCTTTGCAATCTGCCACGCCTCTGGTAAGGGCCCTTAATTCAGCTACATTATTAGTACCAAATCCCAAATGTTCCAAAAAGGTAGCCTTGACATCCCCCAAATGATCCCTAATCACCCCACCACCTCTACAAGATCCCAGGTTTCCCCTGTAACTCCCATCAACATTTAATTTCACCCACCCTGCCACTGGTTTACACCACACTACCGCACGAGATTGGTGAACAAAAACCTATTTGATAGGCAAGTTCATAGCTCTAAGGATCTCACAATCACTCGGTAAAAGTCTCTTGCAGTTAGAAATATTCTCAGAGATTTGACTAAGCCAAAACTTCACCGCAAGTGAAACAGACTCTGTCGATTCAAAAACTGACTCCATTCTAGCCTTACACTATCGAACCCACAACCTCCAAGTAATCAATCATGGAAGTAGGCCAACAAGAATACCAAGCTAGGAGAAGCATTTAACATAGTTGAACCAAGATAAGATGTGTGAACGCCATGAAGAATACTTCATGCACTGAACATTATACGGGTATCCACTGGGAGACACCTGAACCATGCCTTCCAAATATAAACAGACACTCTCCTTGGGAGAAGTTTATGCCAGAACCATTCCGTGTAGGAGAGATCCTCACAACGAACCCGTATGACATCCCATGCTGAGGAAGTAGAGAACTTGCCATCTCGAGTCGGTTCCCAAATATAAATATCAGACCCCTCCTTACCTACCACAACCGATCATGTCACCTCAAGGGCTCTGGTTTCCCCAAGTAAATTCACTAGAGCATTCTCATCCCAGGCATTTCCAACCTAGAAGTCCCTGACTTGAAGATTAGGATTTGTAATGTTTTGAACAGAAACGCTAAGGGGACCACTCAAGAGCCATCTTTCATGCCAAAAAGATATTCTACCTTCCCTAACCCACAACTTAGTATGATCATAAGCCTCTGGAAAAACCTGCATAATAGATTTCCAAAATCGTGAAGTGACCATGACAAGATTTCCCTCTTTCACGTACTTAGCTTGGAAGAAACGGGTTCAAAGATTATCTAAAGATAGAAGATGCCACGCAAATTTCATATGCATGGATTGCTACACCTCATTAAAATCCTAAAGACCTAGTCCTCCTTCCTGGATCGGCTTACAAATAGCAACCAACGATACCCACTTTCTTTTAGACTTAACATTATAGTAACCCCAAAAGAAAGTCGAGAGAATGGAATTGAGCTTGAGACAAATAACCTTTAGAACATTAAGAACCGCCAATAAATGGGTCGCCATGCAAGATAAAACATGTCTAAGCAAAGTGAGGCGACCACCTTGTGAAAGAATTTTAATTTTCCACCCCACAGCCTTGTTTTAAATTTTGGTCACCAAAGGCTCCAACGCTCTTGCCATAAGACACCCCGACACCAATGGCACCCCCAAGTAAGTAGTTGGAAAAAACTCCCTCCACAAATCCTGCCAGTCTAAGAAGGCCATAATTCCTTAAATAATTAATTTTCTTAGACAGAAATAGAGCTGACTTCTCCTTATTGATTAACTACCCAGACCAAAGTGCATAAGTATCCAGCGTCTATAAGAGCATTTTAATGGATCTCTTCTCCCCATTGGCAAAAATAAGGAGATCGTCAGCATAAAGAAGATGGGATATCAAAGGGGCCCCTCTTGAGTGAGAATAAGAACCGATGCTTCCTTCTCCAAACTTCTTTCGCAATAGTCGAGTAAGAACTTCCTGCATGATAATAAATAGATATGGAGAAAAGGATCCCCTTGACACAAGCCACGTGAAGGTTTGAAAAAACATTTGTACGTTCCATTCATCATGATCGAGAACCAGGATGACTTCACACAGGCCTCCACCAAATCACAAACACGATCCGAGAAGCCAAATCCCTTCAAGACCAATCAACTCTATCATATGCCTTTACCATATCAATCTTTAGCATTACATTCTCTCCATTACTGTTGTGATGGAGGGAATGAACCATTTATTGCGTAAATGTGATATTCTAAAAAATACTACGCCCCGGGACAAAAGCACATTGCTCCCAAGAAATCAAGTAGGGACGCAAACTAGCCAAATGGTTCACAAGGATTTTAGAAAAAATTTTATAGGCAATACTATACAGACTAATAGGCTTAAACTTATCAAAGCTCTACGGATCCTGCACTTTAGGTATGAGAATAATGTAAGAAGCTGAATAAAATCTTGGCAAAGGAGTGCCTATAAAAAAATCCCTAGCAGCTTCAATCACATCTCTCTTAACTATCTCCCAACACGCTAGATAGAAAGCTGAACCAAAATCATCTAGCCCAAGGCTACTATGTTTAGGTATTGAAGATAACTCCATCCAAACCTCCTCCTCTGTTGGTTATTCAGAAAGAGCAAGATTCTCATCTTCATTCATCACCGAAGATAAAAGGCCATTTAAAACCGGTCTCACTGTAGGTCCCTCCCCCGTGACAAAATTATAAAAATAGATAACAGCCTCATTATGAACCATTTTAGGAGAATCCAAAACAACCCCATTAGGTAAGGCCATTTTTTAAATAGTTGAAGCTTTTCTATGTTGATTCACAAAGGTATGATAAAACTTAGTATTACAATTGCCTTCATCAAGCCATTTCCATTTTGCCATCTATGCCAACCTAAGCTCTTCTCTAGTTTCCCATACCTCCAATTCAGCCTTAGTACGCAAATATTCATGTTCCAAATCGGAATGAAAACCATCCTAAAGTTGAAACTCAAGAAACTCCATACACTCCTCTAAATCCTTGATAGATTGATCCACTTGGGCGAAAACCTCCTTGTTCCACGTTCTCAATTTCATTTTAAGTTTCTTAAGCTTGGCAGCCAACTTAAACCTGTACCATAAACCTCTTCCCGCCAAACATGCTGCACATACTTTGAAAGCAAAATGGAGAAGGACCATAAGAAGACACTTCTTTATCAAATTGAATCAACATAGGACAATGATCTAAGGACTTACGATTGAGATATTCAAGATGAACTTTAGGGAAGCTTTGAAGCAAAGTAGTATTCGAGAGAGCCCAGTCTAAGCGTGCCCAACTCTTCGACGTACCCTTATGTCCATTACACCACGACATTCTATAGCCATTGAAACTCATCTCCACGAGCCCACAATAATGGATGCATGAGTTAAAATCCGCCATAGCCAATAAAGGCCTAGGATTACCTCCTACCCTCTTGCCATCCTCACGGATAGTATTAAAGTCACCCACTACAAGCCAAGGAACATCATCCATTTGAGCATCCTCAATATCCTACCAGAGCTCTCTTTTTTCCACTTGTGTGCACTTAGCATAGACAAAAGACGCATAGAGACGCTTATCTACCTTAGTAAATAACCCATGAATAAATTGACTAGACATGCCTTGCACTTCAAAAGAAAATTTTGGAATCCAAAAACCCCAAAGTTTACCCCCCATTACCTCATTAGGGTAATAAGAAGGAAAACCAAGAAATCGCGCCCAGAAATCCATAGAAGCCTATTCAACAAAAGGTTTAGAAATAGCCAAAATAGGAGGATTAAATTCTCCAACCAAACGTTTTAATCTTCTTTTGGACGTGCCTAATCCACGCACATTCCAAGATTTACAATCATAAATTCAGTTTTTTAGGATGGGAACTAAGCCGTCGAGATTGACGCATAGCCTAGTTAACTAATTTCTTCAAACATGAAGTCGGGGCATTTAAATCTGACTCTAACCCATAACCCTTCTCTTTGGCCAGATTATGAAAATTCTCATTTTCTTACTGGTCAGAACTATGAGCGTCATCTCCCAAAGCCGCTGAAAATTTATTTTCCATTTCCAGTATATCAAAAAACACATCTTGACGGCCTCTACAATTTGACAATCAAATGAGAAACCCTCTTGCATGGCCATATCACCCTTAACCTCCATGTTACTCTCTAACGGCGTAATCAAAACTTGATCACCAATAATACCTTTCTGTATTTTGGAAGATCCTTCTTGCGTCATAACCCACCCCACCTTGCCCTGCACAGATTCGAAACCATCAACCTCCTTCCCCTTGTCAACAGGGATAACCTTCACAACCACACTCACCTGATCCACCAGCAAGTTCTTCCTCTTGTAAGTTCACTATCGGTTCTTTTCCATGGACCTCATCAAGCTCCTCTACAATAACAGTTTGTTCTTGAACAGCAGGGTTCGCATCAATCCGGTGATCATCCCTCTCCTCATTTGGCTTCAATTGTATAACCCGCCACACTTATGCTTTTTAATCTTGCCTTTGTTGCTTCGGATCTGCACAATCCTCTCTTTGTGATTTCTTCACCCCTGCACGACAAACTACTTCCGTATGACCTTGACGACGGCAACATTTGCATTAAGAAACCTGCTTCTCATAATGCACCTCTAGCCATATTTTCTTATGAGTTGAGACAACTATAGGGAAGCCCTGGACTTGTTCCTCAAGGAGACTAACCTCCACACGTAACCTTGCACCCGATACACGTGTCTTATTAATGGTCGCATTATCAGTACCCAAGAACCATCGAACCTCGATGCCAAAATCTACAGGCAGTCAATCCTATACCAATGCATCAGTAGCCTTGGTAAGAAAATCCATTGGGGTGCCAAACTGGGCTCCTTCTTAAGATCAAAATCTTTTGTCCAATGAAACAACTGAAAAGTGCACCCGTCGATAACTCGCCCTTCTCTTACCCAGGCATGGACAAAATCTCTTTCAGAATTCAACTTGATAAAGACGTGATGCGTGTCCATGAAACTAATGATAGGAACCTCCAACAAACCCCACGTTTTAACCACTGCAAGACGAATAACATCAATAGAAGGGCGTGAACGTAAGAATTTCAAGAAAGGGCAAAAAGGAAATCTTCCACAGCCCTAGTCATCTCTACCTAAAAAAAAAAAACAGTTAGCCATCAACATCAACAGGAAATCGCATAGGCAGATTGAAATTTGAATAAGCAAAAGTCTTTGACATTGCCTGGGCATAAGATAAAGACATCTCAAGATTCCCCATTGGTGAAGAAGACACCAGAGGGGTGGTTGCGACCGCCATGCAGCAACCCTAGGCATAGAAAGTGATGAAAAAGACAGAAAAGGCAATCCCTAAAAATGCGGAGCCAAAAAAAGGCCAACAAGTAATGGCCTTTGTTGTTTGTTTCTCTTTATATAATTAACTAGTACAAATGCAACAAGATACGATAATAAGAAGAACTAAGGTACTGTGCGTGAGAGGCTAATTATTTGGGATAGTTTTGACAGCCTTCTCATATTCCACTCCTCAGGTTGTAGTAGTTTTGTCATTAGGAGTACATGCCAAGCAAAACTTAAATAGGAGTGCATTACAAAAGCGATCAAACATATTAGGAAAAAACCATCATGTGTATCAAACAAATTGAGAAAAAATCTTATCAAGAATTTCATATATATATATAAAAAGGTGGCAAAACAGATTAGGAAAAAATCATCCTGGATGTATAACAGATTGGAAAAACAAATCTTATCAAGATGTCATAAATAAGCTCAAAAGTGACCAAAACAGATTGGGAAAAAATCTATATAGTGCAACAGATTCAGAAAAGTGAATAAAACACTAGGTTTTTCATAACTCCATTGTGAAAAAAAACCTCTCCAACTATGCAACAAAATGTCGGATCAAGTATCTTATTAGGCTTAACACAATTCAAGAGGAGAGTACATTACAATTGATCCATAAAAAAAATTAAGAAAATATCTAGATATTACATGTGCCCTATAGTTTATCCGAACCAAACAAAAACTATTACAATTGACACAACCCAATACAAATACAATAATATCCATGCATTCCTATTCTTGATCCTTCATGAATTTTGTTCAACCTCAACCTTCTAAACATTTGTCTCTCTCTCTTAGTTTATCTTCCCTTCTCTGCAATACGACATCCTCCCTCTTCCAAACTGCATTATCTCTTCTTAGAATGTTATCCTCTATCAAATAAAGTATATCTACCTATACGTAAAAAAATCACATATCGCTTCTCTCTGCACATAGTCTAAACATTTCACACAAGGAAGTTGCTTTACCATGTTATACAAACATTGAACAGCAATATAAAAATATAACAATTGCTTTACCGTGTTATACTTAGGGTAGGCAGGCATAAAATTTCATTTTGGGATTTTTGTTAGTGTGGGACGTCTTTAGTGGTGCTTTCAACCATACCAACAAGTTGGTGATTCCATTACAAATCCATCAACTACACATGATGATGATTGAGTTGATGCCATATGTATTTTCATCAATTTTGGAAAAGAAATCCAATTTCTGATGAACTTGGGAGTATATGAAAAGAAAATGCTCTAGGGAAGAAGAAATGATTATATTTTTGCACTTTTTACAACCCTAAATATATGTTTCAACGTGGAGATTAGATTCAAAAGATGTTTTGAATTTACGTTAATTCATGATATATTAATCTGTTTTCCATCCTAAATTTTGAAATAAGTTTTTTTTTTTAATGGAAAAATATACTTCATTCATTCATAAACGAGACATTACATCTATGACTTGAGACAAATAGGAAATTTCTCAAATTACAAGCCAACTATTATGTTTCAAGCTCGCCAGTGCACAAATTTTTTTGTGACTAACATGGTCTTAACAATGGTTATAACTTTCTATAGACAAACCATCTAAGAGACAGCACTCTGTCTAAATCAGAGTTCTCCTACCTCACACTCTAGAGGAGTAGAGGACATACACTCTATAGACAAACTGTCCGAGAGAAAAAAAAAATTTAATTTTTACCTAAAACAAAAGGAAATGACAAAAACATAAAGATAGATGGGAAAATAACGACTCACAACTGGTAAAAACTATAGATCCGTCGTTTCAACCTTGAAGGAAAGCAAAAACACTAAGTAAGGAGGCTGTGGTGGCACATGAGGGACCTGCGCCACGCTAGGAGTGTCATGGACAGTCGAGTCTGAAGAATTCGAGGTCCTTGACCCCAGAAATGCAATGCGTGGTGGCAACAGAAACGCCAGTGTAGTGGCGCGTGGATGTCATGTGCACTGTGACCTATTCGTGTGGCTCACACACCAGTCCGTTGGGTGGGTAATTTTGAAATAAGTTATACTATTTGTTCTTTTTATTTTTTCTCGACAAAAATCTACTGCAACATGAATCAAAATTTTAACATTTGGAATGAATCCATCCAAACTCTTGAGACACAAAAGCGTAAAGAGGATAATTTCCTCATAATGGAACCAACGAATGAAATTATTTTGGAAATGAAAAACTATAACATCGTTTTAAAGCTGAAAGTATCAAAATGAGGCAAAGAATTTGTGATTTTCCTTTTTTTTCTATAATCTAATTTGTAGTAATATTATTAAAAACAACATCTACTTCAGTTGTAAGGTTATCGACACCTGGCATAGTGTTGTATTGCACCTATTGTTCCCCATGAGAACTCTCGATTTTAAGAGAAGGAGTAAATACCAGGGTTGATTTCGGTGATGGAACCTATAGCTTTATGGAGGCTTAAAAACGTATATTTAACTTTAAGCACCAAAAGAGTAGATGAAAAATTTCAAGACTGAAGATAGTGAGAACAGGATGCAAAGAGAAGTGCGGAGAGACAAAATCGTGTCCTATGCAATAAGTCCAATCGATAAATTATGGAGTAGTAAAACATTTCCAACAAAAGAATACTCTTTATATTTGAATCAGATTAGATTCAACGCTCATCATCAGAGAAAATGGTCCAACANCACATTCTCACATTTTATATATATATATATATATATATATATATATATATATATATATATATATATTTGGTGGGAAAGCTTGTTGGACCATTTTCTCTGATGATGAGCGTTGAATCTAATCTGATTCAAATATAAAGAGTATTCTTTTGTTGGAAATGTTTTACTACTCCATAATTTATCGATTGGACTTATTGCATAGGACACGATTTTGTCTCTCCGCACTTCTCTTTGCATCCTGTTCTCACTATCTTCAGTCTTGAAATTTTTCATCTACTCTTTTGGTGCTTAAAGTTAAATATACGTTTTTAAGCCTCCATAAAGCTATAGGTTCCATCACCGAAGATGTTGTGACCCTCTGGTATGTGTGAGTCATGCAGCATGGGTAAGCAAAAGACCTAGGTCTAGGAAGGACCTGAGTTTTGTTTCAATAGTTACCAAGATGAACAAGATGTTTAGATCTAGTTCATCAGTTAGTTCCAGGTTGGCTTTGTCTCCTGATATTATTAACGAAGAAGATTGTGAAATCTTAGAAAATGATTTAATTGATGTTGATCAATTTTGCCAAAAATTAAAATTCATTCTCTTTATCATCGTAATTGGTTTAATTTTAATTTTAAAAGTGAGTCCCAGGTGAAAACTGTGGAACAAACTTTTTCTGTTTCAAAAACACATGAACAATGTGTTTTATTTCAAAACAAAATGATTAAATCTTTCCAAGAAAAAGGTTTTAAATTTATGCATATTGCTTCAGTGCAAGTTGCCGTTAAACCATTAATTAGGAAATGTATTAATGCTTCTGTTCTTTTATGTTTGCGTGATGGCATATTCAAAAAATTTGAAGACAGTGTTCTAGGAGTAGTTCAAACTTCTCTTATGGATGGACCTGTTCATTTTGATTGCTATCTTGATTTAACCGTTGATTTATTTGATAAAAATGTTTTGTCTGTTTTAACTTTAAATCTTCAGACCTCTGGTTTTGACATGGTTGAAGGTAGCAGACCCATGGCTTTAGTTTACCGTATTTATTACCGAGTCTTAAGCACTAGCCTTGAGCCAAAGGCTTCTAATGTGTAGTTCTACTTCGAATGCCAACATCAGAACACCTAAGATGCTCTTTTGGAAAGACATAGATCTTTCAACAGAATGGGTGCTTGAAAAGGAACTTCCCCCAGTTGAAGCTCCTTTTAAGAACCAAGATCTTAGTTATATCCAGCAGTATCTTGATGGTACCATAAAGATGTCCTTTGGACCTTCTAATTCCAATGAAAGAAGAAATTCTTTTGCTGGATCTAGATCCTCGTTTAGCATGAAAATCTCAAAAGATACTTGAAGGTTCAAGAAAATCCTACTCGTCCAATCATGATAAGGGAACTTCATGCTAGTGAAAATCCCTCTGTTTCAGACCTAAAGTTGAAAGGAATTTCAACTGAGTCCCAGATTACTTCTGCCTACTATTCAACCAAGGATGATCTCAAGTCCAAAGATAAATCCATAAAGGAAGAAGTACAAAGAGACGACACTGAATCGTTGTCTCCAACAGCTTCTGATATGGTTGCTCCTGTCCACCACCAATTAATGGTATTGGAAAAAGCACTTGATAAGGATTCCATTGGTATGATTTCTTTGCTTGCTGAATTTAAGTCTGATAAAAACCGTGATAAGAGAAAATCTTATCATATGATTTATTCAGTTCCTGAGAAATAGAAGATTCGAAGAAAATGGAAAGAAAAGATGATTGCTCTTAACAGGCACATACTATTCTTTGATTCTCTTGAGAATCATTATGCTTCAAGGAAGGACGATTCAAAAAATAGTTTAAATGTTTTGAAATCAAAATTTACTAAAGAAGAAGGCAGGACTATTGTCAAAACAAGCCACCCTCCTTTAGAAACCATCCTTATTTCTACAAAAGGAATTGAAGTAAAAGCTTCACCTTTTAAAATTTCAAATCTAGGAGAAAATGTTTTGCTCGAAACCAAAAAGATTATTGAACAAAATAATTTTGTCAACCAGACCCTCCATACAATAGGCCAACAACTTGACCGTATATAGGAGAAAGTTGAAAGACCTGTCCTTTGCTTCAACTGGTTTAAAATTGGTTGAAAAACCTTTGATTATCTTACCAAAGAATAGACCAAAAATTACTTTCAAACCGGTCGATAAAACTCTTGATAAGATTGATCAAATGCTTGTTGCTATCAAGCAAGAAAAACCCTCTGTTAGTGTCTTAGACAAAAATAGTGAAGGGGTTGTTTTCGATTATTATTTTTCTACGAACACTTTGGATGATGATTTGTCTGATGACGCCTTGTCTGATAATTACTTAGTACAGAAAATAGAATTAATACAAAGTAATTTTTAGGACCCTTCAATAGAAAGACCTGAACTTGCCAGAATTTATTCGAAAGGACCTAACCCTATAGGTCTTACGAAGA
Source organism: Carya cathayensis (assembly GCA_011037825.1). Taxonomy (NCBI): domain Eukaryota; kingdom Viridiplantae; phylum Streptophyta; class Magnoliopsida; order Fagales; family Juglandaceae; genus Carya; species Carya cathayensis. Next base: position 569,039 of record QGSO01000141.1, on the reverse strand, counting down.
ACTAGTATTCCAAAACCACACCACTAGATTTACAGTTTGAAGAAAGAGGTTTCAGTATCTCAATTTTTAGTATCTACCGACCAAATGTATGAATGGAATATTAATGGATTCTCTGAGCAAGAAATCATCAATACTCTTAATCGTATGTCTATGGTTGCTAATGTTTATATAAACAACGGTCTTAGCCAGACTGAGATAGTTAATATTCTGACCAACGGATTTTCAGGCATGCTTCAAAATTGGTGGGATAAACATCTCACTACCGATGCAAGGGGCAATATTCACTCTACAGTCAAAAAGACTGAAGAAGGTTTACCCGTGTTTGACCAAAAAAGAGGGTAAGGAGCCCCCGATGGAGTCAACACCTTGATTTTAATCATAATTAAACATTTTTTCGGAACACCTTCCAACATCACCAATCGTATCTCTAATTACTTGAATAATCTAAGATGCAACAAGATGTCCGACTACCGCTGGTATAAAGATATCTTCATATCTAGAGTCATGTTAAGAGATGACTCACATATGCCTTACTGGAAAGAGAAATTCATTGATGGATTGCATCGTTTGTTTGCCATTAAGGTTAAGGATTCACTTACTGATACCTCGGGATTTCTGAATTATGATAATTATACCTACGGCGACATAGTAAGTATAATTCAGAAACTTGGTATTAATATGTGCAATGATCAACGAATGCTTGCTCAGCAAATGAAGGATAGAAAGAAAGCCAAATATGAAATGGAAAACTTTTGTTAACAATTTGGCCTTCCTCCTATTACTCCATCCAGGCAGCATAAGAAAGGTTTAAAAAGATTTTCCAAACCTCGTGGGAGTCACAGGAGAACACCTCGCGATGGATTTTATAAAAAACCGGTTTAAAAAAGAAAACCATTTCAGAAAAAGGTTTACAAAATCCCTCCAAAGGGACTTGTTACACTTGTGGCAAACCAGGACATTATGCAAATAAATGCCCCAAAAATCCCAAGATCAAAAAGAAGCTTAATGAGTTACATATTAATGCTGCTAATCAAGATGATTTGTTTCGACTCCTCGAAAATGGATCTCCTACATCTTCGGATACGGATGAACTAAGTTTTGATGATTCAAATTATCACTCAGACTCAGATTATCCCAACTCACCAAATATTAATCTTGGTTGCAATGATTCTTGTTGTAAGCCTGAAAAGAAGACAATTAATGTCTTAACCCAAGGCAAAAGACAAGAAAAGGTTTTAACCAAGGAGGAAGAACATGAAAACATGCTCTTATCTCTTATTTCAGAAATTGAAAACCCTGAGCTGAAAAAGAAGTATTTCAAACAACTTAAAAAGAATATGACTCACAAAGAGCCATCTTCAAGGAAGATACCTTTTCAAGAAACCTTGGAACATTTTCAAAGACAAAAACCTAAAGAAATTTCAACAAAAGATTTGCAACATGAAGTTTCTCTAGTCAAAAAAGAAATTTTTGAACTCAAAGAAGAGGTTAAAACCCTCAAGACTGAGAATGCGTCTTTTCGTCAAGATTTACTTGCTTTAAAGATTCAAAATGAATTTGATCATGATAATCCTTCTGAGGATGAAACAAACCAGTCAGACCAAACTGGACCATCTGACCAGAATAAGGATATTTGTTTGCTCCACAGTTCTATTCCAAAAAAAATGGTTTTGTTTGATAGAGATTGTTGTTGCTCATGAATACAGATTCTCTGCTATTGCTTTAATTGATTCTGGTGCTGACCTAAACTGTATCCTTGAAGGATTAGTTCCTACTCAGTATTTTGAAAAGTCCGAAGAGAATTTATTCTCGGCAAATGGATCTAAGATGAAGATTCGTTATGAGTTGAACACAGCTCATGTTTGACAGGACAATGTTTGTTTTAAAATTCCTTCTATTTTGGTAAAACATATTGCCCATGATGTGATCCTAGGAATGCCTTTTCTTAACATGATTTATCCTTTTCTATCCGATGCCCATGGGATCACCACTGACCCCTTTGGACAAAAAGTCATATTCAAATTTGCTTCCAAGTTTGAACGTGATACTACTAGAAAATGGGTATCTTTGCTCTCTGCTAAAAGAAAACATCTTGATTTTCTCAAACATGAGATTAAATTCAAACGTGTTTTTGAAAATTTGAATGATCCTTTAATTCAATCAAAAATCACAGATTTTCAAAAAACTTTAATTTCTAATGTCTACTCAGATCTTCCAAATGCTTTTTGGCATAGGAAGAAACATGTTATTTCTCTACCTTATGTTAAAGATTTTAATGATAAAATGATTTCAACCAAAGCAAGACCTATTCAGATGAATAGTGAAACTTTGGAGTTTTGCAAAAAAGAGATTCAGGATCTTCTTGCTAAGAATATCATTAGACCTAGCAAGTCACCTTGGTCGTGTGCTGCATTTTATGTCCAGAAAAATGCTGAGATTGAGCGAGGGACACCCCGTTTAGTTATTAATTACAAACCCTTGAATAAAGTCTTAGAGTGGATTAGGTACCCTATTCCCAATAAACAAGATTTGATTCAAAGGTTAGAAGGAGCAGTCGTCTTTTTCAAGTTTAACCTTAAGTCTGGATTTTGGCAAATCCAAATTAGGAAGTCAGACTGTTACAAGATTGCTTTCACCACCCCTCTAGGACACTACGAGTGGAACATGATGCTATTTGGGCTCAAGAACGCTCCTAGTGAATTCCAAAATATCATGAATGATATCTTTTCATCATTCACTCTGTTCACCATCGTTTACATTGATGATGTTCTTGTTTTCTCCAAACCTATTGATGAACATTAGAAACATCTTGAAATCATCAAAAGAAATGGACTTGTTCTTTCTGCTAAAAAGATTAAATTATTTCAAATCAAGATTAGGTTCCTTGGTTATGACATTTTCGAAGGCAAAATCAGGCCCATTCAATGAGCCATTGAATTTGCTGACAAATTTTCTAATGTTATTCTTGATAAGAACCAACTCCAAAGATTCCTTAGCTCTTTGAATTACATCTCGGATTTCTACAAGGATATGAGAAAACAGTGTCATCCTCTTTTTGCGAGACTGAAGTCTAATCCTCCTCCGTGGATAGATGTTCACACTAATTTGATTCAAAAAATCAAGACATATGTCAAAAATCTTCCATGTCTTGGTATTCCTATTTTAAATAGCTCCAAGATAGTCGAAACTGATGCCTCAGACATAGGTTATGGCGGCATCTTGAAACAAGTTGTTTCACCAGGTTCTCCTGAACAAATTGTTCGTTTCCATTCCGGGATTTGGAATCATGCACATTATAATTATAGTACTATTAAAAAAGAAATACTATCTGTTGTCTTGTGCATTTCTAAATTTCAAAGTGATTTATTAAATCAAAAATTTCTTTTGCGGGTTGATTATAAATCAGCAAAACATGTTTTAGAAAAAGATGTTAAAAACATTGCATCAAAACAGATTTTTGCACGATGGCAAGCTATTCTAAGTGTTTTTTTATTTTGGCATTGAATTTATTAAAGGTTCAGATAATTCCATTCCTAATTTCCTTACCCGTGAATTTCTGTAGAAACATGAGTAAGAAAAAGAAACCCGGTGGACTACCCAACTCCTCCTTAGTTTCAAATTTGTTGATGCCTCCTGCAGCAACACCTATTTCAACCATGGCTTCTTCCCCACTGGAAATAGCTAATAGATTTACCAGTCTTGGTCAAGTACCTAGATCGGTACCCCTGCTTCATTTGTTTCTACTTTGGCTACACCCTTTGACCCGTACGCTAATCCCCTAGCTACAACAGGGCCTTGGCCGGTAAACAGATTTATCTCCGCTAACAAAGCGGAGTGTTTCAAAAAAGCTTGGTTTGTTACCTGTTCTACATTGAAAAAACAATAAGAACAGACCCATTCCAAATTGCTACCGATTACTTTCCTTGAGGTTTTCACTGGATACCAGAAAACCGAGCTAAAGATCTCAAGTTTTATTTCAGAATTTTGGTCCACACCGGTTCCGTTTATATATAAATACGCCAGCATAAGTGTGCGGTGTAGCATAGGTGGAGGAAGCTTAGTAAAATTATTCATAAATTAATGCCATTGTGTTCTATCCATTTTAGTTATTTTCTTGCATATTTTTGTAGTTGTGTTAAGGATGGACAAGTGTAATGTTCTTATGGGGAGTTATTTTAAGTGCTAGTTAATATAATACATTAAAGTAGTAAGCGCCTAGGTGGGCTAGTAAAAAGACCTATGAATTTCCCCTTCTTGCTTTTATTTCTTACAATTACTTTGTGGGTTTTTCCATATTTTATCAATGAGAGTACATCTTCCATATGTCAAATAAAATTCTTTTAGACAAAAATTTCTGTATTTCATTTCATATGCCAACACGTTTTGGCTATCCTTCTTGTTGATTTGCATCGTTTAAGGATTGTAACTTGTGTTTCTTTTTTTCTTGCCGCCACTAGATTTATGACAAGCATATTAAAAATGGGATATTAGTCCATCCTGTTTAGCGTATTTGTTTTAGAGCACTAGTATTGGTGTAGGAAAATATATGCAAACTAAGATTTAGCTAATTACCCCACTAAATTGTCTACATTGGAAGAGACAAATTCTTTTCTTTTTTTTTTCCCTTACAAGCTATAGTATATACCGTACCAGAAAATTGGATTTTTGTGACCAATTTATTGCAATCAAACGTGTGATAAATGTGTCAACTATTTTATATTCAACCTATTACTAACTCATCTTCATGCAGAGATTAATACATGTGATAAGCAGCAGCACTTATATGATTAATGAAGTAATGAGGACTTGCAGTGCATTAAACGACATCCCAGCAGTATACTAAACGGCATCCTATGCAGTGCATCAAACGGTGCCGTCTTACTTAAAGGATAGGATTAAGGACAGCCGTCTGATTGATGTTTACCTCATGTATATATATGTGCTTTTTGGTTTAGGGTGAGGAGGATTCATTTTGTACAGTGGCCGTCTGAGAGTTTGGGGGAATCCAAGTGAAAGAGAGAACTAGGGTTTGTTGAGGAAAAAGGGAAAGCCAAATCTTGTGGCTTTTCTTGGCTCGATTGTAGTTCTATCTTGTACAATGGCGTTTTGGCCTTGCAGATTCATCAATAAAATGATCTCTGAGGCTGTTCCTGCCGTGGATGTAGGCCATTAGGGCCGAACTACGTAATCTCTGTTTGTGTCTTCTTCTTTCTTATTTCCATGCATATTTCTTGTTCTTTTACAGATTTATTTGCTTATCTTGTCATCTTGTTATCTTGTTATCATTATCTTATCATTTGTAATTCTCAACTGAGTTTCGGCTTTGATCAGTATCTTATCATATTGAGATTCTTGATTTCGTTTATGTTTTGAATCTATATATACATATTGTCATATTGAAATACTTGATTGGATTTCTGTGTTGGGATCCTTGAGATTATTGTATATTCGGATTTGAATCATAACAAGTGGTATCACGAGCTCAGGTTCTATGGGGACCACGAAATTTGATGTTGAAAAATTTATTGGAGAAAATGACTTTGGGTTGTGGAGAATTAAGATGAGGGCTCTACTAGTCCAGCAGGGCTTGCAGGATGCCCTCACCTGTGATAAAAAGGCCTCTTCCTCGAAAGAGGAAGATGAAGGAAAAATAGAGGTCCAGAGGGACATTCTCCAAAAGGCCCATAGTGCTCTAATTCTTTCCTTAGGAGATAAGGTTTTGAGGGAAGTAGCTAGTGAAGAAACTGCTGCTGGTATCTGGTTAAAGCTTGAACATCTCTATATGACAAAGTCCCTAGCTAACAGATTATATAAAAAGACTAGGCTATATACTCTTAAGATGTCTTCAGGAACTTCGATAGGAGAACATCTGGATACCTTTAATAAGATTATATTAGACCTAGCTAATATAGATATTAAGGTGGAGGATGAGGATCAAGCAATCCTCTTATTGAGTTCTTTGGACTCCTCATACCAGAACCTTAAGGAGACCATGATGTATGGTAGAGATGCAATATCTCTAGATGAAGTGCAATCTGTACTTCATGCTAGGGAATTACAAAATCAAGAAAATACCAAACAAGAACATGGTAAGGGCTTGTCTGTTAGGGGAAGACCAGAAAAGAGAGGCAAGAAAGGCAAAACAAAAAACAAGAAATATAGGTCTAAGTCTAAAGGAAAACAGTTAAAATGTTTTCTGTGCCACAAAGAAGGACATTTCAAAAGAGATTGTCCTAATAGGAAAACTAAGATAGGATACAAGAACAAAGATGAAGGGGATGTAGCAGTGGTGTTAGATGGGTATGATAGTGTTGAGGTACTAAATATATCTGACATAGGCCATGAAAATGAGTGGATTTTAGATTCAGGTTGTTCTTTCCACATGTGTCCCAATAGGGACTGGTTTGAAAACTTTTCTGAATTGGATGGTGGGCATGTAATTCTAGGGAATAATAAATCCTATAAAATCGTGGGTATTGGGTGTATAAGACTAAAACTACATGATGGGATGGAAAGACTTTTGAGGGAGGTTAGATTTATACCTGATAACTCAAGTTTTACTTTTAAGTCAGAATCAGGGGTCCTTAGAGTCACTAAAGGTTCACTTACAATTATGAAAGGGGTTATAAATAATGGCCTTTATACCTTAGTTGGCAAAACCACTGTAGGGGAAGCATCCCCTGTACAAAATGAAGTTGAGAAAAAATCTGTGCTCTGGCACAGGAGGTTAGGGCATGTTAGTCAAAGAGGACTTTTAGAACTTAAGAAAAAGGGTCTGCTGAAAGAGGCAGACCTGGACAACCTACCTTTCTGTGAAGACTGTGTCTATGGCAAGGCTAAAAGAGTTAGTTTTAAAAGGGCAACTCATATGACTACTCAGAATCTAGATTATGTACATGCTGACCTTTGGGGACCTTCTAGAGTAAGTTCTCATGGTGGAGGGAATTATTTCCTTTCCATCATTGATGATTACTCTAGAAAGGTGTGGATTTACATACTTAAACATAAGAGTGACACTTTTGTAAAGTTTAAAGAATGGAAATCCTTAGTTCAAAAACAGGTAGACAAGAAATTAAAAACCTTAAGAACTGATAATGGGTTAAAGTTTCTGTCAATAGAATTTAATAATTTCTATCAAAAGGAAGGGATTCTAAGACACAAAACTGTTAGAGAAACACCTCAACAGAATGGTCTAGCTGAAAGGATGAACATGACCATTCTAGAGAGGGTAAGATGCATGTTGTCAAATGCTGGGTTACCTAAAACCTTCTGGGCTGAAGCTGCTGCCACAGCTGTCCATTTAATTAATAGGTGTCCATCTTCTGCCATAAACTTTAAAACACCACAAGAAATGTGGATTGGGAAACCTCCTAGGTATGATTACCTTAGAATTTTTGGGTGTACAGCCTATGCACATTCAAAAACTAATAAGTTAGACCCTAGGGCACTAAAATGCATTTTTGTGGGATACCCTGAGGGAGTGAAGGGGTATAAGCTATGGATAGACAAACCTGGTAGAAATAAATATATAATCAGCAGGGATGTGATCTTTAATGAATCCCAAATGGCTCGGGTACAGAATACAGAAATAGAACAAAGACCTGGAAACACAGAGGGAAATGTATAGGTTGAGGTGGAGAGGAGAAACACCTCAACTGGTAGTAATACTGGTGAAGTCAGTAACTCTGAGGACCCAATTTCAGAGGACTTAGATAAACCAGGTCCTGACTCTTACATGTTAGTAAGAGACATGAAGAAAAGGACTATAAAACCTCCCATTAGGTATGGTCATGCAGAGCTTACTGCTTTTGCTTTCACTATTGCTAATGAGGTCATTTATCAAGAACCAAGGACTTATAAAGAGGCCATTGCAAGCCAAGATGCCACTAAGTGGATACTTGCTATGCAAGAAGAAATGGAGTCTTTAAATAAAAATAAAACTTGGGATTTAGTTACAAAGCCTGCTGGGGTTAAGTTGGTTGGATCCAAGTGGATCTTTAAAAGAAAAGAAGGCATACCAAGGGTAGAAGGAACTAGGTTTAAGGCAAGATTAGTGGCTAAAGGTTTCACTCAAAGAGAGGGAATAGATTTTAATGAGATATTCTCTTATGTGGTTAAACATAGTTCCATTAGATTGCTTTTATCCTTTATTGCATATCATGATTTGCACTTAGAACAATTTGATGTAAAAACTGCTTTTTTACATGGAGAATTGGAAGAGGTAATTTACATGTAACCCCCTGAGGGGTTTACAAAAGATATTAACTCTGATCAAGTATGTTTGCTTAAAAAATCTCTATATGGTTTAAAACAATCACCTAGACAATGGTATAAGAGATTTGATACTTACATGCTTGAAAATGATTTTAAAAGAAGCTGTTATGACAACTGTGTTTATTATAAGGATGTTAATGGAATATTAATATATTTGTTGCTGTATGTAGACGATATTTTGGTAGCATGTAAAGATCCTGATTTGATTAAACAGTCTAAGTGCATGTTAAAATCTGAGTTTGATATGAAGGAACTAGGACCAGCTAGTAGAATTTTAGGAATGGATATTATAAGAAATAGACCAGAGAGATGTCTGTTTCTATCTCAAAGAAATTATCTATCTAAAATTCTTAAAAGATTTTGTATGGACCAAGTTAAACCTGTAAGCACACCTCTAGGTCAACATTTCAAGCTTTCCACTACTCAAGCCCCACAAACTGAATCTGAAATGGAGTTTATGCACCAAATACCTTATGCTAGTATGGTAGGAAGTGTGATGTATGCAATGGTCTATACAAGACCTGATCTTACCTATGCTGTCAGTGTTGTTAGTAGGTTTATGAGTAACCCTGGTAAGGCACACTGGCAGGTTATTATGTGGCTATTAAGATACATTTCAGGAACCACTGTTTTGGGCTTGAAATATGGGAATAATGTTAAAGAGGATTGTGAATTGAAAGGGTTTGTAGATGCTGATTGTAACAGCCCGCTAGAAATTCAATGGTGGAATTTCTATAGACATTAGAAACCTCGTGAAAACCCCATAAGTTTTTACGAATCGGCTAATCGCATAAGTTCTAGTCTGTCAACATAGTTAGTGTTATCACTCACTATGGTGTCAGAAATGCGATTTTAATTGTTTGAGGTAGTTAGAAGTGTCAGATTACATTATAGTCTACACCACTAGACTTAATTGAATATTTAGGATTTTTCAGTACTAAGTTTATTATACACTTTTTCGGAGTGAATAGTAACCTCGATAAGCGTACTAAGTGCAGTGTTTTCAAAATTACAGTATGGAATGTCCAAATTAGGTTAGATAAGTTTTATTTGGACACTTGGAAAGATCTTAACCACACATAATGAATAGTATTAGATACCTGTCACAAAGAGAAACCATTAGATGGATTTGTGAAGGAAATCAATGAGTGAAATCATGCCACCTAAGCAAAATATTTTTTCATCTGATTAACCAAATTGAGTCAGATCAAAGAAGGTTTCAACCCTAGTGAAACCCTAAATGGTTAAAATCTATTTGAAATTCCAAAAACTTGGTTGAAACCGAAACCCTAAACGGTTTTCCCAAACCCTAAAGTTGGCCTTCAAACCCTTTTCATCCAATTTCTAGCATTGTGTTTAATCACTTGATTAAATCACTTCCACATACTATTAATTTCTCAAATTCTTATTATGACATCTTTATCCAACATTTTAAACCTTGAAAATTTGATTGGGCCAAGAAAAATTGGATTTGGGCTTGATAGCATCTCAAACCCTAACCAAACCCTCTTTAAACCCCAAATTGAAGCCCACTTGGTTGAGGCCCACTAAGGCCCACGAATTTTGCCACCTTAACAAAGCTTCTTGGAGAAGTTTCCTCCTCCACTTGTCAGACCATTCATTGCATCAAGTTGCACTCAATAATATGGAGGAACCCACCCCATCAAATCCCATGTCTCGTAGCCTTTGTAGATTGTCCTTTGCCCCCCACTATCCTCTACATTATGTCACATGTCTACACCTTCACTCAATGATCATTAAGGTCCAAATATTCCCCCTACAGAAGTCTTGAGTCGTGCAAGACACACTTACTTCACTTTAATCATTTCTTCACCTCGTTCTTAGAGAGAAACCCAAAAGAGCTCTCTCGGGCAGATTCCTCTTTGAGTCTAGTTTCCATAGATGTATTTTTTGTATCATTCTATGGTCATTTGGTTGGTCAAAAGTATTTTTAACCATAGAAAGGTCATTCTGGGCGTGAATCTGGAGAGTATGTTATGTTTTGGAGTTTTTGACCAAACTAATGGACATATCTTGGTCCGAAAATTTTATGGAGTGTTCTTAGCATGTGTTTAAGAGTTTTCATTGAGGTTTTGTTGCATTAATAAAGCTTTTGATGATATATTTTCTTAGATCTAGAAACTTGAAAACTGGAAGTGGCAAAACAGTTTTTATTTGGAGAAAGTTTGAATATTTCGAGGTTTGATCTTACTCTAAAGGCTTTGATATTTTTATATGATGATACTAAATCTCTTATTTTTATGTTAGGATGTTATTTTGGAGATATTTAGTATTAATTTCAAAGATATGATTTTTCTATGCAAGAGGATTTCGGTTAGGCCTAATATTTGATGTTTTTGGATTAGATCCATGTTTTTTGATTTTTAGCCATGTGATTTTAAGTTTGATGGTTGGATCCTATTTAAGACACATCATTAAACCATGTGATGCTTTATTTCGAAGATCTCACATTCTTAAGCCATTGATCAAGAGATTTATCAAAACTAGTTGAGGAAAAAGTTTCTGTTTTTGGACTAAGTGTAAAACCAAAAACTCCAAGTGTTATTTTGTGATTTTGGTGACTTTAGTTTGATGATTTAAAGCATGGTTGATGTTAGGATGATGTTATGAATATGTTAGAAGTAAGATTTGATTTTTGGAATTCTTAGAGATGTTTTGATTTAAGGTCAAAACTTGTGATTCAAGTGCTTGGATCTTTTTACCAAAAAGTTTGGTGTTGATTATTAGCTTTTTCTAAATGGATGTTTTAAGTATGGTTTTAAACTTAGGATTGGAAGATGTTTATAGCAAAATTTTGGTTTAAGCATGAGTTTTGAAATTGGAAGGAATTGCAACAAAAATCAAGAGAAATTGCCTATGAATGTTTCGGTCATAGTGTGTTTTCCATAGTTGTGTTTTGTTTTAAATTTTTCTGAGTTGATATTTGATTTTAGGACAAAATTTACATGAGGAATGTAAATTTTGGAAATTTTTGGAGTTAGGATGTGAAATCCTTAAGTTAGGGGTAAAATGGTCATTTTCCCACATGTAGAGGGTCAAATGATAATTTTACTCTAAGTTAACTTGTTTTCATGTTTCTAATTATTAGTAATTAAATTTCTAACTTTTAAAATGACCTTTTATAGTTCCTCGTGTTTCGCGCTTTATTCTCATAGAACGCGACGATCGAGGTAAGTTAGCTTCTAACTTACTATCAGTTTATTGTGTATGTATGATGGGTAAGGGAACTAAAATTTATGTATGTATGTTATCATATATGCTATGTCATTACATGTTTATCTGTTACGTATGATTTATTCTTTCATGAGTATTTATCTGTTACACAATCTTTTATGTCATGCAATGTTGTATGTTATAAGTATACCATGTTAAGTATGACATATGTTACATATATGTCATGGAATGTTTATGTTTAAATCATATTGTGTCATTTACAAGTATACGCCATGTTAGAAAAGTTCATGATATTAAATAATATCTCATGTATTAAGAAAGATAAGATATTTAAGAATGACACAGACTTAAGCGTGTTCACCACAAGTTATGTTAAGGATGACACGGATTTAAGCGTGTTCATCACAAGTTCTGTTAAGGATGACACGAACCTAAGCGTATTCATCACAAGATATGTTAAGGATGGCACGGACCTAAGCGTTTTTATCACAAGTTATGTTAAGGGTGACACGGACTCAAGCGTGGTTCACCTTATGTAAAGTTCATATAAGTTTCAGATCATGTTCAAGTTAAGTTATTCATGTCAATCACGACCCTAAATGCTAGGATGGGGTAATATCCTAGTGGAACTCTTTTGTTCACGCTGGAGTGTCTAAATAGGTGTGAAATTCCCTGGGTTGACGAAGTACAGTCAACAGGTTGCGAATGGGGCCTGAGTAATTGGTCACCGGAGCGCGCCAGGCACTAACGCCGATGGTGAAATATTTTATGTTACGTATATTCATGGGGCCATAACAACTGTGGAGCATACACTACGTGAGACACAACAATTGTGACACGTAGAATACGTGAGGCCACAACAACTGTGGAGTACGTGTTAACGCACTTACAGCTAGTCTAGATACCTGTGTTGTGATGCGGTAATCGGCAGGGACACACGGCTCTAGGGGACCCGTGTAGCACTCATATGGTCATGTTATTAATCAAGACAATTGAATAAGATTCCAAGTTTATGTTAAGTTAAGTTTCAGATCAAGTGCATGATAAGTCAAGTTTCAGATCAAGTTCATGTTATGTTATGCTCACGTACATGTTATGTTCATGTTCATGTTATGTTTCAAGTTCAGTTCACGTTTAAGTTCAGGTTATGTCATGCTATATGTCTCAAGTTATGCTATGCTTATGTACGACTTTACTTATGCATTTATGATTTTACTGCCATGCATGCATCTTTAACTTGTGTGGGAGTTTCTTGTTAACTTACTAAGATTTGTAATCAAATCTCACCGTGGTAGTCCCAACTACCATTCCCCCCGAATGGTAGGCGATGTGTCAGGATCAGAGTAGGGAGCAGACGTTCGTAGATTGAAGGAGGTTGACTAGACGCCGCAGACACGACGCGGAGCTTACAACTTCCATAATTAGTTTTTGGACAGTTTTCTGGCCTCGTTAGTCGAGTTACGTGAGTTACTCGACGAACTTCCTCAATAGTGTATTATGGTAATGTAAATATGGAGTTTGGTCTCCCATGTTTTTGAGGTTATAGTCTTCTAAGACTCATACTGAAATCGTGGATGTTTATTTTATTAAGCATGCTTGGATTACGATTTAACTATTTGAGATATTATAAGTTTGATGCATAGTATTGCTCAAGAAAAGAAAAGAAAAAAATTATCCGCTGCGAATATTGCATAATGCTAGATGCATGTTAGGAACATTGCATCTTATATGTCATGAACGGGGGCAGGTAACCATGTGTTGCATGTCCCGACGCTTCAGATGTCCGTTCAATCCCAAGCGGAATTTGGGGGCGTCACACTGATTATGCTAGTAGTGTGGATACTAGAAAATCTTTAACAGGATATGTTTTTATTGCTTTTGGGGGGGCTATTAGTTGGAAGTCAAATTTGCAATCTGTTGTAGCCTTGTCTACAACAGAGGCTGAGTTTATAGCTATGACAGAAGTAATAAAGGAAGCCATATGGCTGAATGGTATATCACATGAATTAGGTATTTTTAAGGGAAATATAATTGTACATTGTGATAACCAAAGTTCAATATACTTGGCTAAAAATCAAGTATATCATGAAAGGTCTAAGCATATAGATGTTAGGCTTCATTTTGTAAGGGATATAATTGAGTCTAAAGAAGTTGGAGTGGAGAAAATTCCAACTGAGGAAAATCCCTCAGATATAATGACTAAGTCCTTGCCATTAGCAAAGTTCAGACACTGTCTGAACTTAATTAATGTGAAAACTGTTGGGGTCCCTTAATAGAGGGACAAAGCAGGAACAGCCAATATGAGAGTAGAATAGGAATGATGAATAAAATATTGTCAAGGTGGAGAATTGTGATAAATGTGTCAACTATTTTATATTCAACCTGTTACTAACTCATCTTCATGCAGAAATTAATACACGTGATAAGTAGCAGCACTTATATGATTAATGAAGTAATGAGGACTTGCAGTGCATTAAACGACATCCCAGCAGTATACTAAACGGCATCCTATGCAGTGCATCAAACGGTGCCATCTTACTTAAAGGATGGGATGAAGGACAACCGTCCGATTGATCTTTACCTCATGTATATATATGTGCTTTTCGGTTTAGGGTGAGGAGGATTCATTTTGTACAGTGGCCGTCTCAGAGTTTGGGGGAATCCGAGTGAAAGAGAGAACTAGGGTTTGTTGAGGAAAAAGGGAAAGCCAAATCTTGTGGCTTTTCTTGGCTCGATTGTAGTTCTATCTTGTACAATGGCGTTTTGGCCTTGCAGATTCATCAATAAAATGATCTCTGAGGTTGTTCCTGCCGTGAATCTAGGCCATTAGGGCCGAACCACGTAATCTCTGTTTGTATCTTCTTCTTTCTTATTTCCGTGCATATTTCTTGTTCTTTTACATATTTATTTGCTTATCTTGTCATCTTGTTATCTTGTTATTATTATCTTATCATTTGTAATTCTCAACTGAGTTTCGGCTTTGAACAGTATCTTATCATATTGAGATTCTTGATTTCGTTTATGTTTTGAATCTATATATACATATTGTCATATTGAAATACTTGATTGGATTTCTGTATTGGGATCCTTGAGATTATTGTATATTCGGATTTGAATCATAACAAAAAGACTATTTGTAATCAATTTTAGATGAAAATAGTCATTTCACTGCAATTAACTGGTCGCAAATAAGTAATTTTCTTAAACAGTTACTATTCCTCTATCTATTGAATATTTTATGAATTATTTCTCTCTCTTCCAAAATATTATTAGGTTGGTAAAAGATAATTTAATTATCAATTAAATCATTAATTAACATATAGTCAGTATAATTGCAAAATATGAAAAATAAAAACTTAAGAAAAAGTCTAATTGCAAACTTACTTAGTGACACATCTAAGACAAATATTGACGCATAAAATGTGGAGGCTTTGCACATCAACTTGCTAGTAAGTAGTGTTTTGACTTTTATTTATAACCGTAATGAGTTCAATAACAATTAGTATTAATGTATATACACACCAACTTGTAAATAACAAAATATCCTACCGTAGAATATCTATATATAGAATAGTAACATAATACTCCTAAAATATTTTAGATAGTATGCTAAAATAAGTAAGGACTATCTAAAATATTTTAGGAAGGTAAATATAAATAAAGAAATTATAGTTACAGTCGTAAGTGCACAAGTGATGTTTAATCATTTTAAAAAAAATGAATAAATATAGAATTCACATTAAAATAAGTTATTTTTTAATAGTAGACCCTACGCTTTTTTAAGAATAATTATACATACAACCGTGAAGTGCGTAAACGTTTTGAAAAAGAGTAGTATCCACTATAAAAATAATAATTTTTTTCATGTGAGTTCTATGTTTTATTCACTTTCTTCAAACCGATTACACGGCGATCTAACAATTCATTATTACAAATATATCTTCTCATTTTTTAAAATGACTATATAGTATTTATACAATCCATAACTGTACGTAGTTCGGCCCCTTAATTGATATTTTGAGGATTTATCTAAAAAAACATTAGTTTTCTTTAAAAAGAAAATACAGTCAAATCATGACTTTTTTATGCAACCCTACTTTACAAGTTACAACCATTAAGTAATTTGGCAATCATCTTCTTCATTATTTGTTAGCAAAATGGGTTTGTCAACACGCGACTAATTAAAACTTGAATAGTTTCTTTTTCACTAGTAGATTGTCGCTTTAATACGAAAAATATTAGTGACATTAATGGCGGGCACGTCCCATTTTACTCGTTTTCGTTTCTTGGCTTTGGAACTGAAAAGTGGGCCGTGGTCCCAAGGAACTTAATGGGCTAAACTAAAATACCCTGGCAAAAGATTACAAAACTTCAGTATGCATACTAAAAGCTTGGGCCGATTTCATTTTTTTTTTTACTTTATTTTTTAATAAAAATTTTCTAAGACTTGTTAAAAAAATAAAATAAAAAGTATTAGGGTGCCAAGAACAATGAATATTAGAGAAACAAATATTTCATAAAAATAAATCTATAAACTGATATGATTTAATATGATACGTTAAAAAAAAAATTAATTTAAAAATAAAAAAATATTAGGTATGTTGTGTGTGGGCTTCTGTAGAATTTCAAAGAAAGTGTGATGTATAATTTGTAGATTTATTTGTAGTAAAGCTCTTCTTTATTAATGAGATCTATTTTTTTACAAATGATCTGTATAAAATTTTTCTATTTAAAGGAAAATGGTGTGACTGATCCTATGGAGGTGGAGTTGCTAGCAATACTAAGAGGATTACAATTCTGCATTCCAATGGATATTTTAGACTTGGTTATTGAAAGTGATTCTCTATTGCTAGTAGGGGAATTAGACAATAATTCAAACTCAAAGTCAGTTTGGGGCAATCTAGTTTATGAAGTGAAAGAATTGATGAAGAGAATACCACAATGTTCAGTTCAACATAAGGGACGTATGGCAAATGAAGCAGCTCACAACTTAGCAATATATGCTAAACATCTAGAGGATTTGATAGTTTGGTAGGATTCTTATCTTGAACGTATCTCTCAAATTATTTGGTTTGAAATTATGATGTAATTTTGTTACTGTTTATATGAATATAAAGTGCTATGTTGCTATCAAAAATAAATAAAAAAAACTTCCGATATTCTAAGGGAAGTAAACTGTACGCGAAAGAACAAATTAGGTTGTTTTCTGTCGCAGAATGAAAGCGCAAGTAACCGTCCTAATAGTTTTTTGTCGAAGGGCTTGACAGCTGTAGTTTAAGGAATAAGTTTTGTTGACAAATTCTCAAAAAGTCCAAAAACCAGACAATAGGACTGACGTAACTGACACCTAACATTCAAAAACCAAGAAAATGTAATTCAGTTACGCGCGAATCATATTAACATAGGTAGTTGAACACTTGAACTGTCTGTGGTGATAAGCATAACTTCTGAAAACCTACTGGTCTTCCTCTCGCATGTTGTTTGCTTCAATAGACCAGTAGCTCATCATTTTGTCCCTCTCCCTCCCCACCAGAAAAAGACCTATCTTTCTCCCAACCAACTTCTCCACTTTAGTTGAGAGTGAGTTTGCAATGTTCAGGCTGGTTATGACGCCGCCTCCGAGGCGGCGTTTTCAGCAGTGGCGCGAGGCGTGGGCTCGCCTTCTGGCTCCTCTGACCATCTGGCTATTTGGCATGTAATTTGACATCTTCTTTTTCCGATTGGCTTTCCATCGAACATTTTTTCATCTCATAAAATTGCGTTTCTTTTGGGCTTTTCTTGCAGTTTCGGTGAGCCTCCGTTATGGATTTTACGGGGATTGCCGCATGATGCTTGGCCCCAGCTCTTCACGCTTGATGAAAGCTAGCTCTGTGTTTGTGGAACAAGTTGAAGTCAGAGACGAGGACAAGAAAGGGGTCCTTCTCTATGCTTTCTCCGAGAAGCCTGAACTGAGCTGCCAAGCTAATTGGAATGTTTCAAACTATGTGATTGTTAGATCCTACAGCCGCAAGGTATCAATTGAACCTTTTTCTTTTCTGGGTCTAAGTTTTTCAAGATCAAACTAATATGAGTACATCTCTTGAGAGCTTGGAAATTGAAATGGTATCTGTTTTCCATGTTCTCTCTTTTACAGGGTTTTTCTTTGTGGTTGAACAAAGGTTCGACAGTACGTATAAGATTGGAGGCTCCAACTAGTGCTTTAAATAAACTGGAAGTAGTTATGATCAAAGGTTCTTTCAGCTCTAAGAACATTTTCCTCTACATTTCATCTAGAATGTTGAATTAATCATTAAACGTATAATGATTTCACAGGAGAGCAGACATTCAACAGATTGTTGCCGAAAGTGACAAGTTTCCCTGATGCCCCTCCCCCAAAGGAACCAATCAATGGTAACGAATCTGCTAATTCAAGATAAACTGAAGCAATTTTAGGTTGATCCAGTGTAGAACTCTGCTTAATGGAGACACATTTTGGTCTTGATCTTGTTGGTGCTTGAATTATCAAAAACCTATATCCAAGTGGAGATAGATATTCATTCGAAGGAAAGAAGTTGCCTTTAGTCTTGGTTTCCTGTTTTCTGTTGCTTAATTGTGAGACCCATCAACTGAGAAAATAAAAGATGTTGGAAAGGAGGCAGATTTCTGACAGATGAAATGCGTATTTGGCCAGGTAAAGGGGAAGAATTCAGCATTGAGGAAGATGACAGGTACTACCTTGGAATCATAAACACGAACCCAAGAAGCATAATCATGACCATGACTCTGAATGTTTCAGCTAAGATTTATGATACTTCTAAAGCTAAGAGCATGTGTTCCACAACATCGGGTTCGTGTCGGCTCAACCTTCTTTTTCCCAATACTCATTATGTCATACTCACCACACCCAACAATGTGAGACCTCATCACTTTGGTATTCATACAACTTTCTCCAGTGATTACAAAATTTCCCAATAACTTAACCAATATACTCAATGCAGGGGGATCTGGGTGGATCGTACATCGAGCTTTCTTTTGTGGCACGCTTGTTAACATACATTACAATATTAGGTACAACATCAGCGGAAAAACAAGAAAATGGGGGGAAAAAGATTTCATTGGATAAAGCTTACAGTTTTTCAAGAAACTTCAACCTCTTATCTGGTCTTACTTCTTTAATATGTTGCAGGATTTCTTGTGATTATAGTTTTGCTGATTCTGAAATACCTTGGAGCCTGTGGTGGGGAGAATAATACCATCACAGACGTAGCAGTACCAGAAGAGCGGGAAGCAACCGAGACTGACCCTATAATGCCGGTGAAGCCATTGCCATACAAATATGGAACAGGTGAAGAAGGGGAAGATTCAGAAGCATTAAGTAGCTCTTCAGAGGATTTATATGATTCAAAATTGTGTGCAATTTGTTACGATGAGCATAGGAATTGTTTCTTTGTTCCTTGTGGCCATTGTGCCACCTGCCATGATTGTGCACAGAGGTAAAACATATACATTGATGTGTTTTCAACGCCTCTAAAGATCGAGATCTTTTTGGAGGATTGATTGGATTTGTTTTTGCAGGATTATGGAAGGGGAGAACAGGGTGTGTCCAATATGCAGACGGCTTATTCACAAATTGAGAAGATTGTTTAACTCTTAGAGCTGAATATTTGAGCTTGTGAAGAATTTTTTGAAACGTTTGTGAGATATTTTTTTATGCCTGGTGGCTGGAAAGATGAGTTTGATTTTCGTGTGATGAATTCTGAAGTGTGCAAAATAGAGAAGAAGTTGTCGCATTGAGTTGCAATGAATTTGAATTGTTTCCACTTTGATTTTGCTTTGGAGAATAGAATTATGCAGGGGTCCTCTGTTCTGAACGATGCCTGTGCCCCTTGTATGTCAAAGGTATCAGGAGCATATCTTGCTCATGGTAAACCAAGAGACGATCCATCAACAATGTAATAGGCATATTCATGATCTAGAGGTTTGTCTTGGATCAACATCATTCCTAAATGCAAAACCTACATAATCATAATCTTAAGCTCCGATATTAAAAAAATAATTAAAAAAAAAATCTCTTCGTCTACCAACTCTTTCAATATTTTTTTTTATCTATACACATTTATTTTCTTTGGGATATAAAAATTAAGTAACTCAGTAAACTTTTAAATTGATATAATTTCATATGATATGTTAGATCTACTTTACAATAAAAATAATTTTACAATCTAATGTATTACATCAAGACATATCAGTTTGTAAATTTACTTTTATGAATCTCTCTGTGACTAAAGGATTTCTTGAATTATATATTATAAAACTTAAAAAATAAGAGAAATGATTTGTACAAGCTCTAAATAGATATGTCTCATACAAGCCCTTGTAAAAAAGTGGACCCATCTAAAAAGTGATAAGCTCCAAGGTGGACCAAGTTGTAAATATTATTTGCAAGTTTCAGTTGGGGCAATTACAAGATCAAGAATTAGAAAGATCAATGAAGCGATGCAAAGATGGGTAAAATCCACTTGAAACGTGTTTAGTAAGAGCCCAACATTCAAAATTGGCTTGAGAGGAGGAGATTAAGTTTTCATCCATATGATACGTTATGGAAGACACGACTTGGGCCTATTGTTATTGAAGGGTCATGGACTTATTTATTTCATTAAAATGACTTATTTTATTAGTCATAAGAATTAATCTAAAATAATTGGGCTTGGTGCATGTCCAGCCCACAGGTCTTATTTCTATTTGAACTAAAGTTTTCGAAAAGGCCTTGTATTTCAGCCAATGGCTTATTTGAAAAATTATTATTTTATGTGAACTAGGGTTTTAAAAGTTACTGTAGTGCGACATTGTTCACGCTACAGTACCTGCGGCACTATTCACCTAGGGTTTTTAGGGATTGTTTATTTAAACGACTTGTAGTTTCATTTGAGAAGGTTAGACATTATTGAATTTTAATTGTGAGTTGAGTTTACTCCTCTTGTTCTTAATTGAACTTTTGAACTTAACAAAGGTAAATCACAACTTTTGTGGCGTTCCTCCTTGTAATTTTGGTTTTTGAGACGGGTTCTTCAACTGGTTTAGATTTTAATATAATCTAGGTTCTTGGAACGATTTCTCAGCGGGTCTAAATTCTCCATCCATAGAGTTGAGTTTGGATTTCTTGGGTTTGTTTTTCTAATATTGTTGTTGGGTCTCAAAGCGAGTCGATTGAGATTCACATCATTTGGTATTCAGAGTCAGGTTTTCAATCAGGTCTGATTCTATCTTTTAATTCTTGCATCTTTAAATTTAATTTTAGGGCTTTATTGTTCTAGGGTTACCAAAAAAAAAAAAAGTGTAGAAATTCATATTTCCTAGGGCTACCAAATTACTCTATCATTTTGGTTTTGTGTTCATCATCGTAGGGTGGCTAAATTCCTTATTTGAGGGCTGCCAAAATTTGCACCATCTAGAATGTGAAATTTCTAAGGTTTCTTGCATCACTAAGTTTGTTAATTGCTTGGAGTGCCGTTTTATTGATTTTCTTCTATTCCTCTCAATTTTGTGTGTTTGAATTTAATTGTTTGATTTTACAATTGAATCAATTGTTTGTGATTGAATTAGTAGGGAAAAAAAAAAGAAGGAAGAGAAAAAGAAAAGAAAAGAAAGGAAAAGAAAATAATAGAAAAGAAAAGAAAGGAAAAGAAAAATTCAAAAAAAAAAAAAATGATTGAGCCTTATCATCAAAGGGGGCTGAATATATCATTATAGTTTGTATCTTGTCTTGTGATTACTCTTTCACTCGTATACTTTCTTTGATTCTCATGTCATTTTATTCTTTCCATGTTTTCTCTTGTTCTTGTTTTTTGGACTTAATTACTAGTTGAAATAAAACAATGTTGTATTGTTTTGATTGAGTTCAATTAGTTTTTAAAGAACTTGAGTGGAAAAACTCTTCAGGTAAAAGGCAATAGAGTGTGAGATCATTATGGGGAAAAAGCCAATTAAAAGTGAAACACAAGTGAAGTGTCATTATTTGAGCATAAACACGTAAGGGAGTGTGTGAGGTTTTTACTACTAACATTCTTTTGTACAGCATATTACGATATCTCATAATAGTGACTCAACAACGAATGTAGTGGCAGATAATTCATTCTTTGTGTTGCATGGAGTATAAAAGATTAAATTTGGTGTTGGAGGAAGTGAGGGATAGGATGGATCAACGAAGTGCAGTGATTAGAAATCTATAAAGTGAGAGAGATAGGAAGAGACGTGAATCTAGTATTAAGAATAGGTATGATAAGAATGAAGAGTATGGTGAGTCTTTTGTTGTCAGGCGTGCTCTCAAGACACAATTTAAGATGGAGGATACGGACCAGCAGAGAGAGAATATTTTTCATACTAGATGTCACATCAACAACAAAGTATGTAGTATGATTATTGATGGAGAGAGTTGTGCTAATGTGGCTAGTACTACTTTAATTAAAAAATTGAATTTACCTACCTTGAAACACCCTAGATCATACAAGTTACAGTGGTTGAATGATTGTGGGGAGTTTAGGGTAAATAAGCAAGTGCTAGTATCTTTTTCAATTGGGAAGTACAAGGATGAGGTCCTTTGTGATGTAGTGTCTATGCATTGTAATCATATTTTGTTGGGGAGGCTGTGGCAGTATGATAGAAGGGTGATTCATGATGGGGTTAAAAACATATATACCTTTGTAAAAGATGGTAAAACAATCAAATTTGCTCATTTAACCACAAAACAGGTCCATGAGGACCAATTGAAGCTGAAAAGTAAGTTGGTCAAAAAAGAAAGAGTGAAACTGAGATTGATCAAGAGAGAGAGTAAAAGTGAGGTTGAGCAAAAAAGAAAGAGTGGCGGTGAGATTGAGAAAGAAAGAAATAGTGAAACCTCAAGAAAAAAAAAAGTATAAGTTGAAAAACAATTGTGAAACCGAGAGTTCAAATAAAGATGTTGAAAAGGAGAGTGAAAAGGAAAAAGATTGTGAAAGAAATGCGAGAGTGAAAAGAAAAGCGAGAGTGAGAGAAAAATAAAGAGAGAAGTGGGTTGTTATGCTAAGACGAATTTTAACACTAATGAACTTAACGAATCTTTGCTTAGTGTTGTTATCTCTCTGTTACAGGAATATGAAGTCGTGTTACCTAGCGATGTTCTTAGTGGATTGTCACTTATTAGAGGAATAAAGTATCAAATTGATTATGTGACAGCATTGGAGAATTGGCAACATTACCTTTGGCCAAAAGAATTTGTTCTACATACCAAACATAAATCCTTGATACACTTGAAAGAACAAAGTAAGTTGACTAGAATGCATGTCAAGTGGGAGAAATGTTTTGAGACTTTTCTTCATGTAGTCCAGTGCACACATGATAAGGAAAAATTTATGGTTGATGCATTAGGAAGAAAGTATGTACTTATCTTTATTTTGGATGCAAAATTATTGAGATTTGAATATGAAGAGAAATTGCATGCCAAAGATAATGACTTCAATAGTGGGTATAGAGTACATGAAAAAGCATGGTTTGGTAAGTTCTATAAACTAGATTGGTACTTGTTTAGAGAGAAAAGACTTTGTGTGCCTGCTAGTTTTATGCATGAGTTGCTTGTGTGTGATGGAGGTAGTTTGTTGGGTAACTTGGGTGCGCTAAAGATTTTAGACATGTTACATGAGCACTTTTTGGCGTATCATTTACTATTCATTGATGTGTTGCATGAACGTTTATGGCAATATCATTTGCCATTCATTGACGTGTTGTATAAACATTTGTGGGAATATTATTTTCCATTCATTGAGGTTATAGATAATCGGAGTTGTCATTTTGGTGTAAGGAAGACTTTAGATGTGATTCACGAACGTTTATGGGAGTATCATTTGCCTTTTTATTGACTTGTTGTATGAACGTTTGTGAGAGTATCGTTTGCCCTTGTTAGAGTTTCATGTAATAGCACCATGCATACTACCATTTTTTATTCTCATCTTGAAATTGTATATGGTTTTAATCCACTTACTTCTTTAGCATTGATGTTTTTGCTCGTTGATGACATGAGTGGCTTGGATAGACCTTTTCACATTTTTGAGAAGATTAATGATAATTCATATAAAGTGGATCTTCTAGGTAAGTACCATATTTCTACTACTTTCAATGTTTCTATTTTTTTCCCTTTGATCCAGGTGGAGATTCAAAGTCGAATCCTTTTGATGAGAGGAGGAATGACGGGCCCCAAGGTGGACCAAGTCATAAAGATCATTTGCAAGTTTCAGTTAGGGCAATTATAAGATCAAGAGCGAGGAAGATCAATGAAGCTAAGCTAGGATGAGTGAAATCCACTTGAGACGTGTTTTGCAAGAGCCCAACATTCAAGATACCCTGAGAGAAGGAGATCTAGTTTTCATCCATGTGATACTCTATGGAAGATATGACTTGGGCCTATTGTTATTGAAGGGCCATGGACTTATTTATTTCATTAAAATGACTTTTTTATTAGTCATATGAATTAATCTAGAATAATTGGGTTTGGGATATGTCCAGCCCACATGTCTTATTTCTATTAAATTAGGGTTTTCAGGAAGGCCTTTTATTTTGGCTAAGTGCTTATTTGGAAAGTTATTATTTTATATGAATTAGGGTTTTAGAAGTTACTGTAGAGCGACATTGTTCATGCTACAATACCCACGACACTATTCATTTAGGATTTTTGGGGATTGTTTATTTAAACCATTTGTAGCCTCATTTGAGAAGGTCAGATATTATTGAATTTTAATTGTGAGTTAAGTTTACTCATCTTGTTCTTGATTGAACTTTTGAACTTATCAAAAGTAAATCACAACCTTTGTGGCGTTCCTCCTTATAATCTGGGTTCTTGAGAAGGGTTCTTCAATGGGTCTAGATTTTAATATAATTTAAGTTCTTGAAACGAGTTCTCAGCGGGTCTAGATTCTCTATCCATAGACTTGAGTTTGGATTTTTTGGATTTGTTTTTCAATATTGTTGTTGGTTCTCAAAGCGAGTCGATTGGGGTTCACATCAAAACGTGTATAAAAACTATACTTTATTAGTGAGATCTATTTTTTTACAAAAGAATTGTATGTAGCATATCTATTTAAAGCTTGCCTTTTAGAGGAGTTTGATTTTACTGTTCATCATTCTTTTAGAGAAGCAAATAATGTTGCAAATTATTTGGCAAAAAGTGGTGCTAAGGAGGAGAATAAAATGTTTCAAATGGATGGACAGCTTCCCAAAGACGTAAGAGGTGTGTATAGATTGGACAGATTGCGTATGACTTATTTTCGGGAGAAATAAGTGTTGGGGACATATTTTTATAGGTGCTGGTTTTATTTTTGTTGTGGTTAAGAATAGGAATAGTTTTGGTTTTGTTTTTTTATTATTCTCTTGGGGCTTGGTTGTTACCACGGTATTCTTTTGCCATAAGTTAGGGTTTTTAATAAATTTGGGAGGGGGTCACTCGTGGACATGTGATCTCGTTTATTTTTTAAAAAATATATTATTATAAAGAGAAATGATATTTGAAGTCGTGAGATACGTAAGTGTTACACAATCACTTTGAAAAAGGTAACTAAATATTAGACCCACAAAATAAAAAACTAACTTTTAAATAATAGATTTCACTTTTTTTTTTTTAAGTTGTACGACATTTAGGCACTTAATGACTTTATAAAGTATTTTTATATTTTAAAAATAAAATAAGAGTCATATTATATACAGTCACTTTTGTGTATTTTTTATATATTTTATTGATGTAATTGATTGTATTAATTTTTTAATATTTAATTAATCATATTAATAAAGTGTAAAAATAATTACATAAAAATGAGGGTAAATAAATTTTTTGTTAAAATAATATCTTGAAAAAAATAGCTTGTCTCCGCGATAATATTGACAAAACACGTGATAGAAGTAACGGAATAATCCAAATAGGGTTTGAATAGGATCTAGTGGCAATAGTCCAATCGATGTCAACAAGCTGAAGTGACGTGTCAGTTCACGCCAGGGTGACCCACCCCGCGATAATTTGTCAAATGGTGTACGTCCACCTTGGAACGCATAGAACTTTCAGCTTGTCTATCGATCGTACGTGCAAGATAACGATCTCCAGCTTTGGAAATTAAGATGCCATCTTGGTGTTATTATCGCTGCCACTTTGGAAATTTAAAATATGTTTGTTATCATCCAAGATTCCAAATGATCCCACAGTAGCAGAACTAAATAGTTTTATTCGAGCGGTAAAGTTTAATAATTATTAGGTTTCGGTGTCTCATCATCTTCCACAAACCAGCGGTCCAATCCTCGCATGCAGATGACCATTCCAACAGCGGGACCTTCATCAATTTCAGTGCTAGAGCCATTAATGGCTGTAGTGGCTTTCCCTATGATGACAGATCAATTTCCTTAATGGTTTCTGAGATTGGCAAAAGCTATCTTCACCACAAACATCCATCTCTACGTTGTGTCTGTATATATACAGCCTTCAAGTCCCAAGGATGCCAGTATCTTGATTACTAATTATCCATACATGGCAATCCCATTCTACTGCTATTTTCTGTTCTTTCTCTTCTTGTTTATCCTCACAAAACATCTGGTTTCGCCAAGCAAAAGACTCCCACCAAGCCCTGCTCTTTCCCTCCCCATTATTGGCCACCTTCATCTCTTTAAGAAACCGCTGCACCGATCCTTTGCAAAACTTGCAGACCAATATGGTCCAGTTCTCTTCATTAGGTTGGGTTCTCGCCCTGTCCTCCTTGTTTCTTCCCCCACCGCCGCCGAGGAATGCTTCACCAAAAATGACGTTGTTTTTGCAAACCGCCCTCGCTTCCTCTCCGGAAAATACCTTGGTTACAACTACACTACCCTTATTTGGGCCTCCTATGGCCACCACTGGCGCAACTTGAGGCGCATAGCCTCTCTCGAACTTCTGTCATCCAATCGCCTCCAAATGTTCTGTAGCATACGTGTTGACGAGGTTAGATCGTTAATTCACCGGCTTTTTCTGGACTCGGAAGGGGTTCAGTTTCGGACCGTGGACATGAAGTCTACTTTTTTTGAGCTTGCACTTAATGTCATGATGAGGTTGATCGCAGGAAAGCGGTATTATGGAGAGAACGTGGAGGAGAAACTGGAGGAAACTAGAAGGTTTAAGAAAATTGCCGTGGAGACCTTTCAGCTCAGTGGGGCAACAAATATAGGAGATTTTCTGCCGGCTTTGAAGTGGGTTGGATCGAGAGGACTGGAGAAAAGGTTGGTGATACTGCAGGGGAAGAGGGATAAGTTCATGCAGGACTTAATTGAAGAACGTCGAAGAACAAGGGGTGATTCTGCACTTGAAAACAGGGGCAAGACCATGATTGACGTCCTATTGTCTCTGCAAGAAACTGAACCAGCGTATTATACCGATGATATTATCAGAGGCATGATGCAAGTAAGCTTTCACATCTCTCGCTCTCTCTCTCTCTCTTACAGAAGTCATGTAGCTTGAAATATATAGTTGCTCAAACACTCACACGGAAGAAAACTTTTTTTGAACGTAATAATGGATGAAAGACTCCCTGCAAATTATGAAGCAAATTCCAATTTTTGTTTTCAGGTCTTGTTGACAGCAGGGACAGACACTTCAGCTGGAGCAATGGAGTGGGCATTGTCACTTCTGCTGAACAACCCAGAGTCCCTTGTGAAAGCCCAGGCTGAAATTCACAATCACATTGGACAAAACAGGCTGCTCGAGGAATCAGATTTTACAGAGCTTCCCTATCTCCGCAGCATCATAAACGAGACACTCCGGATGTACCCACCGGCCCCACTTCTTCCCGCCCACGAGTCATCCGAGGAATGCACTGTCGGGGGCTTTCACGTCCCGCGAGGCACAATGCTACTGGTAAATGCGTGGTTCATACAAAACGATCCAAAAATATGGGCAGAGCCTAGAAAATTTAAGCCAGAGAGGTTCCAAGGTCTGGAAGGGGAAAGGAAAGACGGCATGGTGTTCTTGCCGTTTGGAGCAGGAAGAAGAGGTTGTCCTGGGGAAGGCCTTGCGATCCGGATGGTGGGTCTGGCCTTGGGATCACTGATCCAATGCTTTGAGTGGAAAAGAATTGGAAAGGAAATGGTGGACATGACAGAAGGGACAGGGCTCACTTTGCCAAAAGTGCAGCCTTTACTAGCCATGTGTAGGCCACACCCTGCCATGGAAAATTACTTCTCTAAACTCTTAGAAGACTAGATCACCTCCAGTCTCATATTCCTATTTTCTAGCTGTTGCTTTCTGTTTTGGATTTGGAAAGTTTATCTCGCTTCACCACCTATTAAAGTCAGAATAGTTTTTCCATGCTGCAGCTAGCCCAGAATTGTTTTTCCATGCTGCAGCTAGCAACCAAGTTCTTGCGCTGCTGCCGTAAAAGTACTGTCTTTCAAACCAGCCCAATCTCGGGTTGGCAGTTTGCTCCAAAAACCTGTTGGTCATTTGTATTTTTCTGTGTGTGTGTACTTCCTGTTTACTAATGTTTTTGTTGACTTGTATTGACATTGGTGCTATTCATAATTCCTGCTGTACCTTTGTCTTTTATGTCAATAAAATAAAAAGAAGAAATTAAAGACAATAGCCCTTGTATGGTGGCTTGCACATGAAAGACGTACACAACTGTCAAAGCTGGGGGCACAAATTCCATTAACCAGGTTTCCCTTGACCATGTCTGGCTGTCTGCTAAGAAAGATTATTACGTATGTTGGAGAAAAAGGTTCTGTTGCTTAATACAGAATGTAATTGATAACAACACTTCATCAATAAGAAAATACATATATTTCTATTCACAATAAAAGCACCAAGTTTAAATTTATCCAATTTTTTCTTATAATATATATTCATAATATATTATGAATAGATTATTAACAGTAACAAATAATACGTTCTTGTTAAGTAATACCACATATAATTGTAAAATGTGCAAGCGCCATACAATTATTTTAAAATAAAATAAGGTCCACTATTAAAACATTAATTTTTTTTATGTAAGTCTTGTACTTACTAACTTTTTTTAAAAAAAAATTGAACGGCATTTGAATATTTCACGACTGCAAATATCATTTCTCTTATCTTTATAAGGAATTACTTAATTACACTTCTTATGAGGTAAATGATCATCAATATCGTGCGAAGGAACTACTGCAACAATTAAAATGCTTATAAATTCAATTAATGAAGGTAATTAAACACAAATGAATTAGAATACTGCTTCAAGTACCACTGAATATTAAAAAGTATTTAACATTTCAATGAGGCACGCAATCCACGAATTAATAATTAACGTGGGATATAATTAATTATGAATTGTATTAAGTTTTCATTGGAATCGGGTGGAGAAGGTGGAATTCATTGTTGAGTGATGATCTATTAAAAACATTATCGTTGACTTACTTGAATTACTCTATCTATTACCAATATTGTATTTGATATTAATTTAATTGTAATCACATGTAATCACCGCAACTTAGTTAATATGCACCTTAGTTGTTTTTCCTTTATATTTACCATCGTGTACTTCATTTTACAATTTACATAGTTTTTATAGAGAGAACTATTACAGACATAAAAGATTATACAAAATAAACTCACAAACTGATGTACTTTTATGGCCAATCCATTAGATCTGTTTTGTAATAAAAGTAACTTTACAATCTGAGGTACCATTTCAAGACACATCAGTTTATAGGTTTATTTTTGTATAATCCCTTCGTGGTTAAAGTATTTTCCTTTTATAAAAGTTTCCCACTTCCAGAACCTTTCCTCTATCTTAGTATCAGACGAAACCCTAGATTTGTGAAATATGCCCATCGATCATTCTTATTCTTCTTCTTCTTCCACCGTTCCGCATCATTCTCATGAGAATTATTTGAATCCTTACTTTCTTCATAGCAGTGACCACTCTGGAGCCGTCCTAGTCTCCTAGCCTTTGACTAGAGACAACTATCTCACATGGAATCATTCCACGTCCATGTCTCTCATCGCTAAAAACAAAATGTGTTTTGTTCTTGGTTCTCTATTGATGCCTTCTGAAACAAATCCTATTTATCACGCATGGATCCTCTACAATATCGTGGTTCTCTCATGGTTGATTAATGCTTTATCCAAGGAAATCGCTTCCTCTATCATCTACATCGATTCAGCTGAAGAGATGTGAAATGATTTAAAGGAACGATTTGCCCAAAGTAATCGACCCTGTATTTTTCAGATTCGAAAAGCTATTGCCTCCTTGACCTAAGAAACCTCCTCTATAAGTTCATACATTGAAAATTTTTTGGGAAGAGATGATTCATTTTTGCCCCATACTTCCATGTTCATGTGGTGCTATGAAAAAGATTATTGAATATCAGTAAGAAGATTATGTTTTGTAGTTCTTGATGGGACTCAATGAGTCTTTTACCCCTTTACGGAGTCAAATATTACTTTATAATCTGTTTTCTTCGATAAATAAAGTTTCTTCTCTTATTCTTCATGAGGAAAAAAAGCATGAAATTGTGTTTGAATCTTTACCTTTGAATGAAGCTGTTGTTATGTTTACTAACCATGATTCTAGCAGTCATGACTCTGTAAAAGGTTCTGCTGGCCCAAAGAACAATAAGAATTTTGCTACTCGCAAAGAACATCCTTATTGTACAAGCTATGGTTTGTCAGGATACACAATTTATAAATGTTACAAGATCCATGGTTATACACCTGGATATAAGGCAAAACCTAAAAACCCTAATGTTAATCAGGCCACTGCTAGCCAATCAATAATAGAATCGGTTTCGCTTTTACAATTTCATTTTTCTCAAGATCAGCAATGTTAAAAGCTCCTTACATTTCTTTAGTCTCATTCTAACCCTTCTTTTATGAATCAGGTAGGTACAATTTCTTCATCATTATCTTCATCTGCACCTACAACTTCATTCTTAGGTTTATTCAATTACTGCTTCATCTCAAGCTTTAATTTTACCTAATGTCGAAACACACAAATTTTATTAACAATCTTGGATTCTTGATTCTGGTGTAACTAATCATTTGATTGGTTCTCTTTCTTTATTTTCCTCTGTTAATCTTCTGCCAATATTTCTGTGAAATTACCTAACGGCTCTTGCACTCGAGTTACACATATTGGTACAGTTAGACTTTTTGATTCTTTGGTTCTAACTGATGTTCTTTATGTTCCATCTTTTACTTTTAATCTCATTGAAGTCAATAAGTTGACTTCTCAGTTATCTTACTTCTTATTTTTCTCACATGATTTTTGTTATATTCAGGACTTCTTCAATCGAAGGACGATTGTCGTAGCTAAACTTTCACAAGGATTATATCATCTCCTGCAAGTGTCAGGCACTTCTACTTCTTGTAATTCCATTACCTTACTACAATTCTGTAAAAAAACAATTCTCATCTTTGGCACTGTTACCTTGGATATATATCTGATTCTAGATTGCATGACTTAGCATCTAATATTTCTTGCTTTACTAATTCCAATAATAGTCCTTGTGCTATTTGTCCTTTTATCAAATAGAAAATATTATCCTTTCCATTAAGTACTCCGGTTTCTAATTCAATTTTTGAAGTCATTTATTATGATGTCTGGGGTCCATTCTCAATTCCTTCATATAATAGATTCAAATATTTTTTTAATAATTGTAGATGATTATAGTCGATGTACTGGGGTATACTTACTTAAGTCCAAGTCTGAAACTAGATCATATCTACAATCTTTTTTTGTCTTTGTTGAAACTCCATTTAATACAAAAATTAAATCAATTCATACTGATAATGCCTTGGAACTTGATATGAAACCTTTTTTTGCTGGTAAAGGGGTTATACATCAATATAGTTGTATTTATATTCCTCAACAAAATGCTATTATTGAGAGAAAACATCAACATATATTAAATGTGGCTCGGGCTCTTCGTTTTCAATCTAATATTCCATTACATTTCTAGAGTGACTACATACTCACTGCTGTTTATCTTATAGACATAATTACCACTCCAATTCTTTCAAACAAATCTCCTTATGAAATTTTATTTTATGTTAAACCACAATATAATCATCTCAAGATCTTTGGATGTCTCTATTATGCATCTTTTCTCAGCAATCCTTCTCATCACAAGTTTTTTGCTTGATTTCAAGCATGTGTCTTTCTAGGATATCTTGCAGGCACCAAAGGCTATAAACTTTATAATCTTCATACTCATAATATCATCATATCTTGTTATGTTATTTTCTATCAAACTGTTTTCCCCTTTCAAACAGATTCTTATATTCTTCATCCAATTTCTGAACTTCCTACATCTTCAAATCTTGTTTTGCCTACTCCTCTTTCAGATATTTCAAATCCCAAGAATCCATTATCCACCACTCTTGACACATCTCAATGTTCAGTGTCTCCTCTCCCATTACAATCAAATCCTACTTGAAAATCCACGAGAACTAGAAGACCACCTCGTTACTTGCAGCATTATCATTGATCATTGATATCTAAAAACAAAGTTACTGCTTCTCCTCTGGTTGATGGTTCTTCCAATTCAGGTATTTCCTATCCCATTTTTCATATATTTCTTATTTCAAATTTTCTCCCACATATCAACATTTCCGTTCTTTTGTTGATTCTCTATATGAGCCTACACATTTTCATCAAGCCATCAAATATCCTCATTGGACGGATGCAATGGCAGTTGAAATCAGTGCTCTTGAAGCAAAAAAAACTTGGACCTTAACCATTTTAACCCTTGGCAAGCAATCTGTTGGCTCTAAATGGGTTTATAAGTGCAAGTTGAAATCTTATGACACTTTGGAAAAGTATAAAGCTCAATTCGTTGCAAAGTGGTATACTCAAAAAGAGGGAATTGATTATTTTGATATTTTCTCTTATGTTGCAAAATTAACAACTATATGTTGCTTTCTTGCCTTAGCTGCTATACATAATTGAAAATTACATCAGCTAGATGTAAACAATGCCTTCCTCCATGGGTAGTTGGATGAGGAAGTTTACATGAAATTTCATCCTTGAGTTTGTAAGCTTCTCAAGTCTCTATATGGGCTTAAACAGGCATCTAAACAATGGTTCTCTAAATTCTCTTCAACTTTGATTACCTATGGTTTTACTCAATCAAAATTTAATTACTCATTGTTTACCAAATGTTCTGGTGGTTCTTTTCTAGCATTGCTGGTTTATGTGGATGACATTGTTATTGCTTCCAATGATTCCAAAAATGTTGCTGATCTTAAAGCTTTCTTACATTTACATTTTAAGCTAAAAAATCTTGGTACTTTGAGATACTTTTTAGGGCTTAAAGTTGCACGGTATGCTAAGGGTATTTCTCTTTCTTAGAGAAAATATGTTCTTGAAATTATTTCTAATACTGGTTTATTAGCTGCTAAACCTATTACTTGCCCTATGGATCATAATTTAAGGCTTTCTAAGACAGAATCTTTAGGTTGTTCGTTGGATAATCCTTCTTCATACATAACGTTAATTACTCGTCTTTTATATTTGACACTTACTCGACCTAATCTATCTTTTTTTTGTAAATACTTTGAGTTAGTTCTTGGTGATCAGCCTCAGTAATCTTATTATGATGCAACTATCAAGGTCGTCATATATGTTAAAGCTACTGTAGGCCAAGAATTATTTTTCCCACCTCTTCTTCATTACATCTCAAAGGCTTTTGTGATTCAGATTGGGCGACTTGTCTTGATTCCTAAAGATTTGTTGGTGGCTTTTGGCTTTTTATTGGTGATTCTTTGATTTCCTGAAAATTAAATAAACAAGTTATTATCTCAAAATCATCTGTTGAAGCTGAGTATCGCTTTATAACTTCTACTTGTTGTGAAATCAAGTGGCTTGTCTCTTTACTTCTTGATTTTGGCATTTCTTTTTCTTTTGTTCCTGTGTTGTCACTACAAGAGAATCGGTTTTTTGAGACAAAAAATTTTGTCTCAAAAAATCTGAATTTTGTCCCTAGAAATTTTTGGAAATGAAAATTTTTTGTCTCTATTTTGTCTCAAAAAGACAGTCTCAGATACTTTTCGGATCCAAAAAGTACTTTTAGGGACCAAATTAGGCAAAACCAGTCGAAACCGTTCGAATAAAAAAAAAATTTAGACAAAAAAATGTTGTCTCAGAATCAAGTTCGAATGGCAAAATTTCTGTTCGAATAATATGAAATATTAATTCGAACCAATAACCATATCTGACCAAGGCCATTCAAACCAACACATTTTTAAGTGACTTTTGTTCGAAGAAAAATATTAACTATTCAAACAGACAATCTATTTACAGAAATCTTCTGTTCGACGGAGTTTTGAAAAATAACGTTATTCGAATGAGTATTTAATTATTCGAATGAATGCACGGATTGTATTTCTCGATACGTTCGAATGGGTCTTTTTTGTTTCAAATGGATATGTTTTTGTTCGAATGTATGCATAAATGGTAATTTACCATTCAAACGGGTTATTTAAAGTTTGAACGGTATTGGTCAAACAAAATAAAATTTAATTAAAAAGAATATACTAATACAAATTGTAATCTATATACATCAATTGTTCAAATGTTTACAAACATCATAAATAAAGGCAATTAAAAAAACTAAATGAATTATGATTGTGGTGGCAGTGGTGGCATAGGGTTTTGGGACATCATTGACTGGAATTGTTCAAACATTTTTTAGTTATTTAATTGTAGCCTCTCTTCTAATCTTACCTCTAAATCTGCTGCTTGATCTAATTGGGTCAGCAACTCTTTTTTCTTCGACCTCAATCGTTCTATCTCAAGTGTAGCTTCCTCTAATTTCTTACTCTTGCCATCATTCGATCTGGCTTTAGAAGAGGATGACGATGTTGAGGATGGCTTCACACAACGTTCTAAGCCCCTCAAATATCCAGAACGTGATCCAAGAACTTGAGAAAATATTTGAGCATCGTTGACAGATGATTCATCAGATGGATCCGCAACAGTGTCTTTAAGAGATATCATCTTGTCCTACAAAAAGAAAAACATTAAAATTAGTATAGGTAACAAAAATATATTTAGACAATGGAATTAAATAAACTTAAACTTACATAATTTGTCTCTACCTCAGAATTGCTCCAAACACCATCACGATTTTTATGTACTTTAGCATACAATTGGATCAAATCATAATCAGTAAGACTTTCTTATTGCTACAAAATGAAAATTAATATCAGAATTTAAACAAAAAAAGTGTATATATTAATATTTAATGGAGACTAAAATAACTAACCATTTTTTTTACAAGTGATGAAAAGATCGAGAACCCGCACGATGGTGTATCGTTAAATTTGATCTATTTGCTTCGTTCACCGTACTCCATTGCTAAAAAAAAGTATTATAATTTAATATTTAATACATCTATCATATATTATTAAAAAAGATAGTAGCAAAATTACGTGATAAGCAAAATCTTCAAACAGATCACAAACTTTCTCCCATTCGTTTGGTGGCATTGCTTGGAATGAATTTTGACGTGCCTCTGTCATAGTACTGAACTTCTGATAGTGTGCATGGCATCAACCTTTTTACCTCTGGAATGCATTTGACATCAGTTACTCAATCGTTAGTCGATTCTCTCGCCGGCCAAAATTTAGTTCAAACTCATCATTCAAAGAATTATAAACAATTAGTATAATTTCAAACATTATTTAAATAAAAATGTTATACAAAGTAAGTTATTACCAGACAACGATTTTTGATATAGTCTTTCATATCTTGGGGAATTTTGGCCCAGGAGAATGTAGCCATCGGTGCATACGTGCGAGTAAGTATACCAACATAAGAAGCAAGCCAAGCTACCGAATCCCCAGAGCCATTGGTGTGATCATCATGTATATCAACTTTAATTTATCCACTTTTCTTACTTTCTTTATGCAGACACCCCTCGTAATGTCTCTAACTCGGCGCTGGTTTACAACAGCTATATATACAAAAATTAAAGTATATATTTTAATTAAATTATTTTATTTGAAAGATATACAGTGATAAAATACCTTGTTCTGCTTCTGGTGATGTTAGCCCACCATTGTTGACAAGTGAATCACATAGGGAGTTAGTAAGTGATGGGGATGGCTCACGTGTTCTTTTGCGTTTAGGAGGCATATCTGTTTGAAATTATAATAAATTATTATTCAAACAAGATACATTTTATATTTTTATAAGAATTATACCTAAACAAATATCTATTTGAAAATCATTCGGTATCATTTTTGTTGGACTAGTCGCTCTCATCCTCAGTAGACACTTCAGTTGATTCATGTTCTTCCGATATGTCACCTTCAATTACTTCGGATTGAACATCTTCTCTGCGCAATGGGACCATGTCATATTGGCTTAGATCAACAAATAGATTGATGCATGATTCATTTTCTTGATATGCTTCTTCATGGTTTGGACTATCAACTTCTTCATGTGGTTTGTCTGTCTCTAGAATATAATCATATATATTTCTTAGTGCAAACTTCTCGACTACCTGCCATGGATTTCTGAACTTCGGATAATCTAAATAAAAAACTTGATTTGCTTGGCATGCGAGAACAAAAGGATCGTTCTCATACCATTTGCGAGATGTATTGACACTTACAAAATATTCATCCTTACGCTCCCAACCTAGGATTTGAGACATCCCACCAATTACATTTAAATAACCAGACCATATATCCCCCCACATACTTTAACGCTATGATATCTTCTACAATTCCGTAAAAATCGATATTATCATCCTCATGGCTTCCTTCAACTATGTGACGCCCTCAAATTCCTCTTGGGATTGAACGAACATCTGAAGCGCCGGGACATGCAACACATGGTTACTTGCCCCCGTTCATGACATATAAGATGCAGTGTTCCTAACATGCATCTAGCATTATGCAATATTGGCAGCGGATAATTTTTTTTTTCTTGAGCAATACAATGCATCAAACTTAAAATATCCCAAATAGTTAAACCGTCATCCAAGCATAATTAAAAAAATAAACATTCACGATTTCAGTATGAATCTTAGAACACTATAACCTCAAAAACATGGGAGACCAAACTCTATATTTACATTACCAAAATACACTATTGAGGAAGTTTGTCAAGTAACTCGTGTAACTCGACTAACGAGGCCAGAAAACTATCCAAAAACTAACTATGGAAGTTGTAAGCTCCGTGTCGTGTCTGCGGCGTTTAGTCAACCTCCTTCAGTCTACCAATGTTCTCTCCCTGCACTGATCCTGACACATCGCTACCATTCGGGGGGGAATGGTAGTTGGGATTACCACAGTGAGATTTGATTAATCAAATCTCAGTAAGTTAATCAAAAACTCCCACACAGGTTAATTATGAATGCATGACAGTAAAAGCATGAATGCATAAATAAAGTCGTAAGTAAGCATAGCATAACTTGACATATAGCATGACATAACCTGAACTTAAACGTGAACTGAACTTGATTTAACATGACATGAACTTGAGCTTATAACATAACATGGACTAGCAACATAACATGAACGTGAAACTTGAAACATAATATGGACTTGAAACATAACATGAATATGAACATGCATAACATAAATATGAACTTGAACTTAACATAAACCTGAGCATAACATGGCATAAACGTGAACTTGAGACATAATGTGAACATGAATATAACATAACATGAACGTGAACTTGAAAATAACATGTACGTAAACATAACATGACAGAAACGTGAACTTGAAAATAACATGTATGTAAACATAACATGACAGAAACGTGAACTTGAAACATAACATGAACATGAACATAACATAACTTGAACGTGAGCTTGAACATTTCATAAACATGAACATAACATGATATGAACATGAACATAACTTGTATGTGAGCATAACATAACATAACATGAACTTGATCTGAAATTTGACTTAATATGGACTTGATCTAAAACTTATTCTTATCTCAAGGGGTCACCATGATTGCTTATTCTTAACTTCTTGACATGAACTTGGAATCTTATTCAATTGATTTGATTAATAACGTGACCGTATGGGTGCTACACGAGTCCCCTAGAGCCGTGTGTCACTACCGTATCTACACCAGCTGTGAATGTGTTAATACGTACTCCACAGTTGTTGTGGCTCCACGTATTCTACGTGTCACAATTGCTGTGTCTCACGTAGTGTATGCTCCATAGTTGTTGTGCCCCATACTTCATGTTCCACAGTTGTTGTGGTCCCATGAATACACGTAAAATAAAATATGGCACCATCGGCGTTAGTGTGACGCCCCCAAATTCCGCTTGGGATTGAACGGACATTTGAAGCGTCGAGACATGCAACACAAGGTTACCTGCCCCCGTTCATGACATATAAGATGCAATGTTCCTAACATGCATCTAACATTATGCAATATTCGCAGCGGATAATCTTTTTCTTTAGCAATACTATGCACCAACTAAATATATCCCAAATACTTGAAACATAATTCATACATAAAGGCATACTAAAAAGCCGTGATCACCACACTAGTCTAAAATGGTTGTGATCAAAAGAATACTTGAGATACAACTCCAAAAGTACAAGTATTAACCTAAGTTAAATACTATACCATCATCAACATCGCACCGTGGCCTAGTCGACCGTATTCAGTTGGTCAGATTCCAATTCTCCTTTGGGTCCTGTAACAAGATCTACCATTCGGGGGGAATGGTAGTTGGGACTACCACAGTGAGATTTGATTACAAATCTCAGTAAGTTAACATAAAACTTATACACAGGTTAAAAATGCATGCATGGCAGTAAAAGCATAAATGCATAATTATAGTCATACATAAACATAGTATAACTTGACATATAGCATGACTTAACCAGAACTTAAGCGTGAACTGAACTTGACTTAACATGGCATGAACTTAAGCTTAAAACATAACATGAACAATCAACATAACATGAACGTGAAACATAACATGGACATGAACATAACATAACATGAACGTGAGCTTGAACGTATCATAAACGTGAACATAACATGATGTGAACATGAACTTGGAACATAACATGAACATGAACATAACATGTACGTGAGCATAACATAACATGAACTTGATCTGAAACTTGACTTAACATAAACTTGGAATCTTATTTAATTGTCTTGATTAATAACGTGCATTAATACGTACTCCACAGTTGTTGTGGCCCCACGTATTCAAGTAACATAAAACATAATACGTACTCCACAGTTGTTGTGGCCCCACGTATTCTACATGTCACAATTGCTGTGTCTCATGTAGTGTATGCTCCACAGTTGTTGTGGCCCCATACTTCATGCTCCACAGTTGTTGTGGCCCCATGAATTCACATAACATAAAATATAATACGTACTCCACAGTTGTTGTGGCCCCACGTATTCTACATGTCACAATTGCTGTGTCTCATGTAGTGTATGCTCCACAGTTGTTGTGGCCCCATACTTCATGTAACATAAAATATAATACGTACTCCACAGTTGTTGTGGCCCCACGCATTATAAGTAACATAAATATAATACGTACTCCACAGTTGTTGTGGCCCCACGCATTATAAGTAACATAACATTAAATATAATACGTACTCCACAGTTGTTGTGGCCCCACGCATTATAAATAACATAAAATATAATACGTACTCCACAGTTGTTGTGGCCCCACGCATTATAAATAACATAAAATATAATACGTACTCCACAGTTGTTGTGGCCCCACGCATTATAAATAACATAAAATATAATACGTACTCCACAGTTGTTGTGGCCCCACGCATTATAAATAACATAACATAAATATAATACGTACTCCACAGTTGTTGTGGCCCCACGCATTATAAGTAACATAAATATAATACGTACTCCACAGTTGTTGTGGCCCCACGCATTATAAGTAACATAAAATATAATACGTACTCCACAGTTGTTGTGGCCCCACGCATTATAAATAACATAAAATATAATACGTACTCCACAGTTGTTGTGGCCCCACGCATTATAAATAACATAAATATAATACGTACTCCACAGTTGTTGTGGCCCCACGCATTATTATAACATAACATGTCTTATCTTTCTTAATGCATGTGATATTATTTAATATCATATACTTTTCTAACATGGCGTATACTTGTAAATGGCATAATATGATTTAATCATAAACATTTCATGGCATACATGTATCATATGGCATACTTAACATGGCATACTTATAACATACATCATTGTATGGCAGAAAAGATTATTTAACAGATAATTATTCATGAGAGATTAAATCATACGTAACAGATAAACATGTAATGACATAGCATGACATGGCATATACGATAACATACATACATAAATTGTAGTTCTCTTACCCATCACACATACACAATAAACTGATAGTAAGTTAGAGGCTAACTTACCTCGATCGTCGCGTTCTATGAGAATAGAGCGCGAGACACGAGGAACTGCACAACAGCTGGAAGAGGAACACTCGAGTCCTTAAGATTTTCACTTCTGAACTCAATTGCCATATTGTAAGCACTTGCAACACCACGGCCAACTTGAGGTTTCACTATACTCGGAAGAGATAAATTGACTTCAGAAAGCCTTTGCACTAAAACAAGTTCATTAAAATTATCAATAACAACCAAACAAACAACTCATTTCTCAATCCATATACTCTTAGCCATAGTCAACCACAAGATGACACCAGTCATCCCGGACTATAATCCATATCATCACTGCTTCGGGACACTGTCATACAGTTTCCCAACATTACACCATACGCTCCACACTTCTCTGCTACGCCATTCAACCCTTCGTGACACGCCATCCGATGTATCACGACTTAATACAGAGTACACTCACGTGAACTCTCTTCCATCCACACTACAATACCCATCACTGCGATACACGTCTCACGGTGCATCGCTACGCGACACGGAGTACGCGCTACGCGTACTTCCTTCGCTACAACTCTCATCAACACGATGCACATCACACGATGCATCGCCATACAACACGGAGTACACTACATGCGTACTCCCTTCCTTCTACGACACACATCACTACAGTGCACGTCGCGCGGCGCGTCGCTGCATTACACAGAATACGCTACACGCGTATTCTCTTCACACAACCCGCCGTATCACATCTACGGCATCCATCTCACGCCTATACTTCACAGCACAGTCCACAAAATACACAATCAAACGCAACACTTCACAACCACACTTCGCTTCACAACTACGCAACGAATTCCACAAATACAACTACACAATCCACAAACCAACCAACTAACTATTTTAAACGTAAAATAACTAGAGATAGAAGGTTATACCATCGACGGGATAACCCGTGCGTCGCTCGTTGTTCGTCACGAACATGCGTCGGAGGAACGTACGTGGCAGCGTACGGTGGCTGTCCACCACATAAAGTGGTAGTTTGGGCTTGAGAAAGGCTAGGCGTGGTCTTGGAAGACTCATGATTTTACAGCTGTCGGTGAAGAACAAATTACGTGATTTACGGAAAAGATAATCTATACGCGTGATTCCAGATGAGGGTAAAGACGAGAGAGATGTGATTGCTGTCGGGAAATAATCCAAAACTGATAATTTTAGCGGGCTGTTACAGTTAGTGTCTGGCGCACTCCGGTGACCAACTAATTAGGCTCCATTCGTAACCTGTTGACTGTACTTTGTCAACCCAGAGAATTTTAAACCTATTTAGACACTCCAAAGTAAACAAAGGAGTTCCACTAGGATATTACCTCATCCTAGCACTTAGAGTCATGATTGACATGAATAAACTTAACTTGAACGTGATCTGAAACTTGACTTAACATAAACTTGATCTAACTTCTTTACTTAACATGACATACTTGCAATGGTGAATGATACATGATATGACATACATGTAACACATGGCATACTTCTAACATATAGCAATATGTGACAGAATAGATTTTATAACAGATAAATATTCGTGACAGAATAAATCATGCATAATAGATAAACATGAAATGACGTGGCATGGCATATATGATAACATACAAACATAAATTATAGTTCCCTTACCTATCATACATACATAATAAACTAATAGTAAGTTAGAAGCTAACTTACCTCGATCGTCGCGTTCTACGAGAATAAAGCGCGAAACACGAGTAACTGTAAAGGGTCAATTAAAAGTTAAAAATTTAATTACTAACAATTAGAAATATGAAAACAGCTAACTTAGAGTAAAATTATCATTTTACCCTCTACATGTGGAAAATGACCATTTTACCCCTAACTTAAGGATTTCGCATCCTAACTCCAAAAATTTCCAAAATTTACATTCCTCATGTAAATTTTGTCCTAAACTCAAATATTAATTCATAAAGATTTAAAACAAATCACAACTATGAAAAACACATTATGGCCGAAACATTTATAGGCTATTTCTCTTATTTTTCTTGCAATTCCTTCCAACTTCAAAACTCATGCTTAAACCAAAATTTTGCAACAAACATCTTTCAATCCTAAGTTTAAAACCATACTTAAAACATTCATTTAGAAAAAGCTAATAATCAACACCAAATTTTTTGTAAAAAGATCCAAACACTTAATCACAAGCTTTGACCCTAAATCAAAACATCTCCAAGAATTCCAAAAAATCAAATCTTACTTCCAACATATTCATAACATCATTCTAAGATCAACCATGCTTTAAATCATCAAACTAAAGTCACCAAAATCACAAAATAACACTTGGAGTTTTTGGTTTTACACTTAGTCCAAAAACAGAAACTTTTTCCTCAACTAGTTTTGATAAATCTCTTGATCAATGGCTTAACAATGTGAGATCTTCAAAATAAAGCATCACATGGTTTAAGAATGTGTCCTAAATAGGATCCAACCATCAAACTTGAAATCACATGGCTAAAAATCAATAAAACATAGATCTAACCCAAACACATCAAATCTTAGGCCTAATCGGAATCCTCTTGCATAGAAAAATCATATCTTTGAAACTAATACTAAATATCTTCAAAATAATATCCTAACATGAAAATAAGAAACTTAAGATCATCATATAAAAATATCAAAGCCTTTAGAGTAAGCTCAAATCTCGAAATATTCAAACTTTCTCCAAATAAAAACAGTTTTGCCACTTCCAGTTTTCAAGTTTCTAGATCTAAGCAAATCTATCATCAAAAGATTTAGTCATGCAACAAAACCTCAATGAACACTCTTAAAAACATGCTAAAAACACTCCATAAAATTTTCGGACCAAGATATGTCCATTAGCTTGGTCAAAAACTCCAAAACATAACGTACTCTCCAGATTCACGCCCAAAATGACCTTTCCATGGTTAAAAATAATTTTGACCAAACAATTGACCATGGAATGATATGAATAATATGTCTACGGAAACTAAACTCAAAGAGAAACAACTTTTATGAAGAAGTAATCATGTGAAAATAATTACCAAGGGTCGAAAAGCTCCACGTAAAAAGACACAGAAATATGCCCGAGAGAGCTCTTTTGGGTTTCTCTCTAAGAATGGGGTGAAGAAGTGATGAAAGGGAAGTAAATGTGACTTGCACGACTCAAACATTCTGTAGGGGGAAGATATGGACCTGAATGACCATTGATTGGAGGTAGATATGTGACATAAAGTGGAGAATAGAGAGGGGAAAGGACAACCTGCAGAAGCTGTGAGTTATGGAGGTTGATGGGGTGGGTTTCTCCATCTCATCAAGGCACTATTGGGTGCAGCCAAGGGCAGTGAATGGTTTGCCATGTGGAGGAGGAAACTTCTCCAAGAAGCCTTGCCAAGGTGGCCAAATTCGTGGGCCCCAACCAAGTGGGCTTCAATTTGGAGTTTAAAGAGGGTTTGGTTAGGGTTTGAGATGCTATCAAGTCCAAATCCAATTTTTCTTAACCCAATCAAATTTCCAAGGTTTAAAAGGTTGGATAATAATGTCATAACAAGAATTTTAGAAATTAATAGCATGTGAAAGTGATTTAATCAAGTGATTAAATACAATGCTAGAAATTGGATAAAAAAGGGTTTGAATGCCAACTTTAGGCTTTGGAGAAATCGTTTAGGGTTTCGGTTTCAACCAAGTTTTTGGGGTTTCAATTGGATTCCAACCATTTAGGGTTTCACTAGGGTTGAAACCCTCTTTGATCTGACTCAATTTGGTTGATCAGATGAAAAAGGTTTTGCTTAGTTGGCATGATCTTACACCTTGATTTTCTTCACAAATCAAATTCATCTAATGGTTCCTCTTTATGC
Organism: Carya cathayensis; assembly: GCA_011037825.1. Classification (NCBI taxonomy): domain Eukaryota; kingdom Viridiplantae; phylum Streptophyta; class Magnoliopsida; order Fagales; family Juglandaceae; genus Carya; species Carya cathayensis. The sequence continues at coordinate 525,281 of QGSO01000141.1, read as the reverse complement.
CAAGTATCTAATACTATTCATTATGTGTGGCTAAGATTTTGCCAAGTGTCCAAATAAAACTTCTCTAACCTAATTTGGACATTCCACACTGTGATTTTAAAAACACTGCACTTAATACGCTTATCGAGATTACTATTCATTCCGAAAAAACGCACAATAAACTTAGTATTGAAAAATCCTAAATATTCATATTAGTCTACAGTAAAAACCGTTTACCAAAACTCAACCCCGAAGTGCCCGTATAAATAAATTCACAGTTTCGAACAGTCGTTTCGTCTAAAATTATGAAAATTGGTTATTGGGCCATAAAATCCTAAATATTCTATTGAGTCTAGTGGCATAAACTATAACGTAATCTGACACTTCTAACTACCTCAAACAATTAAAATCGCATTTTTGGCACCATAGCGAGTGATAATACTGACTATGTTGACAGGCTAAAACCTTTGCGATTAGCCGATTCGTGAAAACTTACGGAGTTTTCACGAAATTCCTCAAGTCTATAGAAATTCTACCATTGAATTTCTAGCGGGCTGTTACAGACTACAACCCACAATTTTGAGTTTTCCTATATCGTTCTCTGTCTGCTGTGTGAAATCTATATCCACGTACCAAACATCTTGAATATTGGATAGCCCGCTTAGATGGACCACATGCCAAAGCATATACTTCTGGTGAGATTTCACCTGAATTTTTACTATATTTCGATGCAACCTACATAAATAAATTTTATTCTACTTATATCAATATTATATATAAATATGGTGACACTTACAAAATGTATAAAGTTCAAAATAATTGCCCTAATTGTTTTTTAGTAATGCCATATGTTCAAACCACGAGGTAAATTCTTATTCGTGCGTCTTTTCTACGTCAGTCACACCATTCGTGTGAAGTAGTTGTATATGTTCACTGTATATGTTAATGTGAGCTATTAATTTGTATCAATATATACTATATTATTATAAATGCACTTAAAAATACTAATAAATTAGATGATCATCACTAACCTCAAATAGTGTTCAATCTCTTCACAGTTCCTTAAGACATACTATTGACCTCTTTCAAACTCTCGCCGATATAGATCATAGCTCCCTGTGCACCTATAGGACGTACTTTCTGGGAAAATACGGTAAATGCTGACGAAACTCCCATTTGTCCACCTTCATAATTTCTATCTGGTCTCATAAATCTAGTATCAACCCCACGAAAATATATTGAACAAAATGTATGCCACTCATTATGAATGTATGATTCTGCAATCGATCCTTCTGGATAAGCCTTATTCCCCACAGATTGCTTAAGTTTTCCCAAAAACTGTTCAATAGGATACATTCATATATATTGAACGGGGCCAGCAACTGAAGCCTCACGAGAGAGATGCCTCCAACTTGCACAATATCAATGCAATGTCAGCTTCCATTTTTAATAAGGCATCAACTTGCAACGTTCTACTGCAAATACTCCTGAAAAATTGCCCTAATTCTGTGAGAGCTGTACGAACATCTCGAGTAAGCTTTCCGGTCACACCAATTGGCAACAATTGTTGCAGAAATATATGGAAGTCATGACTTTTTAGACCAGTTATCTTCCAATCATGAGATCGGACACATCTTGACATGTTCGAAGCATAACCATCGTGTAATTTGATTGTCATGAACCAGTCATAGAATTTCTTTCTCTCATCACTTGAAATTGTATACCATCCAAGGGGCATATAAACTGATGACGCAGTATCTTGCAAATGCAACTCCGATTTTATTCCCAACTCTTTCAAATCTTTACGAGAGTTGACTGTATCTTTTGTCTTCCCTTGTATTGACATCAGGGTACCCAAAATATTTTCACATATATTTTTTTCAATGTGCATAACATCTAGATTGTGATGCAATGTCAAGGTAGACCAATATAGCAACTCAAAAAAAATACTTTTTTTTGTCCAATTCAATTCCACTGCTTGTCTTTTCCTCTTTCGACATCTTGCATTCTTTCCAAATCTATTGTCTAGAACATCTTCCAATTGAGTGAGGATATCACCACCAGAATACTCTGGCGGTGATGACCTACGCTCAACCCTTCCATCAGACATTGTTCTATTTGAACGCCATCTATGATCATGAGGTAGATATCGACGATGTCCCATGAAACATAATTTCCAGCCATTTGTCAACCACTGAGACTGTGTATCTTTGTTACAAACAGGACAAGCCATTTTTCCTTTTGTGCTCCACCCAAAAAAGTTCTCGTATGCTGGGAAATAATTTATTGTCCAAAGTATTGCAACATGCACCTTGAATTCACGTGAAGCGGTCGCATCATATGTATTGACATCATGTTCCCACAACTCTTTCAACTCTACCATCATTGGCTGTAAATATACGTTTATTTCATTTCCGGGTGACCTTGGCCCTGGGATCAATAGAGTCATCATAAAATAAGGATCCTTCATACATTTCCATAGTGGCAAATTATAAGGCAGTACTATGATAGGCCAGGTGCTATGAGAAGTGCTCATGTTTCCAAATGGATTAAAACCATCAGTTGCTAAACCAAGACGTACATTGCGAGGTTCTCTGGCAAACCATGGATACTCGTCATCAAATTTCTTCCATTGTAAGGAATCTGCAGGATGAGTGAGGAATTGATCATTTGAAACTCTTTCTGTGTGATGCCAAGTCATATATGCCACAGTCATCCGGGAAGTAGACAATCTCTGAAGTTGAGGAATAAGCGAAAAATGTCTTAGCACTTTATGAGGTACATTACGCTTATCTGATGTCCATCTTGACTCATGACACACCGGACATGAATCAAATTCTGCATATTGCTTCCAGAAGAGAACACAATCATTCTTACATGCATGGATGATATTATAATCAAATCCTAAACCTCGCTTCAATTTCTTTGCTTCATAAAAATTTCGAAGTACTACGTTATCCTGTGGGAGAGCCTTTTTAAATAATTCAAGCAGCATATTGATGGCCTTTGCAGAAATATGACAAATAGACTTAATATGGAGCAGCCTGACAGTGAATAACAACTTGCTATGACTGGTGCACCCTTCGTACAATTCTCGTTGTGCATCCTCCCACAATGATCCAAAATCTTCATTTCCCTCAAATGATTGTGTAGATGTTCCTTCTCCATCCCTGGCACCAAATATGCCTGCACCAAGATCCCTTAACATTTCAGTCATATCTTTTCTAGTATCATAACTATCATCAGAAACATTAATATTTATGTCCTCCGTGTCGATCTCGTTACATTCATCCATCTGATTGAGATGACTGCCAAGTCTAACTCCTTGGGGAAATGGTTCTCCATGTAAAACCCAATGTGAATATTTAGGATCAATTCCATTTACGAATAAATGATCCTCCACAGCCATCATATTATATGAACTAAGGTTTTTGCACTTTTTGCATGGGCATCTTATAAATCCTCGACTGTCAACACTCTCACAAGCAAATTCTAAGAAAGACTTCACCCCTTGTGCATATTGCTTATAGTCTCGACCAATTCTATCTCCCAACAACATCCAACTCTTATCCATCTATAAAAAACCCAATTCATGGGATAAACACTATCAATAAACTATTACAATACACGTGTTTAATTACCATATATTTTTAAGGCAGTTGGTCCTATCCCATTCTAGAGACTATCATCTATATCGCATATATACTCAGTCCAAAACTCGTATGTTAGTAAAAATTTCGGCAGCATTTCCCTACAATTTTGCAAGTATGCTAGTCACGATAAGTCGTCGACTTTATTCATGGGCCGAGAAACTTACGAACTACATACTCGAAGAATGTAAGAAAATGCTAAACCAAAATTTTAATTGACTAACACAGGAGTTTTAACTAAATATATATGCCATATAGATGATAGAATTCCAAACTGTCCACTTTGGACAATTCAAGAGGTATACCCAAACATTCTTTAAGAGAATATTTGGCCACAACTCTCGAACGGGTTTAAAGTTTAACTGCATGTAAAATAACTAGAAAATCCAAGCGCTCAATAGTAAACATAACAATTATACATCACAAATACATGGGAAGATTACATTACAAGTATACATGATGGGTCCTTAATTATACATCTTAACTAGAGTACTTAAATATTTTCAAATATTTAAATATAATTTTTTAATTAAATATTTTATAATTATATTTTAAGTGTTAATCATCTTAATTTTTTAATTAAATATTTTATAATTATATTTTAAGTATTAATCTATTTAATTAGAGTACTTAAATATAATTAATTATACATATAATTCTTTAATTAAATATTGCATAAGTATATTTTAATTATTAATCATCTTAATACTTAAGTACTTAAATATTTTCAAATATTTAATTATAATTTTTTAATTAAATATTTTATAATTATATTTTAACTAATTAATCAATTTAGTTAGAGTACTAAAATATTTTCAATAATTCATTATAATTATTTAGTTAAATATTTTATAAGAATATTTATAGTATTAATCTATTTAATTAAAGTACTTAAATATTTTTACTAATACATTATAATTCTTTAATTAAATATGCCATATTTATATTTTAAGTATTAATTTATTTAATTACAGTACTTAAATATTTCCAATTATACATTATAATTACATTATAAATATATATTTAATTGATACTATTTGAACAAACACTCAAAATGTTCGAACGGAATTCTGGTCGAGTTAGATTCCGTTCAAACTGAGTAAATTCAATTCGAACGGTATCTAGAGTGTTCGAATGAGACCAAGCCAGAAACTAGTCATGAAACAAAGCAAAAACCTGATATAAAAAACACAATTTACACATACATGATGGCATATTTCAATACAATACATTGAAAACATATGATTATCCCTAAATATGATTATTAAATAACTTAGAAAACTATAAAAACTTACCTCTAATTTTTGCAATTTAATAAACATATCAATCCACAATACCTATAAATGCACCAAACACATTAAACCGATGTTCTATCTCAACAAATAAATTTAACAAATATCAAGATACTTGTAAACAAAAATCGGAACGAAAAATAACAAAAAAAACATATTACCTCTTGTCCTTGTCCTTTCTCTCTCAAGAATCTCTTCACTCTCACTGCTTTCAAGCTCTCTATCTCCACAACACTCTCTCAAAGCCTCTGTCACACTCTCTCTCCCTCTCTCAAACTTCAATCCAAGTGAAAATGAAGTAAAATGATTGGGTTAATAATATGTGAATTTACGTTCGAAAGACTTTTTTACAAATTCGAACGCGAAAATCAAAAAACCATGAATTTTTCCCACAATATTTTCCCGTTCGAACTAATAATATAAGAGTTCGAACAAAAAAAAAAGGAATATTCTGCAGCATATATCAATAATTTGGCGCCAATTTTCCTCTAAACAAAAAAAATTTGTTCGAGCATATTCTATCTCTATTTGAACTATTTCATATACGTTTTAACAGATAATTATAGAAATATATAAATATACACATAAAACGCCCAATATTATTATATGTTAAAATTATATACACTATATAATACTAAGTGTCACTAATAACATAATACTAAGTTTCTTATCAATCTATAATATTAAGTATTACTAATAGTATAATATTTTATTTAGTATCACTAATAGTGTTATACTTATAATTAGTATCACTATAAGTATAATACTAAGTATCACTAATAGTATAATAATAAGTGATATTATAGTATAGATAGCATAAAAATATGAAAACTAATAGTACTATAATACTTTATAATATAGTCTAAGTACTTGGTTTATTACTAATATACAAACTAAATATATGAGATATATGTATTTTATACTTATATTTAATGCAATGTTTTACTATATACTTAGTATATTAATTTATAATGCAATGCTTTACACAATACTATTTTATACTCATCTAATGCATAATATATATACTATTATATATATATATATACTAGTTACTTACAATATATATAAGTAACTAATTAAATACTCTATGCTATATATATAGTTATCTAGTATATATTATATATATACTAGTCCAGAAATTTTTTATTAGTACTAATATTAGTATCATATACTAGTATTAGTAATATAAAACGTATTGTTTTACCTCTTGTACTCATATATATTTTTTATGAATTATTATATAATTCATTCGAACTTATACACTTTCCGTTCAAACTAAATCACGTTATATAACCCACGATACAGTTTCTTCTCCGTTCATTTCGTGCATCCTCTCATTCGAACAGTCCGATCGAATCCTTCGCCGTTCGCAGCCACAACGCCACCACTAACTCCGACCAAGTCCTAAAATCTCCTAGAACAAGAGGTATAAGTTAAATGGGTTTTATTTTTAATGGTTTTATCGTTGGTTTTGGGGGGCTTGGATTTTGAATCAATCCGACCCCATTTTGTTGCACTACAAGAGAGACCGTCGGAAATAGTCATTTTGGTCACTAAATTTTAGCCACAAAAGCCCGCTTCTCTTGTAGTGTTGTTTTGCGGCCAAATGACACAAAAGTAATCGGTAGAAATGATAGGGTTTTACTCCTAAATCATTTCTACCGATTAAAATCTTGGATTATGGTGAAAAATGTGTTTGTAGATTCGGGACTGAGTCTACTCAGCCATGTCTGTTTGGCTCAGTTTTGTTTGAATGAACCTAAATTCCATTCAAATGAAATTCAAGGCCATTCGAATGGAATTTATAGTCATTCGAATGGAATTTAGGCTCATTCGAATGGAGTTATATGAGATCATTCGAATGAATTTTATGCTCATTCGAATGACTTTAAATTCCTTTCGAATGAACTTTAACTTCATTCGAATGGAATTTTAGGCCATTCAAATTGAATTTTAATCATTCGAACTAAAGATGATATTTGGCAGGCCTTATTCGAACGGATTAGAATCCATTCGAATAAGCAACTAATCCGTTCGAATAAGCAGTTGCCAAACACTGCAGCACAACATCATCATTCCTCTTATTCACTTTAATTAGATTATATAATTATTTTATAGATCAACAGTATACTAATGGCAAGCAGCAGTGGAAGAAAACATTCCCAATCCTAGACAGGCCAAAGTAGCGAAGCAGCTCCTTCTCAGCCGGCCATGAGGCCTATACTAGTTGAGTGGGGGATCATTCTGGATGACTTCCCTGATCTCACTTGGGAAGGACGAAGCATATATGACATCATCAATGATTGTGGATGGACCCCGATCTGTCGGCAGAGGGGCACAGCATATCTTGAGATGGTCGATGAGTTTTACCGTGCCATGGGAGAGCAATCTGGTGATGCTCTGTGCTACAACTTAGTACTCCGGGGAGTGAGTATTATCTTCTCTCCCCGCGTTATTGCTCAATTTCTTGATCTGCGATGGGAGACCGATCATATCCTGCAGCAGCAGCGAGAGCACCAATTGCACCATCTGGAGAGGTCACACTAGTCGCATCCTCATCGCGAGTGCCGGATGTACAGACTGCAGAGCTGGATGCTAGCTCGAATGATAGTGAGAGCGACGATGAGCTACCTGATGATGGTATCACAGACGATCAGGTTCGTGACCTAGTGCGAGACCCTTCGGCTCCTCCATATGATGGCAGTAAAGTGATCCGACAGGCAGACTGTATAGCATTTTTTAGAATGCTTAATTTGATTGTCGGGTATAACATTGATCCGAAAAAATACAAGACTGATTTCGGGATCGAGCAGGCCAGATTTTTGTTACGGTTAGCACAGGGGGAGTCGATTGATCAAGCATTATATTTCTTCCTTTGCATTTGAACAAAGTCATGCTATTCGAGTGGAGGTAGTCTACCATTTGCACTGCTGATATCTAACCTCCTACTCCAATTGGGGGTTACAGTGACTTCAACTGAGTGAAGGTCGCTACAGATTGGGCCTGTTAACAAGATCACATTCAACAACAGCAAGGGTCACTTGCTGAAGACTCATGCAGTACAGGATCAGCCTCCGCCTACTAATCCAGCTTTTACTACTGCTGGCCTTGTTGAGAGAGAGCTTGCTAGGGCTACTCCAGATGAGGTAAGAGCTATATTGGCAGAGCATTGTGAAATTATATTAAGGGACTTCATTCAGCCCATCATGGAGAAGTTTAAGGACCTGGAAGGACGCTTACATATCTTATAGGAGGTTTTGATTTACTTAATAAATAGCTATTGTTAGTTATTATTTCACTTTTTTATGTTGTATAAAACGCCTAACTCCTTTTGGGATGTAATTAATGTATGGTTTTTATTTTTAGTGTTTGCTAGCATCTTTATTGTTAATTATATTTTCTTCTCATTAGACTTAATGTTCACGATAATTGAAAAAATGACAATATCTTTAAAGTAATATTTATTTAACTAAAATATTTTTAAATTAATTACATAAAATTAACTTATGAATTCGTAAATATTTTAATTCATTGTAAATCATAATATATAATATATAGAAATTTTTATTTACTTTGAAAATGATAAAAAATTAATAGAAAATATATGTATTATTATAATTTTAACCATATATCTTTTCAATTAAATAATACTGTTCGAACAAGTTAATACTCATTCGAACAAATTATATTGCATTCAAATAAATTAATTATCTGTTCGAATTAAATTTTATTAGTTCGAACGGTTTAGATTTTTGGAGACGATCTAATTCGTATCAGAATCTCCGGTTCGAACTAATATGTATTAGTTCGAACGAATTTATAAGGTTCTCCATGTTTTGAGACGAAATGTCTCTGAAAAGTATTTTTAGGGACTCCCTAACAAATTTCGTCCCTAAAAATTAAATTTCTTGTAGTGTGTATTGTGATAGTCAAGTAGCATTTCATATTGCTACCAATCCAGTTTTCCACGAAAGAACTAAGCACGTTGAGATAAACTGTCACTTGGTTTGAGATATGGTTCAAGATAAAACTGTAGTGACTCTTCATGTTTCCTCTATACATTAATTAGCTGATTTTTTTTCACTAAATCTATCATAAAAAAAAAATGTTCTATTTTCTTCTTGGCCAACTGGGTGTCATCAATTACACATTTTAGCTTGAGGGGGGGTTATTTTAAATATTGTATTTGATATTAATTTAATTATAATCACTTGCACCTTAATTAATATGCACCTTAATTGTTTTTCCGTTATATTTACTGTGGTATACCTCATTTTATAATTTACACAAAGGTTTCCTTCTTCACTAATCTTTCGTCAATCATTGTCACCATTCCCCAAGATATTTTTTAAACCTATTATTTCAAGAGAAATGCTTCGAATCCGATAACGGTGCCGATTACTTCAACCGTGTCACTGTGCATCTCACCAATTTTGATGATTTGGGTTTGTCGTCTGCACGTCATCTTGAAAATTGGCGACTTTACTCAACCGTGAAAGGTTCAGTAAATATTAAAAGTATGCCTTCCCTTTCTTACAGATGAGGATCGAATGAATATTAGCCATCCAAATTCTCTGTAAATATATTCATGATATCAACATCCATGGAAATCCCGTTCTATTGCTATTTTCTGCTCTTTCTCTTCTTGTTTATCGTCACAAGACATCTGATTGCACTGAGCAAAAGACTCCCACCAGGCCTGGCTTGCTCTTTCCCTCCCCATTATTGGCCACCTCCGTCTCTTTAAGAAACCCCTATGCCGATCCTTTGCAAAAATTGTTGGAAAAACACCCCAAGTGTGAAATCGGATTTGGGTTTGCAGCCACTCACCCCCATCCACCAACCACTCACCCACTCACTCACAGAAAGAGGCTCTTCTGGTCAAGAATTGTGGGTGTGTGTGTCTCCCATAGCTCTCCTATAAAAGGAGAGCTCAGCTTGTGTAAATTGTGTGGGGAAAACCAGAGAGAAAGAGGGAGGACGTGAGAGAATTTGTAGAGTTTTGTAACTTTGTACAAATTCAGTAAAAGAGGTTCCAGTGGACGTAGGCAATTTGCCGAACCACTTAAAATCATCTTGTGTGATTTTAGACAGGCTAGAGGCGCAACAATTGGTATCAGAGCTTTGGTTCGCGCTGTCCAGAAATCAAGTTGATCAAAATCAACTTTTGACCACGCTAGGGTGTTCCTCGCGTCGAGACGAATCTGTTGCCGTAAATGGAATAGAAAACAGAGGTCGATGGAGCCCGCACGCTCCGGTAGAAGATCAGAGCATAGATCCACGCACCCCACGTGCATCTGGAGGTTGAAGACGACTGAGTTTCACGCGCCCTCACGCGCCCAGAGGAAGAAGATGCGTGATTCGCACGCGCTACACCAGCCTTACAGGCATTCAGCGCGTGTCAGCCACGCACCTCACGAGCTCCCACGCACCTAACAGGTGATCAGCGCGTGTCATCCACGCGCCCACGTGCCCCACTCACACAACTGCCGTGCGTGCATCTCATGCGCCAGATGATCAAGGCCGTTCATTTTCCAGATCCATTTTGGGCTTGATCTAAGCCATTTGGAGTCCGATTTCAACAATCAAATAGTGTTTTCCTACTATTTGGATCATTCCGGACTCATCCATATGGTTAGAATTTCAAAATTTTTAGTCTAAATTTTTCTAAATTCAAATGGAACATTCTGGAAGAGATCGGAGCTCTGAAAATGCCAATAGCTCAGGACGTCGGTCCACAGTGTCAAATGCCAAGTTTGAAGTTGAAAAGTTCGATGGAACCAGCAACTCCGGCATGTGGCAGTGTGAGGTTACGGATGTTTTGATCCAACAAGAGTTGGATATTGCATTGGAAGAGAGACCAGATGATATGACTGAAAAGGATTGGAGGAAGCTTAACACCCAAGCTTGCAGTACAATCCGGTTATGCCTTACCAAAGAACAGAAGTATTTTTTCATGAGAGAGACAAATGCAAGGGAACTTTGGCAGAAATTGGAGGATAAGTTCATAAAGAAGAGCATTGAGAGCCGTCTGCACTTGAAGAAAAAGTTCTTCAGATTCCAATTTCGTGAAGGTATTTCTATGTCTGAACATTTGAATAGTTACAACTAAATCCTTGCTGATTTATTAAACTTGGATGTTGAAATCCAAGATGAGGACAAGACTTTACTGTTGTTAAATTCCTTACTGGATACATATGAGCATTTAATTACTACTCTATTGTATGGGAAGGAAAAGATCAGTTTTGATGATGTATCTAGTTCTTTAATTAGTAATGAGTACCGCAGAAAAGATAAGCAGGTACAACAAGATACATCAAGTGAAGCGCTAACAGCAAGAGGGAGACCACAGTCAAGGTATCCTGGAAGGAAGAAAGGTTTTCATTCGAAAACCCGGGCCACATCACATGATTCATCAGTCGACAGAAAACTCGCCAGAGACGAGTGTTCCTTTTGTCACAACAAAGGACATTGGAGGAAGGATTGTTCCAAGCTGAAAGGACAACAGCAAAATCAACCCACCACAGCCAATGTCATGGACAGAGATGATGAGTCAGATTTTGCCTTGACAAGTTCATCACCCATTTTTCATTCTGATGAATGGATCATGGATTCCGGATGTACCTATCACATGTGTTCCAATTGGGACTACTTTACTGACTTCACAAAATTTTATGGTGGAGCAGTACTTATGGGCAACGACAGTGCCTGTAAGACTAATGGAATAGGTAGCATTCGGTTAAAGCTGCACGATGGCAATGTCAAGACTTTGACAGAAGTTCGGTACGTTCTGGACTTGCGAAAGAATTTTATCTCACTGGGATCTCTGGATTCAAAGGGATTCAGAATCCTCATTGAAGACGGAACTCTCAAAATACTAATGGGAGTTCAGGTGGCAATGAAGGGTTTAAGGCGAGGAAACTTGTACTTCTTGCAAGGAAGTACTATTGATGGAAGAGCTTCCACATGCTGTGAGGAGCTAGATGAGACTGATGCTGACACCGCCAGTCTTTGGCATATGCGTTTGGGACACGCAGGAGAAAAAGCTTTGCAAACACTGGTGAAGCAAGGTTTACTCAAAGGTGCCAAGATTGGAAAACTGTAATTCTGTGAGCACTATGTATTAGGGAAGCAGAAACGGATCAAGTTCGGAACCGTTGTACACAATACACAGGGAATCCTTGACTACGTACACTTCGATGTTTGGGGACCTACCCAAAATGCATCTTTGGGAGGTAAGCATTGGTTTGTAACCTTTGTAGATTATTATTCTCGTCGTGTGTGTGTATATACGATGAAGAATAAAAATGAAGTGCTGAAAATCTTTCTTGATTAGAAGAAAATGGTTGAGACTCAGACCAGCAGAAAGATCAAGCGGCTCAGATCTGATAATGGAGGTGAGTATACTTCAGACCCCTTCATGGAAGTATGCCGGAGAGAGGGAATTGTCAGACACTTCATGGTATGAGGTACACCGCAACAGAACGGTGTGGCAGAACGAATTAATCGTACTTTACTAGATAAAGTGCGATGTATGTTGTTGGATGCTGGATTCAGTAAACAATTTTGGGCTGAAGCTGTGACATATGCCTGCCACCTCATCAACCGGCTACCCGCAGCTGCCAATGACAGGAAGACACCCACTGAAATGTGGAGAGGTACACATGCTACTGATTATGACTTTTTACACGTTTTTTAATTTCCTGCTTACTATCATGCTAAAGACAGTAAGCTTAATCCTAGAACTAAGAAAGCAAAATTCTTAAGCTTTAGTACTGGTGTAAAAAGGTATAGACTTTGGTGCATAGAGTCTAAAAAGGTAATCATCAGTAGAGATGTTACATTCAGCGAATCTGAGATGCTTAAGTCACATAAGCATAAAGATTTCAATGAAGGCAGCAATGATGGGGAAACATCAGATGATTTGCAAACTGTCAAGTTTATTACTTCAAAGAATTTGAGAAAGCATGGACAAGATAATGTTGATAGTCCAATCACAGTACCTCCATGTCAACCCGAATCAATAGCAACCAACAGACCGAGATGAGAGAAACGTGTACCGACACGTTTTGCAGACTATGTGACATATGCATTACCAGCTGAAGGGGGTGAGATCCCAACCACTTACAGAGAAGCCATACAGTCCAGTGAACAAGTTGAATGGACAAAGGCTATGAATGAAGAGATGCAGTCTCTTTACCAGAACCATACTTGGGAGCTTGTGCCGCTTCCACAAGGAAAGAAGACAATTGGCTGTAAGTGGATCTTCAATCAGAAAGATGATCAAGCTACTAAAAATGGAGTGCAATACAAAGCTAGGTTGGTAGCCAAAGGCTACGCTCAGATAGAGGGAATTGACTATAGTGAAGTATTCTCTCCTGATGTGAAGCATTCATCCATTCGAATATTGCTAGCTTTGGTTGCACAATATGATCTTGAGTTAGCACAGCTTGATGTAAAGACAGCTTTCTTACGTGGTGATCTGGAAGAGGTGATTTATCTATCTCAACTAGAAGGTTTTAAAAAAGTTGGAAAAGAAAATTGGGTATGCAGTCTAAAGAAGTCTCTCTATGGCTTGAAGCAGTCACCTTGGCAATGGTATAGGTTTGACCGCTTTATGATAGATCTGAAATACACTCATTGCTAATACGATCACTGTGTATATTTCAGAAAGCTTGCAAATGGATCTTTCATTTATTTACTTTTATATGTAGATAATATGTTAATAACATGTAAAAGCAAGAGGGAGATAAATCGCTTAAAAACTCAGTTAAGTCATGAGTTTGAAATGAAAGATCTGGGAGAAGCACGAAGAATATTGGGGATGGAGATCAGCAGAGATAGGGTGAAAGGTACAGTTCACCTTACTCAGAAGCAATATTTGAAGAGAGTATTGCAACGCTTTAACATCGACTCGAAGACAAAGCCGGCGAGTACTCCTATGGCCTCATATTTCAAGCTCAGTGCATTACAATCTCCTAAAGATGATGAAGAGCGGGACTACATGAGGAATGTCCCATATGCAAGTATTGTTGGAAGCTTAATGTATCCCATGGTGTGTACACGACCTGATATCTCCGAGGCCGTCAGCTTAGTTAGTCGCTATATGCATAATCCTGGAAAGGCTCATTGGCATGCGGCTAAGTGGATTCTACGGTATATTTTAGGGACCGTAGATATTGGTTTGAAGTTTGAGAAGAGTGAAGATAGTTTAGTAACTGGATATGTTGACTCAGACTATGCAGGTGATCTTGACAAACGCCGATCGACAACTGGATATGTGTTCACTATGGGTGGAGGACCAGTTAGGTGGCGATCAACTTTGTAGTCAACAATTACACTATCATCCATTGAGGCTGAATACATGGTTGTAATAGAAGCCATGAAAGAAGCTATTTGGTTACAGGGATTGGTAACAGATTTGGGCTTGAAGCAGCAAAAGGTTACTATTTAATGTGACAGTCAAAGTGCAATTCATTTGGCAAAGAATCAAGTATATCACTCTCGAACAAAACACTTAGACGTCCGATTTCACTTTGTACGTGAAATATTAGAAGAAGAAGACATCAAACTTCAGAAGATTGGCACTAAAGATAATCCAGCAGATATGTTGACGAAAGTTGTCATAGGGATCAAGTTCCAAAACTGTTTGGACTTTATCAATACTATACACTGCTGAGCACCCTCGGGTGCATTGGAGCGCATTCAACAGCGAAAGTCTATCATGTCAAATAATGGGGTGCATTCATTTGAAGAATGAATCAGTTTGTAAGCATTCTAGTATAGCACACTTGGGTGGAGGGGGTGATTGTTGGAAAAACCCCCCAAGTGTGAAATGGGATTTGGGTTTGCAGCCACCCACCCCCATCCACCGACCACTCACCCACCCACTCACAGAAAGAGGCTCTTCTGGTCAAGAATTGTGGGTGTGTGTGTCTCCCATAGCTCTCCTATAAAAAGAGAGCTCAGCTTGTGTAAATTGTGCGGGGAAAACCAGAGAGAGAGAGGGAGGACGTGAGAGAATTTGTAGAGTTTTGTAACTTTGTACAAATTTAGTAAAAGAGGCTCCAGTGGACGTAGGCAATTTGCCGAACCACTTAAATATCGTCTTGTGTGATTTTGGACAGGCTAGAGGCGTAACAAAAATTGCAGACCAATATGGTCCAGTTCTCTATATCAAGATGGGCTCCTGCCCTGTCCTCCTTGTTTCTTCCCCCACCGCCGCAGAGGAATGCTTCACCAAAAATGATATCGCTATTGCAAACCGCCCAAGCCTCCTTGCCGGAAAACACCTTGGCTACAACTATAGAACCCTTATTTGGGCTTCCTATGGCCACCACTGGCGCAACTTGAGGCGCATAGCCTCTCTTGAACTCCTCTCATCCAATCATCTCCAAACGTTCTATGGCATACGCATTGACGAGGTTCGATCGTTGATTCGCCGGCTTTTCCAAGATTCGGATGGGGGTTAGTTTCGGACCGTCGACATGAAGTCAGGTTTTTTTCAGCTGATGCTCACTGTCATGATGAGGATGATCACAGGAAAGAAGTACTATGGAGAGAACGCTGCAGAGCTGGAGGAAACAAGAAACTTCAAGAAAATTGTGAAGGAGACCTTTCAGCTCAGTGGGGCTACAAATCTAGGAGATTTTCTGCCAGCTTTTAAATGGGTTGGATCGAGAGGATTGAAGAAAAGGTTGGTGATACTGCAGGGGAAGAGGGACAAATTCATGTAGGAGTTGATTGAAGAACAAAGGAGACTGAGGGGCGATTCTGATATTGAAGAGAGGGACAAGAACATGATCGATGTCCTATTGTCACTGCAAGAAGCTGAACCTGAGTTTTATTACGATGAAGTCGTGAGAGGCATGATGCTTGTAAGTTTTCTCACTCCCTTTCAAAATCAATTTTTTTTTTTAAAAGGAAAACCAATGTCATTGATAGAAAGAAACGTTACAAGTTTTTGTCAAGCTAGCCATACTGCTTGAGAAACAAACTCGGGAACATGCTCCCACCACATATCTAAATCCTTCACATTCCAAGCATGTCTAGCTAACTTATGTGCTACCTCATTCCCATACGAACATGCTGGACCAAACACTCGGCAAATGTAAGCTGAAGATTCTTTACCTCTCGTACCAGATTACCAAGCATAGAGTAGTAGGGCGACGCCCATTAGCTTTGAGTTCATTCACCATCAGCAAGCTATCACTCTCAAGAATCAGTTTTTGAATCCCCATATTAGCACATATTTGGAGACCTCTAAACATAGCCAAGATTTCTCTGTCTTCTAGCTTGAACTTCATTTTCTATTTTACTGGTTGCCAAGACAATCTCTCCATTTTCATTCCTTAGAACAACACCAATTCCTGCCTTATGTCGATCAAAAAACATAGTCCCATCCACATTTAACTTTAACAAACCTACAGGGGTGGCTTCCAACAACAATACTTCCTTATCTTTGAATTTGGCACAGCTTTGGCTCCCTTATGCAAATGTTGCAATGAGAGGGCGTTTTCTATTGCTTGGTTTGGATCTTTACAACTCTGTTCAACTACCATTTTATTTCTTCTGTGCCAAAAGCTCCAGGTTAGAAGGAAAAGAGTAGTCAGACTATCCCCACTTCCTTTCTCTTTGACAGTAAGTACAAAGTCCATAACAGACATTTTTCTGTCCAACTCCTGCTCAAAATCATTCATTTGAGACACTGAAGAATAGAAAACAAATAACTTGGTTCTGCAATTGTGATAAAGTGCATGATGGAACACCCGAATCGATTTATATGGATGTCATTGAAGATGTTTCCGTAGATCTTAGTTACTCTCATTGCATCCAATTTTTTGAAGTCTTTTTTTTTCTTTCTTTTTTTTTCTCCTTTATATATATATATATATATGGAGGGTAATGTATTACTTTTAAAATGAAACAGGGGTCAATTGTCTTCCATTTAAAAGTGCTGAATTCATTTTCATAAAAGTAAACTAAAACAAATAATATTTACAAGTTCCAAACGTATAAGATAGACCCATCATGAAAAAGAGTGAAATACTCACATTTTCTTGGTGGGATCCACATTTTTATAAAAGGCTTGCACAAGATTTTGCATTTGAGACTTGAACCTGTCATTACTTACTCACAAATAGAGTTTCTTGTGATGCGTTAGATCTATTTTATAATAAAAGTAATTTTACAATATGACAATATTACATAAAACCACGCCAGTTTGTAAGTTTATTTTTATGAAAGTTGTTGTGGTCAAAATATTTCTCTTCAATTGTCTTGGAAGCTAACTAGCAAATAAAATAAAAACCAATTTATGGACGAGTCATCGTGATGGTCATAGTGAAAATGAAGTTAGCATTGGAGTGAGAGTTTGTGGGTGGTTTATATAATTTATACTTTTTCTTTTTATTTTCCTTTTTAATACATGGGAAGTATACGAATCATAACATGATTACTCATTGATTAGCGTCGGTGAGTAATGGTTTTATATAACTATGAGCCCTTTCACTCAATGTTGTTATGTCCTACCTAACAGTTGGGTAGGCAAGTTATGCGGCAGATACTAGGAATGTTTTCAGGCCAAACAACACAAAGAAGAAAAATTTTCTTTGAAGGTGTTCGTAGATGAAAGCCTCCCTTGCACATTTTGAAACAGATTAGCATTTTTCTTTTTCAGGTCATGTTAACTGCAGGGACGGACACTTCAGCTGGAACAATGGAGTGGGTATTGTCTCTTCTGTTGAACAATCCAGAGTCCCTTGTAAAAGCCCAGGCTGAAATTCACAATCACATTGGACAAAACAGGCTACTAGAGGAATCAGATTTTACAGAGCTTCCCTATCTCCGCAGCATCATAAACGAGACACTCCGGATGTACCCACCTGCCCCACTTCTTCCCGCCCACGAGTCATCCGAGGAATGTACTGTCGGTGGCTTTCATGTCCCGCGCGGCACAATGGTACTGGTAAATGCATGGGGCATACAAAATGATCCCAAGATATGGGCTGAGCCTAGAAAGTTTAAGCCAGAGAGGTTCCATGGCCTGGAAGGGGAAAGGAAATGAGACGAAATGGTGTTGCTGCCGTTTGGAGCAGGAAGAAGAGGTTGCCCTGGAGAGGGTCTGGCAATGCGGATGGTGGGGCTGGCCTTAGGATCCCTGATTCAATGCTTTGAGTGGAAAAGAATTGGGGAGGAGATGGTGGACATGACAGAAGGGGCAGGGCTCACAGTACCCAAAGCGCAGCCATTACTAGCCGTGTATAAGCCACACCCTGCAATGGCAAATTACCTTTCTAAACTCTGAGAACACTAGGCTCCCGGCCTGTTCTTTGCTCGCCTCTAATCTAGTATTCTTATTTTCTTCTTGTTTCTTTGTGTTTTGGGTTTCGAAATTTGTCTTGCTACACGACCATGGCAAGGATGCCCGTACGTCATACAGTTCCTCACATAAGGGCTCTTCTCAACAATAGTGCTACACATAAATGGCAGCCCATGACTGCAAAGGCTACATCTTGACTTCACATGGCAACAAGAAGTCCACATAAGGCAACTCTCGACAGCAGCACTCCTTGAACGCAAATCATCCTCTTATGTTTTGATTTGTACCTTGTATATATATCTTTGTATACAACGGTCATGCACCTTGTATACCCCTTGTGTAAATTGACTATATATATATATATATAAATAAAAGGCTCTCCAACACATGGTTTTATTGACAAGAAATGATATTTGCAGTCATGGTTGTGCAAGTGTTGCGCAGACTTTTTGGAAAAAAAAAATTAATATGGGACCCACATTAAAAAAAATAACTTTTTAATTATGGACCCCACTCTTTTTTAAAGCGATTGTTCGGTGTTTGCACAATCCATGACTATATGTAGAATTACTCTTTATTGACACTATTATGTCACCCCAAACAAATTTAAAATAAATAATTATAAAGGAAAATGATGATAATTAATGATAATGGCACTTGTTTTAGGACACTGGTCTAAATTCTGTTCTGTTTTGGCTATAATGGTTGGAATTTTCCTTTCGGATGTATTATCTAGTACACTATATATCCCATTTCGTTTCATTTTGAATTTCGGTATGTTCAGACCTATTTTGACAGGAATTTGTATTTCAGACCATATTTCGTTGCATACTGTTTTAATGGTAACTTTGTAATTTTTTTGAGTTTGTATGCTATTTTTGTAAATTTCAAATATAGATGGGATTCCTGTAATTTTAAATTCTAAAATCCATTTATATAATTTAATTCCTTTGTAACTTTAAATATGTCTCATATTGATAGCTTTTTTAAATCGCATTATTTTTAATAATTTCTCATCTTGTATTTTTTTTTTCTTGTCTCAACTCAAGTTTGTGATTTTTGTAATAATATCTTTTAATACCAATATCTCTACCTTTTTTGTTTAATGTTTTCAACTTATATCCATTTTATAAGTGTTCAATTCTTATATATATATATATATATACATACATACATACATACATTATACACATATACATATAGTTATCCCAAAATAGTACACCAGAATACACTAGTACCAGAATATTCCGTTCTAGTTGAACAAATTTCATTAATTTTTTCCCCTAACCATATTTGCTAACAAATTTAAAAGGATATATGCATATCTAGTTCTGCTGCTTCTACTTGGATTAAATTACTGATTTTAGCAGTAAAACGTTGAGTAATGTTATAAACAAAATTAATTTTATAACTCTTTTCATAAACAATTTTTAAAATGAGGATTTTTTATAAATAATTATATTTTATAAGTTATTTTATAAAATTATTCTTCGTCTAAAATATGGTTGTGAAAAGAATTGAATGTTTACTATTTTTAATATTAAAATAGGCAAATTCTTATCACAAAAATAATATTTAAATGAGAAACTAGAACATATAGAATTTTAATTAGTTCTTACTGGGCAGCAGCCAAGCCCATAAAAATCAGATTTTCCATTGACATATATACTATAAGAAAAATGGATTTTTACGACTAGAATTTTACAACCAAAAGAACCATTTCATATGAAAACGGAAATAATTCTTTTGGTTACAAAATTTTAGTCGCGAAAACTCGTTTTTCTTATAGTATGAGATGTGAAAATTTCATTAAAGAAACTTGAACTTTTCGATCCGAGCTATCCAATTCAATTGTTCATGCTAATGTACATGAAGAGGCACCAAATTTCAAAGCACAAATTAACTAAACTCGTGAAAAAATATGTCTGGCCTGATCATGTTTTAAGTTTCTAAATCTTTATGAAAAATGAAGATGGCGATCATGATTACCCACATGCACTCATTGAAAAGTGAAAAGCGACCAGCCAGAAAGACTTTATAAAATAGAAAATTATTAAGTATACCTAAATAGTTCTATCTGGTTGACATGATGTTTTCATCTTGTCATAATTTGTTAGGTAATTTAAATTATTTAAATAAACATTAATTTTAAATGGTATAGCATATTTTATAGAATAGAAATATCATGTATTTGTATCCCTTGATAAAATATTTAATAATTAATCTTGTAAAACCCAAGCCTTTAAATTATAAGTTTTAACTTATAGGGCAATAGATTTTTTTATTTATTTTTTATTTTTTAGGAAAACATATTTCATTCAATAATGAACGGGACATTACATCTGTAACCTGAGATATATAGGAAAATTTCTTAATTACAAGCCAACTACTATATTTCAAGCTCCCTAGTACATAAATTTCTTTGTGACTGACATGGCCTTAACAATTGCTGTAACTCTCTACAGACAAATCGTCTGAGTGACAGCACTTTGTCTAAAACAGAGATCTCAAATTCACACTCTAGAAGAGTAGAGGACATACACTCTATAGACAAACTGTCCAAGAGACCTCTTTTTTTTTTTTTTTGCCTAAATCAAAAGGAAATAACAAAATATAAGGATAAATGGGAAAATAACGAATTATAGCTTAGAAAAATTGTAAATCTGCCTTTACAATCTTAAAGGAAAACAAAAACATTAAATAAGGAGACTGTGGTGACACATGAGGGACACGCACCACGTTATGAGTGTCCCAGACAGTTTGAAGAAACCGATGTCCTTGGCCTGGAAACGTCACGCATGGTGGCATTAGAAGCTTTCAATGCAGTGGCACGTGGATGTCATGCACGCACTTTTACCCGTACATGTGGCTCACGTGCCGCTCCGTTGGACGAAATTCTTCAGCCATTTGAAAGATCAGCGGCTTGGAAATCCTGCTGTCGGGCGCGTGGTAGTCTTTGGGCTCTGGAAAACAATAGATTGGCGTTTCTCCATGCTTTGAAAAGAAAAACAAACAAAACAAAAGACTAGAAAATAAAAGCTACACAAGATCTGGTCTAGCCAGATGGAGGGAAGGGAGGGAGGAAGGAGCCGAAGCTCCACCCACCTTGGACATTTTTTTTGGATGGGTTCTAAAGAGAAGGCAGAGTGACAGAGTCTCTCCCTCTAAAATGGAGTATTGAGAGAAGACGTTCGTTGCTATAAAGTACGATAATTGTTATAGGGCAATAGATTGAATACAATAAGGGTGCAATTATAATGTCATTAATAATAATGCTACTTGTCCTGACATGGGTTTCAACAATTTTTCTTTTACTTAGAGATTAATGAAGTGCTTTTGAATGATATTATGACTTTGTCAAAATAAAAAACTTGTAAGAATATTTAAAAAATAAAAAAATAAAGACCAAATAACTTTATCGAACCCCATGAGATACATCATCGGTGGGTGCCGAGGGTGCAGCACCACTTTGTCATTAATTAGGTATGAATGGACCACACAAGACTTAAGCTATCAATACTATAAATCCATATATAATATTAAAAAATCATAACACCGTAGATGAGCTAATAGGTTTGGGGAGGCTATAAGGCTAATTTGGGCTCTAGACCATCATTTATATGGAGAAGTGTATGGCAGGCTATAAGGCTACTTAAGGATGGTTTAATTTGGAGGGTAGGCAATCATAGATAGATTAAAATCTAGCAGGACAGATGACTTCCAAGGGAAAGTTTGTGCATGATTCAATCCCGAATGCAAAGTTTGTTTCCTAATGCTTTGGTAGAGGAACTAATAGATAAACAAACTACTTGGTGGAATGTCCAGTTGGTACAATTAGTGTTCATTAAAGCTGATTTTGTTGCAATATTTCATATACCAGTTAGTATGTTGGGTAACCCTAATAAGCTGGTATGGAAAGGGTCTCATGTTGGTATTTTTGTTGTCAAAAGTGCCTATCACTTGTATATGGAGAAACTCTGCAGTTCCCCTGGTGAGTCCTCTCACAAAACTGAGTATGATAGTTGTTGGAAGGAACTATGAGCCTTACCTATTGCAAATGCTGTGAAGAACTTTCTGTGGAGAGAATGTTCAAAATCTCTCCCTACCAAATTGAATCTTTATAAGAGAAGTATCACTGGTGATGCTTTATGTCCTATATGTTTGAGGGAAGATGAATCAACTTAGCATATTTTATGGTCTTGTCATGCTGCTATGGATATTTGGCTGATGGGAAATAAGACTTTGCAGAAGATGGCAATCACCAACTTTGCTCAAGTATTTAAACAGCTGGTGGGTAGGTTTCCAGGAAGGGACCTAGCTTATTTTTGTTATGTGGCCCGAGCTTTATGTTATAGAAGAAATTCCCTAATTTTTGAACAGAAGTTCACTCATCCCTCAGTTTTATTTCAGCATGCTGTTACTGATTGTGATGCAAACCAGCAAGCTATGGAGGCTATTAGTCAACATACATATACTGCTCCAAATGCTGCAGTCAAGTGGGAGTTTCCACCATATGGTCATATTAAGATTAATTTGGATATTGCTATCCAAAAACATGTTAATAGGATTGGCATTGGCATTGTGCTTTGGGATTGGGAAGGGGATGTGTTATTGACTCTGATGAAGCCTATGTTTTTTTGTTCTTATCTTGGTCTGGCTGAAGCTAGGGGACTTTTTGAAGCTGTTAAGTTATACACAACTCTTGGCCTTTCTCATTGTATTTTTGAAGGTGATTCTTCAAATATTGTCTTGGCTGTATGCAACCAAACAAGATTGGATAGCTACAATCCTATTCTTGTAGATATACCACAACTGATGCATGGTCATAACTGGAGCCTAAGACATGTCAAAAGGGATGCAAACTATCATGTGGCATATGGACTAGCAAAGGAAGCAGTGTTGTTGAATGATGAAAAGATTGATATTGATCATGTTATCCCTTGTATTTATGATCTTGTAATGACTGATTGCCAACTTTATCATTAATATATCATCAGTATTTTTACCTCAAAAAAATATAAAAAAAAAAAGATTTGAAGAGTGAGATGAGAATTTTTAGTTTTATATGAAAGTTTAAAATATTATTTTTTAATATCATTATTATTTTGAGATTTGAAAAAGTTGAATTGTTTATTATATTTTGTTTGAAAATTTGAAAAAGTTGTAATAATGATTAGGCCTATGCAGAAAAGAGCATAACCCGATTCACCCGATCAATCCGGTCCGACTCACCCGATAAAATCGAGTTAAAATGAGAAGTGGGCCATCAAGCTAAAAACATCGGGCGATAGCCCTACATACTCGACTTAACCTGTGTAACTTTTTTTGAAAAAAACCATATCCTCTCTCTCTCTCTCTCTCTCTCTCTCTCTCTCTCTATCTCTCTCTCTCTCTCTCACTCACTCTCTCTCACAAACGGCTTGGTTTAAGTAATAACCATATGTGCATCTCATCAAGCAGTGGCAGAACAGGGCCATCCAGAACAAAAACCCCACCATCTTCATTATCATCCACATTCGCGGCGGAATCGAAGGGAGACGCGAAGTCCAAGTTGGCCTGCATGGGGATCTCGTAAGCGTTGTCGTTGTTGCCGTAGTGGTGGCCGGCAATGAGGTCATTTGATGGAGTAGTTAGGGGCAATGGGTCCCCCACATAGGGGTTAGAGGAATCGTAGCCCATGTAGCCATTCTTCGTCGAAGGGGCGAGCAGGCGAGAGGTGCTCGTCACCGTTGGTGCTGAAGGAATCAAACGACACCATTTCTTAGCCCCCTGTGTATTTGGGAAGGTGTGTTGTTTGGGTCCAAGCTAAAACCTTAGTTGGACAGTTTTCTTTGTATGATGCTGACGATGAAACTGTAAATGTGGCTATTTAATTTTTTTTATTTAAAAGAAGAAGAGAGAGGAAACCCGAAAGTTTATACAACCCGAATGCGTCGAATCGGATCGGTTTGTTTTTGCTAGCACTGAGGTGCAGGCGTAGTGGGGTTGGGTGCAAAAAGAGTTTGGACGGGCCAATGCCATGATGGTATGAGAATTTTATGTCTCATTCCATATCCCAAATCTGCTTTAAATTATATTGACACTTGAATATAATTAATATTGGAGGCCAAATTAATTCCTGTATTTCATCCGCTCATGGGAAGATAACTCTTTGATTTGAAAGTACCGCTTTTTTCCCCTCAAAATGGCTATAAGGGACAAATAGAGATCATCTTCAATCATATGATCAAATTAATTAATTAATTTGGCAGCCCAATATTAGAGAAAGATAAATCCTTAAAACATTAACTCAAATTATTTAACTACTGTTCATAAATCATCTTACTGTTATTTATGAAATTATCATCTCATATTATTACCCAAGCATCCTCTTAGTATTTTTTTTTTTAAATTTAAGTTTATTGTACAAGTTATTATACTCCAAATTGGTGTATATAACACATAATCTATATCATTTAAAAAGTAAAATTTAATTTGTAAAATTTAAATTTTAAAATTTATTTTTTGAATCAAAATATGTCATGTAAGTATTTTATTAAATCTGCTCTACAAGCGTGATGATAGGACTTTTCTTATTGTATACTTGTATCTTTTTTTTTTAATTTTTTGTTATTTCTCTATCGAGTTTTATTAGTTTTTAAGAATTATTTTATATTTATTTTCCATTTTTTAATAAGATGGCTGACGTGCCAATAACGATGCCACCCATCAGCTTTTGATTAGCTCACACGACAGATCCCACCAACGGTGACACCAATGTTTTTTTTTTTTTTTTTTTTTGGGTGTAAAGATGGAGGACCAGCCCACGACATAATCCTTAAAACTATCCACTTTCGAGAAACTAGCAAAGCAACGACCTACCGCCATGGTCTCTCACTTGAAATATATTGTATTTTGATCTCAAGGAGAATTAATTTGTGACATAGGATTCATGTATACAAGTTTGCCCTCACCACTTGGACTACTCATGAATAAGTCCTTTTAAAAGCTCTAGAATAATGGTTCTGCCCTTTCTATCTTTGGTATGAAATTATGCTCGCTAGATCTAATGCAACGTCACAAAAGAAGATCCAAACTATAAAGCCTATATTCCAAATGGACTAACCAATGATACGATTAGGATCACTTTAAAATCTTATAAAGAGTAAGAATTTCTCATTCTAAAATAATATGAAATCACATACACTACCTACACTTACATATCATATCGAGTATCACATCAAACATATACCGTCATCATTTTCAAGTCATCACCAATCCTTGCTTAAACTTCATAAGGAAATGCAATAATTTTCAATCTAAAAGGTCATGAATTTTACTCGGGCTTCTACTAAATAAGGGTCAGGCTAGTGTGCCGCTTGCAGCTTACCACTGCAAGTGACCGCTAGCCTAAATTTCATCTTTTACTTTTACTCTATTTTTTTATTCACCTTTTTTTTTATCATTTTTAAATATTTTTAAAAAAATAAAAAAATACATCAATAAACTTAAAATTACTTCTTTAATCACTAAGTTAAAAAATAAAACATAAAAAAATTTGACCAACTGTCAACATGGGTAGTCAATATGGGGCGGCTTACAAGCTTTTCCCAATAAATACTTATATGATGGAATTGGATGATTCAATTTTAAATAAGAGAACTGTAATCACACAAAAGTAAACCCATAAATTGATGTGATTTCATGAGATTCATTATATTTATTTTATAATAACAGTAACTTTATAATCTGATGTACTAAATTAAGTCACATCAGTTTTGGGGTTTCTTTTTGTGTAATCTCTTTATTTCTAAAGTATTTCCTTTTAAATATGTAACATTTTATTCCCGTAGGATAGAGATGTTACTAACGTACATAGCATAATGCCCGGTAAAGATATTCATATCCTGAATTATTTCATTTATTTAAAACATTAACTAAATTGAACATAACTATTTTTGAAACATGAAAATGAAAACATAAAGTAAAAACATAAACTAAACCTACGTGTAACTGTTGAACCTAAAGTTTCAAGTTTTGTGTAATTATATATTTACACATGGATTTTGATGATAACAAATGAATTCAAAGAATAAAGGAGTCTCAAGCTCAAGTTATCTACACAATGGAGTCAAACACATCAAGAAACCAAGCATGAGCAAGAAGGGAACAAGCTCACATTAAAGTCATAGAGTAATGTTGTAAATCTCTTAAAATTCGAAATTAGGATTAAGGCTCAAAATTAATATTTTATCATAAAGCATTAAAATGCATTTTTCACATGTGCATGAATATTTTTGAAAATTAAATTTGAATATTTTGAAAGATAATTGATTGTCATCTTTCACATGTGCATGTTTTATTTGAATAATTTCAAAAGTGATTGATGCTTTTCTTGACTTATGAAAAAAGAAGATGTCTTTATTTGAAAATTTTGAAAAGTAAAATGTGCTCATTTTGTCATAGGCAAAAAGTAAAAGATTAGGTTTGAAATTTTTGAAAAGCAAAGTGTGTTCCTTTTGTCATATGCAAAAAGTAAAAAGATTAGGTTTGAATTTTTGAAAAGTGAATGATGATATCTTTGACATGTGAATCTTTTTAAATTTGAATATGAAGTCTCATATGCCTATAAATAGATCATTTGAGAGCTTCACATTCACAACACCAAGAGCATACAACTCTCATTCAAATCTTTCATTCTCTCTTCTCTAAGCATTGAGCCTTAACCCTTGTTCATTTTGAGAAATATAGTTTGTGCTTGTATTGTTCTTATTTCACTCATTGAGGAGTGTTTTCTGATATCCTACCCACTATCAATTCTTGTATCAATAAAAGGGTGTGTACAACCCTTGTGCGTGTAGAAAGTGTTCTACACAGGGAATCGTTGAATCACCACGTGTAAGGTGATTGCAAGTGTAGAGGGTGTTCTACACGGATCCTTTGTAGCGGTGTTGTTCAAAGGTGTAATAGGTTTCTATCTCCACCTGAAGGAGATTGAATAGTGAATTCGGGGATCCTCAAGGGGTAGCTTGAGGCGAGGACGTAGGCAGTGGGGCCGAACCTCGTTAACATACTGAGTTTGCTTCTCTCTTACCCTTACTCTTTATATTTATTGTTGTTTCATATTTTGTTTATATTTTATATTGTATATTTGATTTATAATTGTTATTTTTTTTAAATACAACTCAATTCACCCCCCCTCTTGTGTTAGTCATCTGGGCAACAATTGGTATCAGAGCTAAAGCTCTATTATAAGATTAATTATCTTTTGAGTTAAGATCTTATGGCTAACATTGCAGCTTCATTTGGTGAAGGTCAATCTAGCAGTCGGCCTCCACTCTTTTGTGGAGACAATTACTCATTCTGGAAAGTTAGAATGAGAATATTTCTTCAAGCTCAAGGTCGAGAAATCTGGAAATGCATTGTAAATGGACCTTATATTCCAACAAAAGTGGTTGACGGAGTAAAGGTCAAAAAGGAAGAAGAAGAGTTTAATCGTGAAGACGATAGACTTTATACTTTGAATTTAACTGCTATGAATTTATTATATAATGCTCTCAATGGTAATGAGTTTAATAGAGTAATGACTTGTGCTACGCAAAAGAAATTTGGGATAACTTGGAAGTTACTTATGAAGGAACTTCTCAAGTTAAGGAATCAAAAATTTATATTCTTACTCATGAATATGAAATGTTTAAGATGAATGATGATGAATCTATTTCTAGTATGCACACTCGTTTTACTAACATCATAAACAGCTTGACAGCTCTTGGCAAAGTTTATTCCAAAGTGGAAATGGTAAGAAAAATTCTCAACTCTCTACCAAAACGTTGGGAATCAAAAGTGACAGCGATTCTTGAAGCTAGAGACCTCAAGAAGCTCGAAGTGAATGAACTCATCGGGTCACTTATCACCCATGAGTACACATTGAAAAGAGGAGAAGAAGAAGGAAAGCCAAAGAAGAGCTTGGCGCTTAAAGCTGTTCCTCATGAAAGTGAAAGTGATGAAGATGAGGAAAATGACGATAAAGATGAAGAAGTTGCGATGATAACAAGAAGAATTCAGAGATTCTTAAAGAAAAATAAAACTCCTCCGAGGAAATCCTTCAAAAAGTTTTCCAAGAAAGATTCAGGTAAAAATGATACTTTAATTTGTTATAAATGCAATAAGCCTGGTCATATCAAGCCAGATTGTCCCCTGCTAAAGAAAGATCGAAACAAAGGCAAGAAAGCAATGAAAGCTACATGGGATGATGATTCAAGTAGCTCAGATAGTGAAGCAAGCAATGAAGAATCAGCAAATCTCTGTCTTATGGCTAAAGATGACATTGAGGTAACAAATTTTGATAATATTGAAAATCCTTCATATGAAGAATTGCAAAATGTTTTAGAAGAGGTATATGAGGAATTTGAAAAATTGGGTATCAAATATACTGCTTTGAAAAAGAAAAATTCTTCTTTAACAAACGAAATTGATATTTTAAGAAAAGAAAATATTGTTTTGAAAGACGAAAATCTTGAGTTGAAGAAAAAGAAAACTGATTTAGAAAATATTGTTGAAAACTTTACGAATGGAAAAAGAAATTTTGAAAAACTTCTTGGTAGTCAAAGATGTGTTTTTGACAAGGCAGGCTTGGGATATATGCCAAAACAAAAGTTCAAACCTTATAAAAACTTCTTTGATAATCCTTCTACATCAAAGTCTAATATTCAAAATTCTTTTCGTAATAATTTTGTCAAAAAATGATACTATTATAATCACTCAAGTTATTCATATATGCCACATGCTATTTGTAATTTTTGTAATAAAATGGTCATAATTATCATGCTTGTCCTATTAGAAGAAAACATACAATGACTATTAGGGCCATATGGGTACCTAAAAATCTTATTTCTTCTAATACTAATAAATAAAGGACCCAAAGAACTTGGGTACCAAGAAAAATCATTTTAATTGTTTTTATAGGTATGCATGAAGTCCTCTACAAGCAAAAACAAACGGTTTTATAAATGAAGAGGTATATGTTGAGCAACCTCCAGGTTTTGAAAATCATATTTCTCCAAATCATGTTTTCAAACTCACCAAAGTACTATATAGACTCAAACAAGCTCCTAGAGCGTGGTACGAGAGACTTAGTGATTTCTTGATTGAAAAAATGTTTTTCAAGAGACACAACTCTTTTCATTAAATACGAAAATGATGATATTCTTTTGATTCAGATTTATGTTGATGATATAATATTCGGTGCTACTAATGAAAATATGTGTCAAGTTTTTGCTAAGACTATGCAGGAAGAATTTGAAATGAGTATGATGGGAAACTTACATTCTTTCTCGGATTGCAAATTAAGTAAGCAAAAAGTGAGATATTCATCAATCAATCAAAATATATTAAGGAATTGCTGTAGAAGTTTGGGATGGATGGTGCTAAGGAAACTGGAACACCAATGAGCCCATCTACTAAACTTGATAAAGATGAATCCGGTAAGCCAGTTGACTCGAAAGTATATCGAGGTATGATTTGTAGCTTATTATATTTGACAGCCAGTAGACTAGATATTATGTCAGTGTGTACTTATGTGCACGCTTTCAATCATCTCCAAAAGAATCTCATTTAATTGCAGTTAAGCTGCATTCTTAGATATCTTAGTGGTACAATTAACCTAGGGTTATGGTACCCTAAACACACATCTTTCGATTTAATCAGCTACACAGATGCAGATTATGCTGGTTGTAAAATAGATCGAAAAAACACTAGTGGAGCATGTCACTTCTTAGGTCATGCATTAGTTTCCTAGGTTTAGTAAAAAACAAAATTCTGTTGCACTATCTACTGCTGAGGCAGAATATGTTGCTGCGGGTAGTTGATTGTGCTCAAGTTCTTTACATGAAGCAACAACTTGAAGATTTTAAACTCATGTATAATCACATTCCAATCAAATGTGATAATACAAGTGCTATAAATCTTTCAAAGAACCCAATACAACATTCTAGAACTAAGCATATTGAAATAAGATATCATTTTCTTCGAGATCATGTGCAGAAAGGCGATATAGTACTAGAGTTCACAAACACACACGATCAGTTAGCAGATATATTCACAAAACCTTTACCAGAAGATAGATTATGTATGATTAGAAGAGAAATAGGTATGATGCATATTATGAATATCTCTTAAAAGATATATCAGAGTTCATAAAAATAGAGAGATTTTTTAAATACTTTTACATAAACTTGAGGTTCTTAGCCTCATGTTTGAGACGCTCATTCTCTTCATACAATATCATGTCATCCCTATCCATGGGAACTGGCAAGCGGAATGAAGATTTCAATAGAGATTTCAACTGTTTATTCTTCTGCCGAAGGATTCCTTCCCTTGTGTGAGACTCTTGAACAATTCGTTGAAGTACAACAATTTGTTCTTTAAGCTTTTCAACCTCATGGTTTTTGGCTTGTACCCGCTGGGAAAAAGCAACAATAGAGGATGAGTAGCGAGTCCCGAGACTCACCAAGTCGTAGATAGCATCGGAGTCTGACTTATTAGCCATACTATTATTTTCTTGCTGCAACATGGCACCAATGGCAGCTGCAGAAAGGACAGGAGGTTGAGGTGCTGAATACCTCATGGATGCATCTAGAGGAATGTTAGAAGAATGAGCCATGGAGAGAAGAATTGAAAACTTAAAGCGAGAATGTTGAAGGAATGCAGATGA
Organism: Carya cathayensis; assembly: GCA_011037825.1. Lineage (NCBI taxonomy): Eukaryota > Viridiplantae > Streptophyta > Magnoliopsida > Fagales > Juglandaceae > Carya > Carya cathayensis. The sequence goes on along the minus strand of QGSO01000141.1, from coordinate 494,348 downwards.
GTTATAGAGATAAGAAGAAAACTTGATGCGGATTGGATGAACTTTAAGACTGATTTTATAGAGATAGTATAAAGAACAAGACGAGCTATCATCCAAGTCAAAGAGCAATGTGATTTTTTCCCGATCGGTGAAAATGACATTTTTTAGAAACTCGGAGCCTTCAATCTCGTTTGTCAACAACATCAGGCGATTTTTTCAAATCTCCAGCCACACTTGTCGGGTCACGGACGGATCCAATTACTATCTACAGTGTCTACAATACACCGTTTTTTCAGACCATTTATTTGCTGCGGATCCTTTTTAATGATGCCAAAAGGGAGAGAAGTTTTAGATATAACATTAACATTGTTTAAATTGTTAAACTTGTTATATATGCTTGGAATTATATTTATATTTTTGCTTGAAAAACTAACGCACATTCTCAGGGGGAGCTTAAGTATTAATACAGGTTTCAGGTTCTATCAAGTATTTGTCATCATCAAAAAGGGGGAGATTGTTGAACCTAAGGTTTCAAGTTTTGTGTAATTATATATTTACACATGGATTTTGATGATAACAAATGAATTCAAAGAATAAAGGAGTCTCAAGCTCAAGTTATCTACACAATGGAGTCAAGCACATCAAGAAACCAAGCATGAGCAAGAAGGGAACAAGCTCACATTAAAGTCATAGAGTAATGTTGTAAATCTCTTAAAATTCGAAATTAGGATTAAGGCTCAAAATTAATATTTTATCATAAAGCATTAAAATACATTTTCCACATGTGCATGAATATTTTTGAAAATTAAATTTGAATATTTTGAAAGATAATTGATTGTCATCTTTCACATGTGCATGCCATGATTAAAGGTTTGAATTTGAAAATATTAAAGATGATTGATTGTCATCTTTCACATGTGCATGTTTTATTTGAATAATTTCAAAAGTGATTGATGCTTTTCTTGACTTATGCAAAAGGAAGATGTCTTTGTTTGAAAAATTTGAAAAGTAAAGTGTGCTCCTTTTGTCATATGCAAAAAGTAAAAGATTAGGTTTGAAATTTTTGAAAAGCAAAGTGTGCTCCTTTTGTCATATGCAAAAAGTAAAAGATTAGGTTTGATTTTTTTGAAAAGCAAAGTGTGCTCCTTTTGTCATATGCAAAAAGTAAAAAGATTAGGTTTGAATTTTTGAAAAGTGAATGATGATGTCTTTGACATGTGAATCTTTTTAAATTTGAATATGAAGTCTCATATGCCTATAAATAGATCATTTGAGAGCTTCACATTCACAACACCAAGAGCATACAACTCTCATTCAAAGCTTTCATTCTCTCTTCTCTAAGCATTGAGCCTTAACCCTTGTTCATTTTGAGAGATATAGTTTGTGCTTGTATTGTTCTTATTTCACTCATTGAGGAGTGTTTTCTGATATCCTACCCACTATCAATTCTTGTATCAGTAAAAGGGTGTGTACAACCCTTGTGCGTGTAGAAAGTGTTCTACACAGGGAATCGTTGAATCACCACGTGTAAGGTGATTGCAAGTGTAGAGGGTGTTCTACACGGATCCTTTGTAGTGGTGTTGTTCAAAGGTGTAATAGGTTTCTATCTCCACCTGAAGGAGATTGAATAGTGAATTCGGGGATCCTCAAGGGGTAGCTTGAGGCGAGGACGTATGCAGTGGGGCCGAATCTCGTTAACATACTGAGTTTGCTTCTCTCTTACCCTTACTCTTTATATTTATTGCTGTTTCATATTTTGTTTATATTTTATATTGTATATTTGATTTATAATTGTTATTTTTTTTAAATACAACTCAATTCACCCCCCCTCTTGTGTTAGTCATCTGGGCAACAGTAACTTTTTATCAAAAACTCATAAAAGAAACTAAGTCCTTACACTAGATCTATTCATGGTCCTCCAGCTTTACGTTCTTATAATCATAATCTATGACAGTTAAACATAAAAGAAAACAAAGAAACAAAAAAAAGAGAGTTGAATACTCAATTAATAGCACATCATACCGTAAAATTTAACTTAGCTCAGTCTTAATTTTTGAAATGCTCTTCAAACAAACATATATCATTCACAGATTCTAATAACATGTCTATTCATCGTCAACATTAGTTGATCATACATAATCACGGCAACATATAATATGAATGCATAAATTACTTGTTTATCTTGTCTTTTACATACTACATGGTGAACCACGCTTGAGTTCGTGGCACCCACAGAACTTGTTACAACATGGAGTGAAATACGCTTGAGTCCATATTTCACTTAATATAAGATGAACCACGCTTGAGTCCTTGGCACCGCATAACATAACTTGTGGTGAACAAGCTTAAGTCCGTGTCATTCTTAACATAACTTGTGATGAAAACGTTTAGTTTCGTGTCATTTTTAACATATCTTGTGATGAACACGTTTAGGTCCGTATCATCCTTAACATAGCTTGGGATGCAACACGCTTTGGTCTGTATTTCACTTAACATATGATGAACCACGCTTATGTTCGTGGCACCGTCTTAACATAACTTGTGGTGAACACTCTTAGATCCGTGTCACCCTTAAACATCTTATCTTTCTTAATGCATAAAGACTTATTTAATATCATGAACTTTTCTAGCATGTCATATACTTATAAATGGCATAGCATAACATGGCATAACCTTGTAGATGGCATAACATAACATGGCATATTCTTGTACATGACATAATATGATCTAAACATAAACATTCCATGGCATACATTATCTAAGTTCTATATGAACTTTATGTAACATACTTTATCAAAATACTTCATGACTTTAAATAGCATCTACGATTTAATCACTACATGAACATGACATACATGATCTAGGTACTACATGAACATGGCATACATAATTTGGCTATTTTATTACATGATATACTTGATTTAAATTACTACATGAACATTTCATGGTTTCTATGTGATGTTAGAATCATTCACTCCATCAAACAACAAATTCATTCATACAAGCATAATATTATAATTCATAAAAAATCATGAAATGAATCTAACATTGACTTAGCTTGGAGCCTAGCGTAGACAGACATCATATTATCATATACCGTTAGAATATTTTATAGTACACATGCAATTATATGATCATCTAGAAAAACGTGAAAGGAATCTAACCATAACTTAGCTTAGAGCGTAGCGTAGACAAACATCATATTATCATCTAGAAAAATGTGTTGTAGCATTCTAAATACTTAAAATAATACCAAAGAGATAATTTAATAAATATTCAATTATACAAAGATTTCATAAAATAATAATATTTAAAACTCATATCATATTACTTAATATTTTGTATAAACATATATCTTAATAATTTTGTAAAAATATAGTTAAAGGTCAATTAAAATATTAACTAAAATAATAGGCTAAAAGTATACTTTAAAACAATGAAAGGCCGAAGGCCCAATTGAAGAAAATTGTTCACTTAAACACTAAAAACAGTTTATGTTAAAAATACAACCAGTTCACTTTAAACATCAAACGCACATGAATTCAATCCACTTAATTATTATGATAATTTATTAATTTCTAAGATATAATAGAATCAAGACCAAATCAAAACTAACCCAACCAAAGTTTAAAATTAACTCCAGTCCAACAGCAAAGTCCACGTAAATAAAACACCCTTAAAGCCCATTTTGGCATATACCCTTAAAAGGCCGGAAGTATAATTGACTTTTTCGAAACTCAACAACGAACTCATTTCAAATGTATAACTAAAGGAGGGCTGAATTAAGCATCTCCATGAATGCCGACTATATATTAAGAGAGGAACAAAAATTCTATATGCAGTCATTTTTGTAAATTCCTTTGTGCACTCTAGTAATATGATTAGTTGTGTATTAAAAAAAATTAATTCAACTAATTATATCAATAGAGTGTGTAAGGAGTATGTAAAAGTGACTGTATGTTACATTACTCTACTAAAAAACGGTGCTTAAAGCATCCCTAATGAGCTAGAGCTAAAGCATGGTCTCTGCTAGCAGTAGTACAGTTGGGTACTAACTAACTTTTTTGCGGTTGGGAAAAGTCTGAAAATTGGAATCTGAAACCATGTTACCTCGTTAAAACGTTTAGGGTCCCCCATGCTAATGCTATGCTATTGATATGGGCCACACTTATTGGACTTGTACTGCTCTATCCCAAGTATTTTGTACATCCATTACCTAAATAGGAAAATAATTATTATTGAGGAAAAAACAGTACTCTTTTATTTTAGTAAAGATATTTATTCGTTATTGTCATATATAATTATTTTTATATCTTTTTTATATGATTGGTTAAAATAATTATTTTATATTAAAAAAAATAATACAACCTATTATATTGATAGTGTATAAAAAAAATATAAAAATAACTATATAAAGTTTTTAATTTACTATTTATATACAACTTTTGTTACATACAAACAAATTCACATACCAATTTATATATTAATTATATTATTTTTATATTTAAAATTTAAATTGATATAATTTTTATTAAAATTTAATTTTCTTATCATTCATTTGAGATAAATACGTGTGTTGATATACAGATCAGCTTAGAATCAGATTTTAGGTAGCTTAATTACGCTGCCTCGGCTTCAATGAAGTCTTGTCCTTTGCTCGGCCATAAATCCTTGAGCAAAACTCCAATCAGCTTCAAAATGAAATGTAACTTTTTTTAAAAAAATAGAAAATAATTATTTTTATCTATCACATCATAAAATAAAATCTTCTATATATAAAATGTATGTATGAAACAGAAAATCTAGTTTTAACGGTTTTTCTTGTTTTTCCGTTAAAGTTAACACCGTTTGTTTGGCATATAAAATGAAAACATAAATGTTGAGAGATATAACATTCAATATTGTTATATGATTTATTAATCATAATAATTACAATACTTAATAGTTTATATAATAATAAGTAATTAAAGATTAGTTATTATATTTTTTTCTTTCTCCTTAACATATACACGTGTATTATGTGCATAAGACATGAATCCCTAAGTATAATACACGTGTATTAGACGTTTCATTAACTCAGATTATTGAATATTCCAAATTTAAAAATCTCATATAATATATAATATAAGTATGTTTAATCAAAGTGTTTTTTTTTTTCTCATGGTAGTAGGACGTAACTTCCGCTAAGTCATATTTTACACGTGAGCTTGCTACGATGGGCACGTGACAAAGGCCGTGATCCTTGAGCTAATCAAGATAGAGTAAATTCGGCCAACAACTTCAAAATATATTTTAAGATTTATATATATGCTATATATAGAAAATATTATACCACAAATTTTATAAAAAAAATTATATTTTAACTTTATGTTGATCCTGATCGATTCAACCAACAGCAAAATAAGAATTTCAATATTGTTGTCTCTATTGATCGTCTACAGAATGACATAAATTGATAAATTATAATATAAATATCAAACGACACATATTTTAAACTACTGTTTGTGTTGGACTTTTATTAAATTTTTCATATGCATCTTTTCTACAATTATGGATGTTATAAATATGTATTGGATTATATAATATTTTGAACTAATTTTTTTTATCTTCTCCAATATGCCTTAAATTATTAAGTGACATCAATAATTTTTATAAAATATATATTATTTTTTATAAATAACTATTTCATAAAATTCGACAAACGTTCTTTGCACGTTGTTCCCAACTAGTTATAAAAAATACGGTAAAAATAATTATAAATAGCACGACTGTTATCGCTTTTACAGCATCACCTTTCATCGCGGCGGCCAGCCGCCATGATTGTCTTCTACCTCCTGCTTTTTGTTGCAACCATTTATGTGCTCCTCAAGCACTTCCTTCCAAAGATTCAAAACTTTCCGCCGAGCCCTTTCCCCACCCTCTCCGTCATCGGTCATCTCTACCTTCTAAAGAAACCCCTCCACCGCACTGTAACCACCATATCAAACCGCTACGGTCCCGTAGTTCTTCTCAACTTTGGCTGTAGACCCATCCTCATCGTCTCTTCCCCGTCCTCAGCAGAGGAATGCTTCACCAGAAACGACATCATCTTTGCCAACCGCCCACGCCTGCTCATCGGAAAATTCGCCGGCTACAACTACACCACCCTAACTTGGTACTCCTACGGCGACCACTGGCGATATCTCCGCCGAATCTCGTCCCTCGAAATCCTCTCCTCCCAGCGTATCCAAACGCTGTCCCATATACGCATTGATGAGGTTCGTTCGCTCATATCCCGGCTTTTACGTACTGATCAGAAGCAGGCGGTCGATATGAAATCGACGTTCTTTGAACTGACACTTAATGTAATCATGAGGATGATTGCTGGGAAGCGGTATTGTGGGGAAAGGGTGGAGGAAGCAGAAGAAGCTAGCAAGTTTCGGGAGATGGTTGCCGAAAACTTTCGATTGGGTTCTGTGTCGAATATCGAAGATTTCTTGCCGATGTTGAGGTGGGCTGGAAATGGAGTGGTGAAGAGATTGATTAAATTGCAGCAAAAGAGAGATAGTTTGATGCAGAGCTTGATAGAGGAACATAGAAGAATGAGATCATGCGGTGCAGAGAATTATACGAAGAATAAGAAGAACAAGACGATGATTGAAGTTTTGCTAGACTTGCAAGAATCGCAACCTGAATACTACAAGGATGAGATTATCAGAGGCATCATGTTGGTAAGTATTAGCGAAGTTCCCTCGCGTGTGGCCATACTTTTCTGGTTCGAACTCAGAATGGTACTCAGATATCATATGAATTTACTGCTTGTTCCAACAGATCTGATAGAAAGAGGTATATTTAAGACTTACTTATGAACACAAATCATCTTATTTTATCTAATCTCAAAATTTAATTATTCTAAAACATTATTTGAAAACAAATATTTTTTAATTTCAAATTTTTAAATTTTTTATCTAATAATTATTTAATCATTATAACATTTCTAAACTTTCAATAAAATAACAAAATATATAATTTTTTTAAATTAGAAAACAAAAATTATATTATAATAATATTTTAATTTTATAATATTTTTATTTAACTTTTTTACTCTTCGTTTTCAAAACCTAATAAAATATTTTAACTTAAACCATTTAATTACTGTTCATAAATAATAATTTCACTGCTATTCATAATCTCATTCCTCAAACATCCCTTAATTGTTTATATTATATTATTAACCATCCAAACACTTTGATCTACAATTTAAGATAGATCCACGTAGTTTGTCTATTTAATTCCGAATCATAAAATGCATTTGGATAAAAAATAAAAAATTATATCAAATCCTCATGATACAGTTATACAGCCACATGATCATGTATTGAACTATAAAATTTTCACGAACAGGTCGTAAAAGCTGGTGGAACCGACACTACATCGTCAACCATGGAATGGGCAATGTCACTTTTGCTCAACAATACTCATGTTCAAAAGAAAGTGCAGACAGAAATCGACACTGTTGTGGGACATGATCGCCTGATTGATGAATCCGATTTACCCAAGCTCCCATATCTTCATTGCATTATAAACGAAACGTTGCGAATGTATCCGCCAGGCCCATTGCTTATACCGCACGAGTCGTCGGAGGATTGCCAACTGGGTGGCTTCCACGTCCAACGGGGCACTACGATATTGGTGAACATGTGGGCCATACATCGTGACCCTAATATTTGGGAGGACCCCACGAGTTTCAGGCCGGAGAGATTTGAAGGTTGTGAAGGGAAGAAAGATGGGTTGAAGTTCAGATTCTTGCCTTTTGGGTCGGGGAGGAGGGGCTGTCCTGGGGAGAACTTGGCCATGCGCATGGTTGGCTTGGCTTTGGGTTCACTGCTACAGTGCTTTGAATGGAAGAATATTGGTGAGGAAATGGTGGAAATGAGGGAACAGGATACTGGTCTGACCCTGACCAAGTCTCAACCATTGAAAGCTTATTGTCGCCCACGTCCATCCAACCTCAACCTTCTTTCTCAAGTTTGAATTTCACTTCAACATCAATAGTTATCGAACTTTTCGCTAGCTTCCGCCGATTATTGCAAATAAATAATTTATATGAATTCTAAATAGGTAAGTTTTGTATTATATTTTGTAGATTTGATTTATTATAACCCTCTTTCCAATGCATCTATTATGATGTTCTTGGTGTCTTGTATAAATTTTTAAATTTATTTATTCTTTTCACTTATCAGAGATTTTGAATTAATCTCCATTTGTCACAACACACACAAAGCCACCAATAGAACTTGTTGAGATTAGACTAGGGTTGTGCACCCAGGCCAGTTCTTTTTCTGGGTTGATTCGGAGTTTCGAAAACAAGATTTATTATTGCAGGTAATTGGATTTAGTATTCGCCCTTATATGGATGTGGGTATGGTTACATAATGCACGTATCAGGTTGATATCCGGTATCTATAACTAGATTTCACATTTTAAGAAAAATCCGCCATGTCATTTTGATCTTCAAAAATACTTCATTTTATATTTGTAACCTTTTTTGAAAGGATTTTTTGATAAATCCAAGTATCTCCTTATAACTAGAGTAATCGACCCCCTATCTCCACCCACCTCGTCATTCGTCATCTCTACCTTCTCTTTGTTTTCTTTGCCATGAAAGAGTGTTGGTGATTTGAACCCTACTTCTCCCAATGAGAAACAGGGTTGTTGCACAGAGAACGTTACTTCTCCCAGTTGGAAACAGAATTGTTGCCATCTAGGTCAAATGTAACGCCCTAATAGATATTCCAAGCCATGTAACCTATACTCTAAAAAGATTAGTATATGATATAATTAGAGTTTAATTGAAACATTATAAAGATTAAGAACTTCTCTAAATGGGATAAGATATCTCCAGATAAACCAATCCTAGCCCATTAAAGGGCCTTCACTAGAGAACAACAGAATGAGAGAGGAAGAAGAGATAAAAATGAGGCAATAAGGGGATAAGGAAAAAGAATATATCAGAGGGAAAAGAAAGAAGTGACAAAATAGAAGAGAAAAATGAGAAAGACAGGAAATCAAGTCAAGCAAGCAAGGAATGAGTGGAATAAAACTGTAATCCCTCACCACTCCCAAAGTGAAAATAAAAAGGGATAAGACCGGACAAGAAAGAGGGAGCATCTTCAACCTTTCAACGAGAGCTCTAGCAAATAGATCCCCAACTTTTATTGTACAAAAAAGATGAGAGACCAAGAGAGACTGTAAACAATTATATTATAGTAAATTTTTCCTCCAAACGACTCGTAAATCTATGTGCTCCTTTATTATTCTTATACTTATTTTTCATTCACTGTCATGGATGTATGTACGAATGTCGTACAACCGTATCGAATTGCCACCGGGGGCTTCAAACCACACATATCGATACTTTCTCCTATTCTTGCATGTTGTGAAATTTTTTGGCATTTACATTTGGCTTTGTCCATGGAATCAATTTATTTCTTACGTTAGAACCTGAAGAAGGAAGATTTACTGGCTTTCGAAGTCGTTCGCCAACGATTGGATAAGATTCTTCCATTATTTTATTACTTCCATAGCACGGTTATAAAGACAATGGGCAAGATGACCTTTCTCACCCATACCATTGGGAGCACAATACACTTGAATGCACACACTATGCATGTGGCAAACATGCACCTAACATTTCACACATGGAGTGCACAGTGCGGTTTGCACGAAGCCCATTGCAGGTTTGAGGAACATACAGGCCATGCACAGTGTGTGCACATCATACGTGCGCCTCGGTGGCTCGCTATGGCAGGGTGCTACCCGTCGCCAATTACTGACAACTCCATCTCTGTCCAACTGCTTCTCTAGACGGACAGACAGAAACGGTGGAGGCCAATCCCTATCACACCACGCTGTGAGGCTTCCGTGGATTAATTCTACACCGTCCCCCGCCTGCAGTAAGCCTGACCACGGTGTCGGTAGTGACCAGGTGGATCATTGGCACCTTCTGTCTCCGCCCAAGTGGCTCTCGTCTATGAGGGCAATGCACACAGTGCCACCAACTGCCCAAGGCCTACCGCGGCCGCCAGCTGCCACCATTAGACATGTTGGCATGATGGACCCCATCAACTGAAGGTGTCGGCAGAACCTTTCCCACCAGACGCGCCCCTCTCGCGGCTACAAGTTCCCAACCACCAATTGACATCTCAACTGCCACCAATGTGCGAACGAGAAGCCATCTCGGCCACCCAATACATGCGGTGAGTTGCCCAGCTACAAATCTTCCTCGGCCATATAGAGTTGCTCAACCTTGCATGCATCTCAGATGTGCTTCCTCGGCTACACAGAGTTGCACTGCCACTACAGCAAACACGCATCTTAGACATCTTCCTCAGCTAGGCAGCTCCTCGGCCACATGCATCTCGGCCATCTTCCTCAGCCCCCACGTGCACGACCAGAGTTTCCTGGAGTTGCTCGGCCACAGAGCATCACGACCACGAGGAGAGGTCTGACCCATCGCAAGCTGCCTCCAGGGCACATTGCATGGCCCATCCCTTCACCAGCCCTTGCTCAGCCATGAAACTCTTTCAGTCACTGCTCTTTCTTAGCTATAGTATTCCAAATGTTATGCAATTTTATTGCATTAATATTCCCCTTCCCAAATAATTTGGTATCTCATACACCATCCACCCTTATCAATTATTAAAATAGGTATCAAAATCTCTCGCTTATATTTCCGACATCCTCATCTGGCCAATCTATTGTAGGTGGTGCAACTAAATTCCTACATTTCTGGTTGGGATAAACTCTAATACTCTTTGTAACGGTTAAACAAAAAACTCAAACCACATTCCCTATACTTCAAAAGAACTAGTTAATGATATAATTGTAATCTCATTAAAAAATTATAAAAAGCAATAACTTCTTCCTAATTAGCAATGTGAGATATTAATCTCATATACCATCTACTGATATCACTTATCAAAATAGGGTATCATATCAAAGACTTAAGCCCTCTACCTTCTTAGGAAAGTACACCACAACTAAACCCTAGTCAAGATATATATCTAATTGGTAGTCTCATTCATGTCTCTTCCCCCCGTCTATTAAGGAGGAATGATTTATGGCTTTTAAAAATGGTAATGTTTTATCAAAATAGGGTATCATATCAAAGACTTGAGCCCTCTACCTTCTTAGGAAAGTACACCGCAACTAAACCCTAGTCAAGATATCTAATTGGTAGTCTCATTCATGTCTCTTCCCCCCCGTCTATTAAGGAGGAATGATTTATGGCTTTTAAAAATGGTAATGTTTTGAACAACCACACAGTATAATTTGGTATGGTTTGGTAAATGAGAATTTTGAGATGAAAATTTTGAGTTTTAAAATGAAATATTAAAATATTATATTTTAATATTATTATTGTTTTGATATTTGAAAAAATTAAGAAAAAGTTAAATTATTTATTATATTTTGTATGAGGATTGGAAAAATTATTATGATGTGATGAGCATTTTGAATTTGAGATGAGAATTTTCTTGAGCCAAACCGAACCATTTTTATGACTTTGGGAAAGTTGTATGGGGGCCAAACCGAACCATTTTTATGACTTTGGGAAAGTTGTACGGGGATTTGAGAAAATTGTAATGATGAGGTTCGATTCGGTTTGGTCCAAGAAAATGTTTTTATGACTTTTACTTTGTTGTGCTTGAATTAAAAAAATATTAGCTTTGCTACACATAAGCTCACACACTATACAATTTTTATTTTTTTAAAATTTTTGTTTGGGTTTATTCTTCTTAAACTATTTGAATTTTTTTACTTATTATCCATATACCAAACATTGGATAAAAAAAAAAAAGTGTGGTATCATGTGGTGTGTGGGCTTATGTTTAGAATTTTTTATTATATTATAAAATTATAGAATAATTGCATATTAGTAGGGTCGGGGACTCATCGAAACATATAGGGTCTACAAATGCACAACCCCCAGCCATATATGGACCTCATATGATGGCCTCATATGGTGGTCATCGACGAAATCCCTGAAAAATCTAGTCCCTTGAAATTCTCTCTCTATGACTTTCAGATTTTAGCTAAATTTTTTGGGGAGGAATTAATGCGAATGGTGTAAAGCAAACATACACCAAAATTTTAGCGAAAATAAATTATATAGTCAACATTGGAGGCAAATTTTAGCCGTCGATTACGTACGCCTAATATTTGTGAAAAAGCATTTAATTGGTCCCTTTTTTCGTCATTGCTTTTAAGAAACAACAGACCCAAAGACGGAAAATGGAAGTAGAATTTTATATTTTCATCATGGTGGGGTACCCTCTTTTCACAAAAGTAAAACGTTTGTTGAATGGGCTTTTTTAGTCATTTTATTCTTTAAATTGTAGTGAAATGTCAAAAAGGTACCTCACATATTTTCTCTCAGATTCTCTCTCCCTCCAGCTATAGAATTCTCAGATCCCTCAAATGGCTCCCTCTCTCACCCTCCAACTCTCCCTCACCCATCTCCAGCTCCTCTGCATCTTCTTCCTCCTTGGATTTTTTTTTTAATCATAAATATCATTGTGATGAATTTTATTACATATGTTGAGAAAGGTTGCAGACATAAACATAAGAGCAATAAAATGTGAATCATCGTAATTGTTTCCGTACAACCAGTTTCACATAGCTTCAAATCAATAGCAGTAAAAAGATTAAACCCTCCACCTCTGAACAATTTTAAGACACTAGCTGCTTTGGCTACTGCTTCAACTTGGTCCGTTCTTCACGAATCTTCTGCATCTTGAGCATCTGCTCCATGACGAGTTCATACTTGCACTTACCGGAGGAGTGGAGCTCGGTCTCACACTTCCAGGATGGTATAACTCGGACTGCCTGCACTTGTTGAGTGAGATCAAAAGGTGGGCGCATTGGTCTATGTATGGAAGCGGGACCCTCGCCTCCACCATCTCAGCCTGCGTTGCAATCATTTTATTTGAAGATCCCTCTCCCACTTGGTTACACGCGGAGTTGCCACCAACATGGAGATCCCTGAAGTATAATATGAACCCAATCTATATCCTTCATTTTTGGCCGAGAGACCTTGTAGAAGCGAAAGTGCCATTTTTGTGTGCGCGTGCAATAGAAGACGACTAATTGACTAACCGAAAGTGCCATTATTCTAGCATATGGGTCTTTTGTTTCTTTAAGCTTTATATGCTAGAAGTTGAGTTTTGTTTGTGAGTGTAAAGGCTAACAGATACTGCCACTGCCTTCCGTTTATGGTAATGGTGGGTCTGGATTTCTAATTTCAAACTTTTTGTTCGAATAAGCGAAGTTTTAAGAAATAAGTTCATTTGAGAATGACTTGTGTTCGTATTGGTTATGATCTTTCCATTGATAGATACTAGTTGAGCAAAGAAGGTAAAAGCCCAAGCTTTTGTTTTTATTTTAATAATTAAATCGAATGACGTGATATTATGCCAGATCAGCCGATTGCACCAAGATTATGTTGGCCGACTGGATGTAGAAGAACTCCTTTGTTATTGATAAATCTGGTTTGCCAAACTTCATGTGAAAATAAAAGTTTTACTTTTGGTATTATGTAGTTTTATTTTTGTAAATAGTTACTGCTTTAATTGCTTACATATTGTAAATCTTAGTATAGGACTTTTTTGAAATCTTGATTAGGGACTTTTGCAACTCCTAAATTTGTTTGTAATATTATATTTCTCCACGTTATTAATAAAATTAGGATACCTTTTTCTTTTTCAAAAAAAAAAAAAAAACAATTAATTATTTTAAATTTAATAAAAGTCCTAAATTGAGAGCTAAGAAAAAAATAGAAGATGAGAAAGAAGCTGCTAATTTTCCTCTTTTTATATAAAGTCAAGATCTAGATATCTTACCTATTTATCTTCATTCCTCACCACACAAACACGTACTAACCCACATATCCATCGACCCAATCTATATCCTTCGTCACCATGATGATCTTCGGCCAAGTTCTTCTCCTCGTAGCCTTTTATGTCATAGCCAAGCACCTGCTTTTCAAGACCCAAAACCTCCCACCAAGCCCTTTCCCCACCCTCCCCATTGTTGGCCATCTCTACCTCCTAAAGAAACCCCTCCACCGCACTCTAACCGGGTTATCAAACCGGTACGGTCCCATAATTTATCTCAGCTTTGGCTCTCGACCAGTCCTTGTCGTCTCTTCCCCGTGCGCGGCCGAGGAATGCCTCGCCACCAAAGACATCATCTTTGCCAACCGCCCTCGCCTGCTGGCCGGGAAACACCTCGGCTACAACTTCACCTCCCTTGGATGGGCCTCCTACGGCGATCACTGGCGAAACCTCCGCCGTATCTCGTCCCTCGAACTTCTCTCTTCCCACCGCCTCCAAACGCTCTCCCATATACGCGCCGACGAGGTTCGTTCGCTCCTTCGCCGGCTCTTGCCTACTAATAATAAGAATCAAAACCAGGCTCAAGTCCATGATCTGAAATCAGCCTTCTTTGAGCTGACGCTTAACGTCATCATGAGGATGATTTCTGGGAAGCGTTATTACGGGGGTAGCACGGCGGAAGCAGAAGAAGATCAAGTCTGCAGGTTTCGGGATATTGTCTCTGAAACATTTCGGTTGGGATCTGTGACAAATGTCGCAGATTTTTTGCCGATGTTGAGCTGGTTTGGGATTAGTGGGATGGAGAAGAGGTTGATTGTATTGAAGGAAAAGAGAGACAGATTCATGCAGAGCTTGATAGAGGAGCATAGAAGAATGGGATGTGATGCAGATGCAGAAAAGGGTAAGAAAAAGAAGAAGACCATGATTGGAGTTCTGTTGGATCTGCAAGAATCGGAACCTGAATACTACAAGGACGAGATTATCAAAGGCATCATGCTGGTAAGTATTGAGAAGGCAATATACTTCACATTAACGAGATTTTTTAGTCCAAAAGACTATGTTCGGTTTGGTTACTGAAAAATTTTGAGTTTAGAATTTTGAATTTGAGGATGAAGTGTATTTTAATATTATTATTTTAGAATTTGAAAAAATTAAAAAAATTAAATTATTTATTATATTTTGTTTAAAAATTTTAAAAAAATAATAATAACAAGATGATAATTTCAAATTTAAAACGACAATTTTATAACTACGACATATCTTTCACACGTTATCCCGCGATTTGATTATCAATATAGAAGAAATATGTGTGATCATCCATAAGTCAAGGATGTTACCATCTATAAGATGACAAAACGTAATAATACAAGTTCCATACCACAAAATATCTCGGTTTAAATGTATACATTGGTGTCTGTTTTCTTTTCTGAAAGACATAATATCCATTTAGCTTAGAGTGTATGGAATATTTGATCATTATATTCCTTATAAATTGATACTGTCTATTTCATGTAAAAGATATTTATCTACGCCGTGCAATATTATCACTAACAAAAAAGTGCCATCATTACACCCATAAGCACAGAATAATTGGGTTTGAAATATGTACATGTACAGGCCCTTTTATCAGCCGGAACCGACACTTCGGCCGGCACCATGGAGTGGGCAATGTCACTTTTGCTCAACAACCCAAATGTTCTGAAGAAGGCGCAGGCAGAAATTGACAATCATGTGGGACTTGATCGCCTGCTTGATGAACCCGATTTGGCGGAGCTTCCATATCTTCATTGCATTATAAACGAAACACTGCGCATGTATCCAGCAGGGCCATTACTTGTGCCGCACGAGTCATCGGAGGATTGCCAAGTGGGTGGTTTCCACGTCCCTGGTGGCACTACACTACTTGTGAATTTATGGGGCATGCAAAATGACCCAACAATTTGGGAGGACCCCACGAATTTCAAGCCGGAGAGGTTTGAACGTTTTGGAGGGATGAAAGATGAGTTTAAGTTTAGGTTCATGCCTTTTGGATCAGGGAGGAGGGGCTGTCCTGGAGAAGGTTTGGCCATTAGGATGGTTGGTTATGCTTTGGGTTCACTGATACAGTGCTTCGAGTGGCAGAGGATTGATGAGGTAATGGTAGACATGAGTGAAGTGGTTGGGCTGACCTTGACCAAGGCTCAACCATTGCATGCTATTTGTCGACCACGTCCAGCCATGGTCAACCTTCTTTCTCAACTTTGAACCAATATATAATAGATGGAAAATAATATAAACAATACTACTGTTCCACTTTCATCCCATCAAATAAGATGTGAGACATTTATCATCGTTGAATAATTATTTATTAGATGATTCTTTATTATTCAACATCGATGAATGTATTACATCTTATTTGACAAGATACAAGTGAGATGAGAGTGTGTTGTATAACAATACTTATATATATATATAAGTAATGTTATACAACAATATATAGCATCCTAAAGAAATATGCGTTGCCTTTGCAATATATGTGTTGTTTAGTGCTATGAAATACATTTCTTGCTTTTTACAAATATTAGGGAATGTGGGAATAAGATGAGATGCAAATAGTTAAAAAAAAAAAATTTCCTTATGTTACTTAGTTATTCTAGATTTTCTTCCACTTGCAACCGTTTATTGACACATATTACCATGTATGAGGCGTGCATGATTCCACCTTTGCATCTCTTCACGTAGTGCAGATTGAGGAACCTGTTCATCTCTCTTGTCTTCTTTTTGTTCTCAACACGTCTCTCTTCTTAATTGGGGGATACTCAAACGACGCCTTGTCCGTTAAACCCCATTTTTTCCCTCGCCATCACTTGCCATTCCATTCCTTCTCAAACACTAACTTGCTCTCTACTCCTATACTTTTCTTAATCTCTTCCTTCTTCGACCTACTTTTCTTTTCCCTCCAAGCTCTTCCCTTTCAAAGGCTTTCCGCAAGGTTTCCTACTTTGGCATACATAGTTCTCAGTCTTCCTGACCGTGTGATTCCTCCAATCATCTAGGGGAACTGGTTCTCACCGTTCCCTTGACTTTGAAGGGTATAAGTGGTCAGCTACTACATCCCATGTTGACTTGGACTTTGTAAAAAACCGATCTGTGGCATTGGATGGTTGACCCTAAGGGCTTTGCCACCCAAGTGGCTTCGTCCTCGACCATGTTCTTGATGGGGCTCCATTTGCCATTCTATCATCCTGTCCATGACGTGCTCAAATTTTTGGAGCCAACTCCCTCTTAGCTTCTTTCTAATGTTTGAAGGATCTTAATGGCATGGTGTGTAGGTGACAGTAGGTTTTGGAAGTCATTCAGGAGGAATACTTTGATCTTATAGGTTGAGGAGTTCCTCTAGACCCACGCTATTAAAATTGTGATGCTCCCAACTCCCATGTACGGACACGTGGAAATTGAGGCGTCGGGATGATGACAACACGGGTCACGCATCCCATCACCAAGTGCCAAGTATATGTACATGCAACACGTGTACATTAAAAGATCGCAGCGGATAATAAAAATCAGTCGACTAAGTTCGCTTAAAAATAAGCATACCAAAAATATCACAATTAGCGAGCATAAATATAATACAAATACAAACAATAAACAAAACTAGAAATAAATCACAATCCACGAGTGATCACCGATCACTCCTCGGGCTCAGCCACCTCGTCATCCACATCCAAATCTTCAGTACCAAGGACGGTACCGCAGGTAAGTACTAAACCCAACAAATCTCAAGATAAAAATGCATTCATGCATCAATTAAATGCATGAATATGATGCCATATGCATATGTCCCGAAAATTCTCCTTTCTAAAAAATAATCATTTTTCCAACACATGCCAAAATTTCATTTTGGCCCAAAAACCCACTCCATTAAAATGGCCCAATAACCAAACCATCAAAGCATTGTAGGCGGGAATCACAGGTGAGACTCTACCACCATCCATGCTTACCACCATTCTTACACATGCACCGTATGTGGGAATCGCAGGCAGGACTCTGCCACTGTCCCTGCTTACTACCATCCCTACAGCTCCTCTGACTCAACCAGGCAATCCAATCGTTCAAATATACCCAAAATCATTTTTCAATTGAAGACCCAGTTTTCAATTCCCAACACATGTACATGCATGCAAGTACACGAAAACTCAGTTTTCCTTTTCAAACATGAACAGGCATACACTATGCAATGCTTACGACAAGATACCAAAAATACCAACAACAACAACTTCCAATATCAAACAACAATAAACACACCTCCGTCCTCTAATCCAACCGACCCCTAATTTCTTGGATTCAGTTCGATACAACTAACCAAATCACAATTATTGTTAATGTAGAAATATATTTAAATCTTAAAATAAGTTTGCAAAATACTTACAGCACTATAAAATATTTTTCGCAGGATCACGGAGATGCAACATGCAACGGCATGGCAACGTAACAGTGCAAAATGCACTGTGGCCATGGATCACAAAATACACACTTTTGAATGGGAACAAACTAAGACTTGGAATTGATAGGGAAGGCCTTAGAGATGTTGGTGAAGCTAAAAGAAGTGGCGGTTGGCCGTGGGTGGAGGCGAAAACGGTGGTGGAAGGCCAAAAAAGCCAAATCGGATTTTAGCTTGTGGTGGTTACAAAAATCAGAACTGGAAATGGGTGTGTTAGGTTAGCAAAAGGTCGGTGATGAAGTGGTGAAGAAATGGTGGCCGGAGGTAGAGCAAAAAGACGTCGCGACTTGGAGGAGCTCATGGTGGTTAACAGTGGCACTAGGTGGTCTGAAAATTGGTGGGGGTGTTCATCGGCTGGAAGGGAAGAGAATGAGAGGGGCGATGAGAAGCACGGCGGGCGGATGGCGGTGCTTCGGTGGGATGAAAAAAACAATGGGGGGAAGAGAGGTGGAACGGTTCGCACGGGCTGGGGGGGAAAATGGAAGGAAAAGAAGAAAAAGCAAAAAGGAGAAAAGAAAAAGAGAAGAAAAGAGAAAGGGAAAAATAAAAAGGAAGAAAAGAAAGTGAGATCCAGTTCTCACAACTTAGGTCACTAAATTGATCTAATGAAAATTATTTTTGAAACAACAAGTTAAATAAAATAATTCAAATGTAGTGATTAAATAAAATAAAATAATAAGATTCAAAAACACAATAATTTTAAAGCTAAAAGATAAACTAATTCAAATTAAAAAAGCAATTAAAATATAATATAATAATAAATAGCAAAAAAGCATGTTAAAAATAATTTCACCACTTAAAAATCATAAAATAATATTGCAAAAATCACTTTTAATTTAAAATAAGAAAATCACTAATTATAATAATTTAAATAAAATTACTCAATAAAAATACACGTAAAATGGGAATATCACAGAAATTTATGTAGTTTCTAATATCAAACTGGTTACTAGGTGGTGAGTTTGGAAGGCCGTCATTCCCATACCAAGGAGTAGCATAGGAAGTTCTTCCTTGTCTCAATTAGTGGTTGGGAGTTCCCTCCTGGTGAGGCCTACCATCTAGAATTCCCTATTTAGGTGGGGGATGGTATTGTCCTTGAGGGCCGAAAACTTGCAATTATTCTTTCCGACAGTGAGGAAGCTCACCTGCATCTGGTTTATAAGTGGGTGGTGTACAATGACAGCACCACTTGGTCTGATGTTCTCCTCACTCACTCCAACATCAATAGGTTTTTGGTTTCAGTGAACGGGGCTCACGTTTTTGGTCGCCAGTTCTTAGGTGCTCTTTTGGTATCTCGAGGGCAAAAGAGGGGATCTTCTGCTCCTTCAAGGCAGGAATGAAAGAAAACTAGACAGCAACCCAATTCATGGCTAGATTGAATCATCTTATGAATCAAGCTCTAACAGGGAGAGGCCGATTCATGCTTCATCGACCCCTAGGGAAATCGGTCACTTCAACCGGCTTCTCCATTTCCAGACTTACTAGAGGAAGTTATGGACCAAGCTAAGATTGACCTGGCATTGGTGTTAGACGTCGAGTCACCTAAGCTGGTTGGATAAGAAGTCGTTCGCCATACACCCCTTACCTCGAGTGATCAAGATGGGACTCGTTGTTAGGATGAAGAAGATATTGATGTGGTTCTTCATTCTACATTTTTGGGAGCTGCTCCCTTGGTTTCGATGAGTTTTGCAGTCCCATTTGGCAAAGTATGCAATGTGTCTTTGACACTTAGTGGAGGTGTTGACGCCTTTAGGGCCTGTGGAGAGGAAGTGCTTAGGTAGGAGGGTGGTTCTTCTTCGTCATCTATTCCCTCTGCTATTTCTAGCAGCATAACTCTAGAAATCCCTTTTATTCTTCCTGCATCTCTTCATGACAACCCTTTGAGGATAGATTTTGGTGGAGGTCATGTATTCATCCCTTTGTTGCCCTTCAGCACCTCATCCATGAGGGGTGATCTTTCTTCATCTACATCTTTGAGCGATTTTTCAACTAACGATCATCCTTTGGACTCGGTGAAGCAACTAGGGGAGAGTGCCTTTGCAGCTTCGGCCATTATAGGGCTTTGGGGAAATGGGTGGCTTCAGACCTTTTTTCGAGGGAATTTTTAACTTTCAAGGTTGCCTAGTTCCTCAAGATCTCAATTTGTGGGCCTTACACTGCGAACTAATGTTCATAGGGACGAGTCTGTTCGTGCCATGACAAGTAAGCTCTGATGCTTTTTGACCCCCAACAAGTTTTTATTTTGAGTATATGTTTTCACTTTTCATGCTTCCCGAATGTGATTTGGTTTTTTCTCCAAGGAGTTGACTATCTTGCAACTTGGATAGTTTATCGCTAGATCAACTTGCAAAAGGATAACCGTTCGAAGCGTTTGTATATGGAGAGGACTCATCATGTTGTCTAGATGGCCCAAGAGGAGGGGATTAGATGGCGAGGAACCTATCCCGGTTCGAGTTGTATTCCCATTCCCTAGAGGATCATGTCTATTTTCTCCAGAAAATGATGGACAATTTCCAACATCATTTGGAGAAATCACAAGGGGAGGTCAATTAATGTTATTTTGAGGCGAAGATCATGGAGGAAGAGTGTGAAACACTTTGTGATCACCTTTGTCACTTGGACATGGAGTTAAAGGAGGCTTAGTATTGCAGTTTTGAACTTGCCACCCGTGTGACTTGGTCTAAGGAGGCTCGCCGTGAACTGCCCATTCAGCTGAACATTGCTCAAGGTGAGAAAGTTCATGTTGAGGCCTAACTTGAGATGGTGAGCTAGGATCATAAGCAGCACGACCAACATTTCATGTAGTTGAATGAGGTTTCTAAAAGTCACAAGCAGAAACGAGCTACCTATGAGCTGAAGGTAGTTAAGTTGAGGGTCTATTGGGAGGAAGTTATCCACCTTTCCCCTCAATTGGTGGCTGCCTATAAAATTCGCAATAGGGCCGAGGATTTGGGCTTAAGCTCAACCTCACAATGCTGAGGGATTGTATGCTAGACCACCCTAGTGTTGACCTGTGGACATTGAATTTAAAGTCCATCAAGGTTGACCACGCAACCTATAAGGTTTTTGACTCATTGGGTAGAGACACCATGTCTGGTGCCTTGAGCTCGTCGTAATCCCTTACTCTTTCCTTTCTTTTCCTATAGTTTGTAATGAGGCTTGTACAATTTTTACTGATTATGACATTTTGGATCATGTTTAATGGTTGATTATTTGTCAATTATTTTTCTATCTTGGTCTGTTTGTTACATTTGTGTGAAGTGTTTAAGCTTTGACAGTGCGTGGGCTGTTGTTTTGCTTAGTTTACTTGGCCTATTGTTTGGTTGGTTTTTTTTGTACATTGAGTGTGGCTAGACACTCGGCTTGATTAGGTGGGAGATAGGCTCAAATTTGCTTAGTGGTTTTCTCTTTTCTTTGCTAGGAGCGGGTGGAAATACTCGACTTTAGTGTTTAGGTGGAAGACGAACTCGATCGCACTTAGTGGGAGAGGAGGGAAACTGTGATGCCCCCAACTCTCATGTAAGAACATGTGGAGATCAAGTCGTCGGGATGATGACAACACGGGTCACACCTCCCATTGCCGAGTGCCAAGTGTGTGTATATGCAACATGTGTACACAAAAGTAACGCAGCGGGTAATAAAAATGTTTCAACTAAGTACCAGACTTTTGTTTAAATAGAAACTCGCTTAAAACAAGCGTATCAATAATATTACAATTAACCAACATAAATATAATACAAATCAAAATAATAAACAAAAGCAGGAAATATATCACAGTCCACGAGTGATCTCCAATCACTCATCTAATGGAGCCGCCTCGTCGGGCTCAACCTCCTCGTCCTCTGCATCAAAATCTATAGGACCCAAGATGGTACCGCAGGTAAGTAATAATCTAAACACCCACAAGATAAAAAAAGATATATTAAAACTCAACAATATGCATGAACAGGATGTCATATGCATGAGATCCAAAAATAATCTTTTCCAAAAATAATTCTTTTTCAACTTATGCCAAAAATCACATTTGGCCCAAAAAGAATTCTTTTCCAACTCACGCAAAAATCACATATGGCCCAAAAATTTCCTTTAAAACTTTTCCTCTCCATTTTCCCAGAAAATGGCCCAAAAATCCAAGTCTCAACTCAAGATCCATTTCTATTAACCGAATGCATCATAACCTCCCCTAGGGTTATTTGCACACACTGAGTCCTTTCGTCACACCATGGGTAACGACCATGCGTGTGACTTTGTAAGAAGCGATGCCCAGTTCTGTGCCCAGCGCGTACGTAGTCAAGCATCCTTTAACTCCTGCCAGCAGAGGGGCCACGGAGTCTATACGAGAGCATTTCCATCACGTCTGCTCCCGTTGTCGCCCAGCGACAACTCAGGGGATGTCATTCAGTATATTGCACTCCCGTCTGACCAGAGGAGCTCCACTGAGATAATACCCCATCTCAACTTGGGGTCGTGATATACACACACCCAAAAATCCATTTACACATAGAAACCTAGTTTTCAATAGTCAACACTTATAAATGTATGCCATTATGCGAAAAAATCAAATTTTCCTTTTTACAAACATGATCATGCATGCTCCATGCAATGCACACATCAAGATACAAAATATCTAACAAATCTCAATATCAACAAGCACACAAACAAATAACTCCGTCCTCTAATCCATCCGACCCCCGAACTCTTCGGACTCAGTCCGGCATAACCAACCAATCACAATTTATTGTTAAAGCTCAAATATATTTAAATCTAAAAAGAAGTTTGGAAAATACTTACAGCACTATATAATATTTTTTGAATAATCAATGGGCTGCAAAAGGTGGCAAAAAAGTAATGAAACAGTGTAAAATACACTGTGGTTGTGGGTTATAAAATATCGACTTTTGAATGGGGACGAACCAAGACTTGGGATTGATAGGAAATGGCTTAGAGGTGTTTATGAAACTAGTGGAAGTGGTTGTTGACTGTGGGTGGAGGAGAAAACGGTGGTGGAAGTGAAAAAAAGGCCAAAACGGAGTTGAGCTCATGGTGGTTGTTCCAGTGATGGATTGGAGCTGGAAATGGGATGGTTATGTTAGCAAGAGGTCGGTGATGAACTGGTAAATAAGTGATGGCCAGTGATTGCGCAACGGCGGCATGAGGATGATGTCGGTGGGGCGCGTGTGGCTTAACGGTGGCTCGGTTGGGACTGAAATTTGGTGGGGAGGTGAGCCGGCAGGTGGGGAAGAGGGTGGTGAGGGCGGTGCAGTGCACGGTGGCACGAAGGTGGTACTGGGGGCAGATGAATGAAACGAGTGGGAGGGAAGAGAGAGAGGGTGTCGAGGGGGAAGAGAGGAATAGAGGGAGGAAATGGGGAGAAAGAAAAGAAAAAGAAAAAGGAAAAGAAAGGGGAAGAAGAAAAAAAAGATAAAAAAGAAAAGAAAAGATGAGGAAAAGAAATTAGGTCCAATCCTCACATCTAGGGTTTAGAAACTGATCAAACGAAAACAATTTTGAAAACTATAAGTTGAATAAAATAATTAAAACACATTACCTTGCTAAAATATAATAAATCACTAGTAAAATCTAGCAACAAAATTTTAAATCCAAAAATAAACTAAATTAAATTAAAGAGCAATTTAAACACAAAACAATAATTAGTAATAAGAAAGCACTTTAAAATAAATTTTACAACTAAATAAATACAATTAAAATTCGATAAATTTAAAATAAAGAACCAACATTTTAATTAAATTAAAATACTCATTCAATAAAAATACACGTAAAAATGATGCAACACAGAAACACTTAAACAACTTGTTTTCTTTTTTATTCGCCAAGGGTGAGTGGAAGCACTCGGCTTTGGTGTTTAGTTGGAAGATGAGCTCGACCACACTTAGTGGATGAAGAGGGAAACACTTAAACAAGTTGTTTCCTCCTTTGTTTGCCAAGGGCGAATTGACTCACTCAAAAATGAGTAGCATTAATGCTATCCCAAGTGCAGGAGGATGTCGTGTAATAATAAGGAATAAATTCCTAGATCGTCTCCTCAGGGAAAATTTACTCAAAATTTAAACTCGTTGAAAAATTGTGAAAAACTTCACAAAGAAAAAAAAATAAATGGTATGTGCAATGGATGGAAATTTTACTAGTCATGGACTAGATTCATGTTTTTAGATTTGTTTGTCGGATTTGAATGCAGCGATGAAAAGTAAGGAATGAAAATGCATGAAACTAAATTAAAATTGCTGAAATTAATAGACTGAAATTTAAAAGAACAAGAAAAATAAATGACATTAATTTAAATAATAGGAATTAAAGATGCAAGAAAATAAATGACATTAACCTAAATAGAGGAATTACAAGTGCGAGAAAAATAAATGATAGTAATTTAAATAAACAGAAATTAAAGGTGCAAAAAAAATAAATGACAGTAATTTAAATAGACAGAAATTAAATGTGCACGGAAAATATAAGACATTAAACTGAAATTAAATAAAAAAGGAATTGTAAGGAATAAACTTGATGTTTGGAAATGGAGACTGCGTTCTCCAATCCAAAAATCTGAACTTCCAGATAAAATGATTTCTCAAATAAAATAAACGCTCTAAATAAAATGCATCCTAAAAGAAATTGAACTCTCAATTAAATTAAAATTTCAAATAAATTACACACTCAAATTGAAGTTGAGCTCTAAATAAAATAAACACTAAAAGAAATTATTTCCTAGATGAATACAAAGAAAGCTTGCTTTAACATGGAAAGAAAACTTGCTTCCTTAAGTTTCAAATTAAAGCTGTAAAATAAACTGATGCTGAATGAAAACTAAAACAGAAGCATGAAACTGAAAAATGAATTAAAATGAACAACAACTGCCGAATGAAATGAGAATGAAACTGAAAAATGAAAGCTAAGTTTTAAAGTTCTGTCTTCTCTCCTTCGTCTCCACTGCCTTGATGCCCTTTCTCTTCTGAGCTCTCTCCTATTTATAGGAGAGAGCATCCTACCATTTCTCAAGAGTGGGTGGCCAAACTTGGGAGTGGGTGGCCTAACTTTGAAGAATGGTGGAGTGGGTGGCCTAACTTGGGAGTGGGTGGCCTAACTTTGAAGATGGTGGAGTGGGTGGCCTAACTTGGGAGTGGGTGGCCTAACTTTGAAGAATGATGGAGTGGGTGGCCTAACTTTCTTTCTGCATGTGCTGATTTTCTGCTTGCTCCCTTGAGTTCCAGCCGTGAGTTCCATTCTCTTTTAGTATTTTCATAAATGCCCTGCAGTACATAAAAAATATATTTCTTTCAAAGGCAAATATAGAACTTTATGTGTATAAAATATTGACATCAATTAATTTGCATTCAATATTAGAATTTGATGCATAATTAAGTGTTCAATCTTTATTTGATAAAATAAATCACCCATTTAAACAACTTAATTATGCAATTCTAACCTTTTATCACACCCCCCAACTAGCTTTTTGCTAGACTCTAGCAAATAAAGCGAATGAATTCATGCAAAGGTGAAATTACCAACTTGAGAAAATCTGAGAATCACATGCCATGAAATAGATTTGTTGAGTTTAAGAACACTGGAGATAGATTAATCTGAATTTTGTATCAACTGAGAGATTTATACACAATTTAGTTAATCAACCAAGGGAATTACATGTAACAAAGCTTGCTTTCTTTTAAGTGCATGGAAATGGGGTTAGAATTCCAAGATTGACTACCAAGAGGCATTAATAATTTCAATCACAACAACTAATCTGAGAAAACCACATGGTCTTACTCTAATTCAAAACCATTGTAGTGGCGGCTTTCACGCTATTACACTTTGAAAGGCGCCTACTTCTTTTGTAAGGACCCCGGTAATAGGCAGCCTTTTCCAGTACACAAATGTAATTTTTGTTTTTGTTTTGTTTTTTTGTTTTTTTTTTTTTTTTTTGATCCCTGGCTTGTCCCTTTTCTATTTAATTCAAATTTCTTCCTAAGCCATTAGGATATGGTTCATTAGAGTTCAAACAATTGAAGTGTAAATCAACCAACAATGACTCAATGTAGTCTTTCTAGGCCTTCCGGGTATGTGTTGTGTGTGTTTAAGCAAAACTCTTAACATCTTTCCCTTGGTTTAACAACTAAATAAAATGGATAAGTCCCTCTTTTGACATATACTCATATTTGCACTACATTCCACATGTTCCATTACTTCAACAAATCATTTTTTTTTTTTTTTTTTAGTACTAATACATCTTCAACAAAAAAAAAAACTTCAACAGAAACTCTCTCCCCCCAACTAAATTTGACATTGTCCTCAATGTTCAGCAAATGAATGTTCGACGATATATGTTATGCAGGCATGAATTTAAGCAAGATAAACACTGCAGAACATATATTGAAACGAAAGAGTAAAGAGGAAAGATGTCACCTGAAATACTCGAGTGCACACAGGGAGTAAATTTCTATCAAAGTTAGAAGATACAAAAAGCAAAAGAAATAAAAACAAGCAAGAAAGTAAAATAAAAAGTTTTGGAACGAGATTACCAACTGATATGAATATGAAAGCAATGTTCCTTAATCCATTTTTCGTCAAAAAATCGTACCTGCAAAAAGAGAATACGAGAAAATTAGCAAAAGATAACTGAAATTAACGAGATTACTGAAATCTATTTTTTTTTTTTTTTTTCGGTGGATCCGTCCGTGACCAGACAAGTGTGGCTAGAGATTTGAAAATAAACGCCTGATGTTGTTGACAAACGAGATTGAAGGCTCCGGACTTGTTCTTCATGCTCTCTCTATAAAATCAGTCTCAAAGTTCATTCAATCCGCATCAAGTTCTCTTCTTATCTCTATAACTCATCTGCATTCCTTCAACATTCTCGCCTTAAGTTCTCAATCCCTTTCTCAATGGCTCATTCTTCTACATCTCAACCTCCTGTCCTTTCTGCAGCTGCCATTGGTGCCATGTTGCAGCAAGAAAATGATAGCATGGCTAATAAGTCAGACTCTGATGCTATCTATGATTTGGTGAGTCTCGGAACTCGCTACTCATCCTCTATTGTTGCTTTTTCCCAGCGGGTTCAAGCCAAAAACCATGAGGTTGAAAGGCTAAAAGAACAAATTGCTGTACTTCAACGCATTGTTCAAGAGTCTCACACAAGGGAAGGAATCCTTCGGCAGCAGAATAAACAGTTGAAATCTCTATTGAGTTCTTCATTCCGCTTGCCAGCTCCTATGAATAGGGCTGACATGATTTTGTATGAAGAGAATGAGCGTCTCCAATCTGAGGCTAAGAACCTCAAGTTTATGTAAAAGCATTTTTAAATAAAATCTATCTATTTTTATTTTTATTTTATTTTATTTTATTTATTTATTTATTTTTTTACACAATGCCATCGTTCCGCCCCTAACTAGTGAGAGACATAGTCCTCACTGAATCAAACGAAAGAAACAGAGTGCATAGAACTAATCAAACAAAACAAACAATCAACAAGAAAAATAAAATCAAATGCAAAAGAACAAATAAAAGAAAATGCAAGTAAAGAAAACTGTAAAGAAGGAGAAGCAACTCAAAATACTTCCCAGGGGGCTCTATCAACCACAAACAGCTGCTCATCCGGGAAACTATCATCTGCAAAACAATCAAAAGATTCGAAGTCATTAATATGATCAATTTTTTTATTAAGTAAAAATTCAGGTGTATGAAAAATAGGATCATTATCAAAGAAAAGAGAATTTAAGCAAATAAACTCTGTTGGTGTCAAACTCTCCACAGCATTCAAGTCACTTGTGTTATCAAAATGTGATGACATTTTGCCAGCATTGAAAACGTTCAACTCAAGTGTCATGTTCCCAAAAGTAAGCTTCAAAACACCACTTCTGCAATTGATCAAAGCATTTGATGTAGCTAGGAATGGCCTTCCAAGGATGACAGGAGCTTGGTAAATAGTGGAGGCTGGTTGCTGCATATCAAGAACTACAAAATCCACTGGGTAGTAGAATTTGTCCACCTGGACCAACACGTCCTCTACAATACCCCTCGGTACCTTAATTGATCTGTCAGCCAACTGCAGCGTGATGGAGGTCTTTTTCAGCTCACCCAATCCCAACTGTTCATACACTGAGAACGGTAGCAGGTTTACACTACTCCCCAGATCAAGTAAAGCTCTCCCAATGCGTGATTCGCCGATCATAATGGAAATATTGGGAGAGCCGGGATCTCCAAACTTCTGAGGAGTCTCGCTCAATATCAATGCACTAACTTGCTCCGTCAGGAAAGCTTTCTTCTTTACATTCAGCTTCCTCTTCACTGTGCACAAGTCCTTCAAAAATTTTGCATATGAAGGCACTTGTTGTATGGCATCCAAGAGTGGAATATTTATTTTCACTTGCTTGAAAATCTCTTGAATCTCCGTGTGATACCTGCTCTTTTGGCCAGCTGCCAATCTCTGAGGATAAGGAACCACAGGTTGGTATCCCTTACTAGTTTCAGCATCTACACTTACAGGCTTCTTCAGCTCTGGTCTCACTACCTCTGGTTCTTTCTCAACTTCATCATGTTCCGTTACATCTTCAGGTGTAGGAGCAGCTACCTGTGTGTCTATAGGCATCTCTGGTCGGGAAACTTCTTTCCCACTTCTCAAAGTAATAACTGCCTTCGCCGTCTCAATAACGTCCCCTGAGACATTATGCACTTGCTGTTGTTGCTGCCTGTATACTTGAGGATTAGGTTGAGGCTGTGCTGGAAATTTCCCTTTCTCCAGGGTGCTCAAGGTTGTGCTCATCTTGTTCATAGTGCCACGCAACTCATTTATGGCCTGAGTATTTTGATTATTTGTGGTGGCCTGAATCTGCATGAATTGTTGAAGTGTATTGGCCATCTGTGCCATACTATCATCTAGAGTTTTCTTTGCAGATGATGAAGGTTGAAAACTCTGTGCAGCCATATGAGGTTGAAATCCAGGCGGAGCTACAGGAGGATAGCTCTGAGGATTCTGATATGACGGATACTGATGCTGAGGAGCACTCTGATGAAATGGTTGCTGTTGAGGTGGTGGGGACCGACCAGGTTGATCATTTCTCCATGAGAAATTTGGATGATTCCGCCACCCCGGATTATATGTGTTGGAGAAAGGCTGATTTTGTGCTTTATTCACCCAATTAGTTGATTGCATCTGCTCCGACCCACTTTCTTGAAACACTGGCATTATCGGGCAGTCTTTGGTCTTATGGTTTGAATCAGCACATATAGAACATGCCTCTGCTACTTTCACAGCCTTTACTTTGTCCATTTCCATGACCTCCATTCTTCTAGTTAAAGCAGTTATTCGGGCTTGAACATCAGTGTCCCCTTTAAGCTCGTATCTACCCCCTCCAGAAATAGCTCTCAGTGGTTGTGCTGTTGATGGAACTCGATCAGTACGAGTATTCCACTGTTGCGCGCTCTCAGCAAGGTAGTCAAAAAATGACAGTGCTTCATCAGGTTCCTTGCTAAAGAACTCCCCATTGCACATTGTCTGAACAAATTGCTTGCATTCCGGAGTGAGGCCAGTGTAAAAATAGCTCACCAACCTCCAAGATTCAAAACCATGATGTGGACAGATGTTCATCAAATCTTTAAATTTTTCCCAACTGGCCTGAAAGGTCTCATCAGGTCTCTGATTGAATTGGCTGATTTGCTCTTGCAAAAATTGAGTTCTCTGAAAGGGAAAAAATTTTTGTAAGAATTCACGCTGCATATCAGACCAACTAGAAATAGAGTTGGGTCTTAAAGAGTTAAACCAAATCTTCGCTTTATCCTTTAAAGAGAAAGGAAATAAACGAAGTCTAATGAACTCATCAGTAACAGCCCTAGTGATAAATGTGGCACAAGCCAACTCAAAATCTGTTAAGTGCTGGTACGGACTCTCAGAATCCATCCCGTGGAACTGAGGTATCACTGACATCATGCCATGCTTAATAGAGAAATTGGGTGCATTTTCTGGTAAAATAATGCATGAAGGTGTAGTGGTACGAGTGGGTTGCAAATAGTCCTTAAGAGTGCGTGGTGCAGGTGCAGCCATGTTTTCTGTTTTAATTTCAATTTTGCCACCTGACTCACTCAAAGAAAAGATAGGCGAGCTATCTATCTCCAAGCTGTGTATACTACTCTCAACACTCGATGTGACTCTAAGCAACCTATTTGAACTGTCTCTTACCCATGACATGAAACATCAGTTTAGAGAAGCAAAAAAAAAAAAAATTAACGAGTTTAAATTTAAACTACTTTCCCCGGCAACGGCGCCAAAAACTTGACTCACTCAAAAATGAGTAGCATTAATGCTATCCCAAGTGCAGGAGGATGTCGTGTAATAATAAGGAATAAATTCCTAGATCGTCTCCTCAGGGAAAATTTACTCAAAATTTAAACTCGTTGAAAAATTGTGAAAAACTTCACAAAGAAAAAAAAAATAAATGGTATGTGCAATGGATGGAAATTTTACTAGTCATGGACTAGATTCATGTTTTTAGATTTGTTTGTCGGATTTGAATGCAGCGATGAAAAGTAAGGAATGAAAATGCATGAAACTAAATTAAAATTGCTGAAATTAATAGACTGAAATTTAAAAGAACAAGAAAAATAAATGACATTAATTTAAATAATAGGAATTAATGATGCAAGAAAATAAATGACATTAACCTAAATAGAGGAATTACAAGTGCGAGAAAAATAAATGATAGTAATTTAAATAAACAGAAATTAAAGGTGCAAAAAAAATAAATGACAGTAATTTAAATAGACAGAAATTAAATGTGCACGGAAAATATAAGACATTAAACTGAAATTAAATAAAAACAGGAATTGTAAGGAATAAACTTGATGTTTGGAAATGGAGACTGCGTTCTCCAATCCAAAAATCTGAACTTCCAGATAAAATGATTTCTCAAATAAAATAAACGCTCTAAATAAAATGCATCCTAAAAGAAATTGAACTCTCAATTAAATTAAAATTTCAAATAAATTACACACTCAAATTGAAGTTGAGCTCTAAATAAAATAAACACTAAAAGAAATTATTTCCTAGATGAATACAAAGAAAGCTTGCTTTAACATGGAAAGAAAACTTGCTTCCTTAAGTTTCAAATTAAAGCTGTAAAATAAACTGATGCTGAATGAAAACTAAAACAGAAGCATGAAACTGAAAAATGAATTAAAATGAACAACAACTGCCGAATGAAATGAGAATGAAACTGAAAAATGAAAGCTAAGTTTTAAAGTTCTGTCTTCTCTCCTTCGTCTCCACTGCCTTGATGCCCTTTCTCTTCTGAGCTCTCTCCTATTTATAGGAGAGAGCATCCTACCATTTCTCAAGAGTGGGTGGCCAAACTTGGGAGTGGGTGGCCTAACTTGGGAGTGGGTGGCCTAACTTTGAAGAATGATGGAGTGGGTGGCCTAACTTTCTTTCTGCATGTGCTGATTTTCTGCTTGCTCCCTTGAGTTCCAGCCGTGAGTTCCATTCTCTTTTAGTATTTTCATAAATGCCCTGCAGTACATAAAAAATATATTTCTTTCAAAGGCAAATATAGAACTTTATGTGTATAAAATATTGACATCAATTAATTTGCATTCAATATTAGAATTTGATGCATAATTAAGTGTTCAATCTTTATTTGATAAAATAAATCACCCATTTAAACAACTTAATTATGCAATTCTAACCTTTTATCACGAATAGAGACACTCCGCTTTTGTGGTTAAACAATAGATGGACTCGACCACGCTTAGTGGGTGAGGAGGGAAACACTTAAACAAGTTGCTTCCTCCTTTGTTCACCAAGGGCAAGTGGAGGCATTCAGCTTTGGTGTTTAGGCATGTAACAACCGCTCCATAGAGATGAAATGAGCTACTAAATTTTGTCCTACTTTCTTTTTATGTGGAAATAATATATTAACAATTTACAAAGGAACTTTCTCATTCTTTTCTTCTTTTATAACTTCAAAACTCAAAATAAGATGTTTGTCAAAATACAAGACTGTCCCATTAGTTACATATTAAAAATCATAACTATTTTCATATTATGAACATCTTCCCGTACAAACTGTTTGCTTTCTCAAAATACAGTCCAAACAGTTTCACAAAGCCTTCAAAAAAAGTAAAACTTCATTAACAAGACCCAACCCAAGGCTACTTAATATCTGTCTCTCCTCCGTGAGTAGTATCTTCTTTTATAGCTTCATTTCTATCATTACCTGGGAATTTAAAACATTAAACATAAAAGTGAATCTAATAATCAGTAAGCAATATACCATACAGTTAAAATATCATACATCAGTTATTCATTTCTTTTGAAAATTTATATAAGTTTAAAACATTTCAATTTTCACTTTTCTCCTCCTAAACTATTACGCCCTGTGTGTTAGGATTAGTGGTCTTTTGGACCTAATCGGCCCGTAGTCGAGGGTTGGGAATCATTCAGTCAGGATGGGGCCACTAGGTGCACCACCAATGGAGCCAATCCAGCATTGCAATCTGTCCCTCTCAGTGGTACCATCGTCGTATTTTCATAGATAAAACCTTAATTTCCTTTTTCTTTCATTTTTCCTCTCATAACATTTTCATCATCTTTCTTAGTCCAAACCAGTATGCATTTTCTTTCATAAAAGAATGTATTTCATGCTATAACTATATATTAAGAAAATCACTAGTTTTTAGGAAAGCAAGTACATGATAAATTTCATGCTTTCAACCTTGAATGTGAATGCTTTACATCATACTTATACACATAGTTATAACCAATAGGATGCTTAACATGGGCTACCAAGAAAGTTGATTTATTATATACATTTATTTTTCATTACAAAGAAGCATTTGAAGAAAACAAGCACATGTAGTAGAAGAAAATATTTTGTAAAAAGCATGATCATAGCTACTTACCTCCAAGCTCAACTTTTATTTCCTTTCGCACTTCAATAAATCCTATTCAATGAAATGAAATGAACATATCAATATCCACCTCACATTAAGCTTTGTTAACCAAGAACGAAGTAAAACATGCATTTTCCTTAACTTCCTGTTCACTTAGAAAAAGTCAACTACAAGACACAATCTCTATCCTTTCAACTTCTAACCATATCAAACAAGGTCAACAAGAAACCAATTCAATACAACTTTATTCTCTCCTTCTCACCATCCATTTCTTTAAGGTATAAAAATTTCAAGTTATACTTCTATAATGCTTGCTGACCAACAAGGCCCAATCAATTTTCTACATGAAAGATAGTTGAAAATCATGGAATTAGAATGTATAGATGATAGGAATTTGCTTGGAAATTGAAGAGAACAAGAAAGTACTAAAATCTGGAAAATTTCACCAAAATGGATATTTGAAGACTTTTAGTAACCTTGTTGGAACCAAAATGTGTGAACTAGAGCTTACTTGAGGGCTGATTTTTAATGCATCATAGTGTGGATAAATTACTCCTTCACAATTGCCTTCACAAGATATTGTGGTCGTTTGCTGTGATTTTGGTTGCTTAGTTGGTCTTTCGATACTAAAGATTTCTTTGTATCTAGCTTTGCACGCATAAGCTTTTCTTCCAAAGAGGTCGAGCTGCCTCCAAGGATAGTGTAGATATTTTCACTTTGCATTTCATATTAAGACGTCTAATATTATATAACAAAAAAATTTGAGATCCATATTATTAAATTTATTATTTCTCATAAACTTAGGTTTAATTTTAATTTTTGAGATGCCACAATCTTGAAAGTAGATAATATATAGAAATTAGACAAATTTTGGGACTTTAAGGAAAAAAATCGGAGAGAGAGACACCTCTAGGTATATTGAAATTTTTAAAATATTAGAAGACATAAAAATAAATCTATGGGGTATTTTTTGTTTTCAAAAGTTTTTTTTTTTTTTTTGGGTTGGGGGGAGGAGGCAGCTATATTCGAAAGAAAATGAAGGGGAAACCGAAACCTAAGTCTAAACGGGGTGTTGCACTCTCTTTATTTTTTTCTCTTTAACGAGTTGAAATGGTGGACTGAGCTTTGTGGGACCCACGAGTTTAACTATGTTTGGATGTCTTACATTAATTAACACTTAAAATGACTCCATGACAACATTACACTTGTTTAACATTAACCCCACCACATGAACATGCAAGAAAACGACTAAAATGGACACAATAATGGCATTAATTTATTTTAGCAAAATTATTAATAAAATTACACTACCATCGTCTTTTATGAAAGAAACATACAATTAACTATAATTTTAAGTTTCACAAAAACTATCTTGAGCGTTATAATAATAAAAATCCAAAACTGATAGCAAAGAAAAAGTAGAATATAAGAAGGAAGTTACTAATTTTCCTATATATTATCTTCATTCCTCCCCACACAAACACATACTAACCTTCATAGGATCCACCAACCCAATCTATATCCTTCATCACCACCATGTTCTTCCAAATTCTTCTCTTCGTAGCCTTTTATGTCATAGCCAAGCACTTGCTTTCCAAGACCCAAAACCTCCCACCAAGCCCTTTCTCCACCCTCCCCATTGTTGGCCATCTCTACCTCCTAAAGAAACCCCTCCACCGCTCTCTAACCAGGCTATCAAACCGGTACGGTCCCATAATTTATCTCAGCTTTGGTTCTCGACCAGTCCTCGTTGTCTCTTCCCCGTGCGCGGCCGAGGAATGCCTTGCCACCAAAGACATCATCTTTGCCAACCACCCTCGCCTGCTGGCCGGGAAACACCTCGGCTACAACTTCACCTCCCTTGAATGGGCCTCCTACGGCGATCACTGGCGAAACCTCCGCCGTATTTCGTCCCTCGAACTTCTCTCTTCCCACCGCCTCCAAACGCTCTCCCATATACGCACCGACGAGGTTCGTTTGCTCCTTCGCCGGCTCTTGCTTACTAATAATAAGAATCAAAACCAGACTCAAGTCCATGATCTAAAATCTGCCTTCTTTGAGCTGACGCTTAACATCATGATGAGGATGATTTCTGGGAAGCAGTATTACGGGGGCAGCACGGCAGAAGCAAAAGAAGATCAAGTCTGCAAGTTTCAGGATATTGTGTCTGAAACATTTCGGTTGGAATCTGTGACAAATGTCGCAGATTTTTTGCCGATGTTGAGCTGGTTTGGGATTAGTGGGATGGGGAAGAGGTTGATTGTATTGCAGCAAAAGAGAGACAGATTCATGCAAAGCTTGCTAGAGGAGCATAGAAGAATTGGATGTGATGCAGATGTAGAAAAGGGTAAGAAAAAGAAGAAGACCATGATTGGCGTTCTGTTGGATCTGCAAGAATCAGAACCTGAATACTACAAGGGCGAGATTATCAAAGGCATCATGCTGGTAAGTATTGAGAAGGCAATACACTTCACATTAACGAGATTTTTTAGTCCAAAACAATATCTTAGGTTTGGTTACTGAGAAATTTTGAGTTTAGAATTTTGAAATTTAGGATGAAGTATATTTTAATATTATTATTTTAAAATTAAAAAAATTAAATTAAATTAAATTATTTATTATATGTGACACCCCGCTTTTACGTATATTTTCACTGAAGGTATATTTTAATTTAATTAATATTATAGTGCTATTATTTTATATTATCAGATTTTAATTAGATTTTATTTGCTGTTGAGTTTATAATTGCTGTTCGATTTATTTTATCTTGTTTTTGGATTTAAAATTAAATAGCTAGTTTTTCCTAGTTATTTATTTTATATTAGCTTTACGTTGTGTTTAAAATATATTTTCTTAGTTTTATTTATTTATTTGATGTGGTGTTTAATTTATTTTAAACGTTTTACGGTTTTTAAAATCGTTTTCGGCGGATCAGTTTATGGGTTCCGGAGTGAGGATTGGACCTCATTTCTTTCCTTTTCTCTTTTTCCATTTTCCCTTTTCCTTTTCCTTTTCTTCTTTTCCTTCCTTTTTGTTTCTTTTCTTTCTTTTTCTTCCTCTTCTTCCGTTCGGCTCCCTCTCCCGCGCGTTGCTTCTTCCTTTTTCTCCTTACCGCGCAGCCACCTTTGGCTGGCCATATCTCCGCCGTCCGGTGGAGGTGTCGTACACCACCCCCGCCATTCTCTTCCCCTCCCATCAGACTACATCCCTACCAATTTTCAGAGCCATCGGACCAGTCGTTAGCCGCTGCGAGCCCCTCGAAGTCGCGGCACCTGCTCTGTTTTTCACCCTATCGCCGGTTTATTCCTCCGCCCAGACCCGCCGCTTGCCGGTGGCGTGGCCTACACCACCCACCCAGAAATCTTCCCCTCCCTCCGGCGCACCACCCCACCAAAGATCTCCCCCAACCGTGCTGCCGTTTGGCCAGAAAAGCACATCTAAGCCGCACGGCTTTTTGCTGATTCCGGTGCCGTCGCACCACCTCCGGCCACCATCTCTTCACAGCTTCTTCCCCTACCTCTTGCTGTCCTAACCCACCTAATTTCGGCCCCGATCCGTTGCCGGAGCAGCTCGCACGAGCTCAACTCCGATCAGCCCCTTTTGCACTTCCACCGCCGTTTCCACCGCCACCCATGGCCAAAACTCACTTCCTTTAGCTTCATAAATATCTCAAGGCCATTCCCTATCAATTTGGTGTGTTGGTTTGTCCCCGTTCAAAAGTGGGTATTTTGCGACCCACGACTACAGTGCAATTTTA
Source organism: Carya cathayensis (assembly GCA_011037825.1). Taxonomy (NCBI): domain Eukaryota; kingdom Viridiplantae; phylum Streptophyta; class Magnoliopsida; order Fagales; family Juglandaceae; genus Carya; species Carya cathayensis. The sequence continues at coordinate 457,369 of QGSO01000141.1, read as the reverse complement.
CTGTTACGTTGCTTTCCGCCCATCGTTTGCCGCGCGCGGAACCTTCTAAAAATGCCTTATAGCGCAATAAGTATTTTCCAAACTTCGTTTTAGATTTTAATGTATTATTGCCTTTACAATAACTTATTTTGTCATCTGGTTGGTTTGTTGATTCCGGACTGAGTCCGAGGAGTTCGGGCGAGTTTTGTGATATGTGGCTTGTGATCCATTTTCTGGGAAAATGGTGGGTTATTGGTTGGGCCATTATCTGGGATAATGGCGAGGATTGGTTTTAAGGAAAATGTTTTTGGGCCAAAATGGAATTTTGGCGTGCGTGGAAAAATATGGTTTTTGGGTTGTGCATTGGGCATAATTCATGCATTTTTGTTTTGATTGTAATATGTTTTCTATCTTGCGGTGTTTGGATTTTACTTACCTGCGGCACCATTTTTGGTACCGTAGACTTTGGTGCAGGGATCGAGGAGGAGGAGGAGGCTGAGCCCGAGGATGCGGCTCCGCCTGAGTTTTGAGTTGGAGCTTTTGTTTTGGTTTTGGCTTTGAAACAATATTTGTATTGGTATTATTTTATTATGTATGTTTTGAACAGTTTTGTATTTTATTTAAGAAAAATTATTGTACTTAGTATATGTCCTTGCTATCCGCTGCGTATTTCTTCGCGCACAATTGTCGCTTGCACACACTCGACACTCGTCGATAGAATGGTGACCCGGGTTGTCACCATCCGGACGTCTCGAATTCCCCGTATCCGTACGTGGGGATTTGGGGGCGTCACAGGTGGTATCAGAGTGGTTTGGCTCTGGGTAAAACCACATGTCCCATAGGAGCAGTACCAGAAAGTTTTTAAAGTTGTGTTTTAAGGAGTTTTTTTTTTTTTTTGAAGCTTGGTTTTCTGTTTTAATTGAGTTAACTTGTTTTTAATTATTTTATGTATTTGCTTGGTTTATCGCATGCTTTTTTGTGTTATCGTTATTTGGTTTTGTTTTAAGTTATATGTTTTGTTTTGTCCGGAATTAAAAAGTGGGGTGGAATTAAAAAGTGGGAGGATTATGCGATGGCAGGAGGAAGGTACTATTGAGAATGTCGTTGGTAGGAATAAATACTTAGTGTAGTGGGGTTGAATTTTATAGAGGTGGGTTACTCTTATAATGTTGTGGCTAGAAGGAAACGACGTGGGTTAGGCGATCTCTTGGGAGTAAGAATGTAAGTTGCAACTAAGGAGGGGAGTTAGCTTTAAGTCGCTTAAGATAATTGAGGTCTTGGGTTTTGTAGAATTTATGTAAAGAGATTATAGAATAGGAGAGTGTAGGTTCAACGAACTTTAAGGATTGGTTTAAGAGAATTTTATCTAAGGTTTGAGGTCTTTTCTATTTCAGGAAATAAGATTTGGGTAATTAAGGTGTTAGGTTCGACAAGATTTGGGGGAAATAATTAAATTTCAAGTTTTAAATTTCGCTGATTCGGATGAGCAATTTGGTGGCAATCGGGGTTTTAAAATTTACAAGTTTTTAAGGTGCATGTTTCGAATTAAAGCCATCAATCTGAGGATTTCAGAAAATGATTTATCATCCGTTAATGTATTAGATTTTAAAAGTTTTGGGAGTCGATTGTTCTATTATGGGGTGTAAGCTCATTGATCTTAGAAATTCTATAAATGATTCTTATTTGATTTAAGGTTCTAGAATTGCAGAGTTGAATGACCAATTTATAATTAGAGTTGGGTTATTGATATGGAAAAAATTTTTTTTTTTTTCTGGGGTACATTTCTTTAAGAATGGAAGGTAATGATCTAACTCATATATTTCTTTGAGGATTTTAGGTATTAACTTATTTCAGAAAATAATTATTGTTAATTCGAGATTGTAGTAATAGATTTTAGGAAATGATTTTTTATCGGTTCGGAAGAAATAGATCCATCAAGGTTTTGGAAACAATGGTTTAATTGTTGGTATTGAATTCGATTGAAGTTGAGACCTTATGTTTCGAGACTTTTGGGAACGGATTATTAGCAGGTTTAAGGTCATTTTCAGTATAAAGCTTTAAACGATAACTATTTGCTGATGTTAAAGGAGTAAGTTAAGCAGATATAAGAATGACTCATGTTGATTTGCGGATATAAGTCCAGATGATGGAAATAGTAGTAATGGATTACTTGTATGTTGGAATGACTATTGGTTTCAGCTAAGGACGTATGAGATTAACAAATTTCATGAATAGATTTTATGGAATTTCAACAAAGTTTTAAGGGTTCGCAAATTTTTGGAAATGATTGGGTATTATTTAAAATTTTAGATTTTGAGAGTTCGGGAGTCAATTGTTTTGTTGTTGGATATAAATTCGTCGACCTAACGGATTTTGGAAAAGGAATTTTGTATAAAGTAAGGTTATGAGAATTGAGGATTTGATGGACTGATTCATAATGAGATTGAGGTTTTAGTTTCGCAAGATTGGTGTACTAGTAGGAATTATTTTAGAAATTGATTAGGCTGCAATCATAAATGGAGTTGAATAAAGTGGAAGTGGATACAGGAATTATTAAGGAGGATATTTCTTGGGGGATTAAAGGTAAAGATCTAATTTATATATATTTTTTTTGGATTGAATATGTCGATCTAGTTCGTGGGTTTGTTTAAGGATTGATTGTATCGATCTATTATGAAAAATGAATGTTATAACTCGAGGTTTTTGTAATAGGTTCTGGGATTGATCTATATCAAGTTTAAGGATAATAGATGGTGCGGGTTTTGGAAAATGAACTTTGTTTATTTTGAGGATAAGGTACAGATGTTGGAACTGGGAGCGATGGATCACTTATACATTGGAATGATTTTTTTTTTTGTATTAGCTAAGGGTACATGAGATTCAGTTTCAGTGGTGGTGAGGGCATATGGATTTCAGAGAGTATAAATTCTAGTCTCATTTTGACTTGAGAGGAGTGGCTTTGGTGAGTACTGAAGTGGATTAGATGTGATGGTATTAAATTCAAGAGATCTTAATTTCAAGTTCTTGGTGAGCTAATTGGAGTGATGGGTGGGATTAATAGTTGGGACTATCTTCAGGAATTTGTTGTGACTTGAGGTCACATACGAATTTAATTTTGAGACTATACTTTCCTTTGGAGTTTAAGTGTTCAGTTGGGAGAATTTTAGACCTTTTGTTTAACTTGAAAAGAGATTGTTGGGTCGTCATGTGTGGTGGATAATAAAATCTCGAAAGTGGAAGCTTAGGGATCAGCTGTGATTAGCCTAACCAGATACGTGAGGTAATAAGCAGTAGGACTCAAGAGTTTAGTGCAATGGTTTTGGTAGATTGGAGATTTGAATAGCATGACCTATTTTGAGATTTAATTTTGTATGCAATTGAAGGAAATAGTCGTGCTACTACTAGGGTTATGGGAATGGAAGTAGGTAAATGAGTGTTCAAGAAGGGTTCATCAAGGTTATGGTGAATTTAATCGTGTTTCGTAGTGAGTTTAGTCATCTCTAGATTAGACGATATTCAGAATTTAAGTGATGATCTTGAAAGTGTAAGTTGTTGGGTAGGAGTTATAGGTGCTCCATTAGCTGGTCGGGAAGGATTCGAGCCTTATGTTCTTGATCTTAGATGAGATTGGAGTATTTTTAAGATAATGTTACCTGTTTTTAATTTGGAAGGTTGCAATTGATTGATATCGTCCTTTTTGTTGATGATCATGGGTATCCTTGCGGAATTTTGATTTGATTAAGGTCGCTAGTGATAATTGAGGGATATGTGGTAATTCATGATTTTGGGAGAGTATAATTTCTATCAAAACGTGGTAAAGGATTTTCTTACTTTCAGGTGTTAAGAGTAGCTTGTACTCTAGGGTGTTAATTTATGAGGATATAGTCTTTTGTATCTTGGCAAGTTACCATAGTGCGCACAGAAGCGTGATTTTGAAGAATTAGTAGTGATTCGAACTTTTGATGGAAAATTAATAATTTGGTCGTGTAATTTATACTTATTGATGGTTTACTTCGAAAATAACTAAATGGTTACCAACTTGTGGAATGCAGTAAAGGTACTTGTAATTGGAGAGTAATATTTTTGGTTGAGCAAATTATGTTGATTGAGGTTTATTTTGAGAAGTGGCTATTAGGTTACCAATGTATAGTATACAATAAAAGTTTGGAGATTATAGCAAAGGAGTTGATTGAGGTTGACACAATTTATTGTGGGAAGATACTAATTATTGGAATTTACTGGGGTGCGGTTTTGAAGTTCTGGTGGATATGGTGATTTCGGTTTACGTGGCCGCTTTAAGAGTTGTAGACATGATGCGTCTCTAGGAGATTAGAACGAATATGATGGAGTTGCTTATAGGAGTATTTTTGGGAAGTGCATTCTTCATACTTGTGTGGAAATGGTTGATGGTATGATTTCCTCAAGTATAATCTGAGTTGTGTATTGTATCCTGCTTGGCGCTAATATTTGATCTCACAAATTTCGAGGACGAAATTTATTTTAAGGGGGGGAGGATGTGACACCCCACTTTTACGTGTATTTTCACTGAAGGAATATTTTAATTTAATTAATATTATAGTGCTATTATTTTATATTATCGGATTTTAATTGGATTTTATTTGCTGTTGAGTTTATAATTGCTGTTCGATTTACTTTATCTTGTTTTTGGATTTAAAATTAAATAGCTAGTTTTTACTAGTTATTTATTTTATATTAGCTTTACGTTGTGTTTAAAATATATTTTCTTGGTTTTATTTATTTATTTGATGTGGTGTTTAATTTATTTTAAACGTTTTACGGTTTTTAAAATCGTTTTCGGCGGATCAGTTTCTGCGTTCCGGAGTGAGGATTGGATCTCATTTCTTTCCTTTTCTCTTTTTCCTTTTTCCCTTTTCCTTTTCATTTTCTTCTTTTCCTTCCTTTTTCTTTCTTTTTCTTCCTCTTCTTCCGTTCGGCTCCTTCTCCCGCGCGCTGCTTCTTCCTTTTTCTCCTTACCACACAGCCACCTTTGGCCGGCCATATCTCCGCCGTCCGGTGGAGGTGTCGTACACCACCCCCGCCATTTTCTTCCCTTCCCATCAGACTACATCCCCACCAATTTTCAGAGCCATCGGACCAGCCGTTAGCCGCTGCGAGCCCCTCGAAGTCGCGGCACCTGCTCTGTTTTTCACCCTGTCGCCGGTTTCTTCCTTCGCCCAGAACCGCCGCTTGCCGGCGGCGTGGTCTACACCACCCACCCAGAAATCTTCCCCTCCCTCCGGCGCACCACCCCACCAAAGATCTCCCCCAACCATGCCGTCGTTTGGCCGGAAAAGCACATCTAAGCCGCCTCCAGCCACCATCTCTTCACATCTTCTTCCCCTACCTCTTGCCTTCCTAACCCACCTAATTTCGGCCCCGATCCGTTGCCGGAGCAGCTCGCACGAGCTTAACTCCGATCAGCCCCTTTTGCACTTCCACCGCCGTTTCCACCGCCACCCACGGCCAAAACTCACTTCCTTTAGCTTCATAAATATCTCAAGGCCATTCCCTATCAATTTGGTGTATTGGTTTGTCCCCGTTCAAAAGTGGGTATTTTGCGACCCACGGCTACAGTGCAATTGCACTGTTACATTGCTTTCCGCCCATCGTTTTCCGCGCGCCGAACCTTTTAAAAATGCCTTATAGCGCTGTAAGTATTTTCCAAATTTCGTTTTAGATTTTAATGTATTATTGCCTTTACAATAACTTATTTTGTCATCTGGTTGGTTTGTTGATTCCGGACTGAGTCCGAGGAGTTCGGGGGTCGGTTGGAATTGAGGAAGAAGATGTTTGTTGGTTGTTGGTGATGTTCGGGTTGTGTTGGCTATTTTATGTGATTTAATTGTATGGCATTGAATTTACATGATCATGTACATTTTATTGAAAATGGGTTTCTCATGTGTAAATTGTCTTTGGGTGCGTGTGTCTCTCGAGCCCAAGCCGGGATGAGTTATTATCTCGGTGGAGCTCCTCTGGTCACTCGGGAGCGGATAAAATTGAGTGACATCCCCTGGGTTGTTGCTGGGCGACGAATGGATCGGACGATACGGTAACGCTGTCGTGTCGACTCCGTGGTCCTTCGAGTGGCGGGGACTAGAGGATGGCCTGGCTAGGTACGCGCTGGGTGCGAGTCTGGGCATCACTCGTGTAGGTGTCACATGCGTAGTCGTTACCTACGGTGTGGCACAGAGCCAGAGTGTGCGGATGATCCCTAGGGGAGATCATGGTGCATGCATAATATGGAATGGTTTTGGATTGTTTGGAGATGGGCCATTATCCGGGATCATGGCGAGTTTTGTGATATGTGGCTTGTGATCCATTTTCTGGGAAAATGGTGGGTTATTGGTTGGGCCATTATCTGGGATAATGGCGAGGACTGGTTTTAAGGAAAATGTTTTTGGGCCAAAATGGGATTTTGGCGTGCGTGGAAAAATATGGTTCTTGGGTTGTGTATTGGGCATAATTCATGCATTTTTGTTTTGGTTGTAATATGTTTTCTATCTTGCGTTATTTGGATTTTACTTACCTGTGGCACCATTTTTGATACCGTAGATTTTGGTGCAGGGATCGAGGAGGAGGAGGAGGCTGAGCCCGAGGATGCAGCTCCGCCTGAGTTTTGAGTTAGAGCTTTTGTTTTGGTTTTGGCTTTGAAACAATATTTGTATTGGTATTATTTTATTATGTATGTTTTGAACAACTTTGTATTTTATTTAAGAAAAATTCTGGTACTTAGTATATGTCCTTGCTATCCGCTGCGTATTTCTTCGCGCATAATTGTCGCTTGCACACACTCGACACTCGTTGATAGGATGGTGACCCGGGTTGTCACCATCCGGACGTCTCGAATTCCCCGTATCCGTACGTGGGGATTTGGGGGCGTCACATTATATTTTACATAAAAATTTAAAAAAATTATAATAAAAATATAATTTTAAATTTAAGACGAAAATTTTATAGCTACGACAGATTTAGTCATTTAAATCATTAATTTATTTAATTTCCACAATAAAAAATGTCGCGAAAACATAAAAGATAAGCATATGACATCTGAACTTTCTTGGGACTTAAAAGATGAAATTCAAATAGGATTATCACTGTACCAAGTCATGAATGATATAGCAAGAAGATATTGTTGCTTATAGCATTCTTATTAGATTATTCTCAATATATAATTTATATAATATGAAATGATTTTACATTTGACTATTTCATTCAAAACTTATTATCATATTAGATTATTCATTTATTAGTTAAAATAATAATAAAAAATTATAAATTTAATAATTTTTTTCTAAGTTATGAGCTTATATGAAAATATATTATTATTTTTTATTAAATAATATAGAGAAATAATGTAGGAGAAAGAATGAGAATGAGAATGAAGAATAGAGGAAAGATAGAGTGTATAAAAATATTATTTTTTATTCATTTAGATATGAAGTTAGATAATCTAATATAGAGTATTTTCAACTCCTATTAATTAATTTTTTTATTAAATTTACATTTATATAATCTAATAAGAATGCTCTTACTTAAGAGAAAATTAACAGTTCAGACAACTGGACAAACAATTGTTTTTTACATGTGATCATGTATAACTCAAGACTGTTTCCATCTATAAGATGACAAAACGTAATAATATATACAAGTTCCATACCACAGAATATCTCGGTTTAAGTGTATAGATTGGTGTCTGTTCTCTTTTCTGAAAGAGATAATATCCATTTAGCTTGTGTGTGTGGAACATTTGATCATTATATTCCATATCTACAAGATGACAAAACGTAATAATATATACAAGTTCCATTCCACAGAATATCTCGGTTCAAGTGTATATATTGGTGTCTGTTCTCTTTTCTGAAAGAGATAATATCCATTTAGCTTGTGTGTGTGGAACATTTGATCATTATAATATTCCATATAAATTGATATTGTCAAATTCAAGTAAAGATATTTATCTACGCCGTGTAATATTATCACTAACAACAAAGTGCCGTCATTACACACATAAGCAGAGAATAATTGAAATATGTACATGTACAGGCCCTTTTATCAGCAGGAACTGACACTTCGGCAGGCACCATGGAGTGGGCAATGTCACTTTTGCTCAACAACCCAGAAGTTCTGAAGAAGGCGCAGGCAGAAATCGACAATCGGGTGGGACACGATCGCCTACTTGATGAATCTGATTTGGCTAAGCTTCCATATCTTCGTTGCATTATAAACGAAACACTGCGCATGTATCCAGCAACGCCATTACTTGTGCCGCACGAGTCATCGGAGGATTGCCAGGTGGGTGGTTTCCACGTCCCACGTGGCACTACACTACTTGTGAATTTGTGGGGCATGCAATATGAACCGACAATTTGGGAGGACCCCACAAATTTCAAGCCAGAGAGGTTTGAAGGTTTTGGAGGAATGAAAGATGAGTTTAAGTTTAGGTTCATGCCTTTTGGATCAGGGAGGAGGGGCTGTCCCGGAGAAGGTTTGGCCATTAGGATGGTTGGTTCTACTTTGGGCTCACTGATACAGTGCTTCGAGTGGCAAAGGATTGATGAGGTAATGGTAGACATGAGTGAAGTGGTTGGGCTGACCTTGACCAAGGCTCGACCATTACAAGCTATTTGTCGACCACGTCTAGCCATGATCAACCTTCTTTCTCAACTTTGAACCAATATATAATAAATGGAAAATAATATACACAAGACCACTATCCCACTTTCATCCCACCGAATAAGATGTGAGACATTTATTATCTTTAAATAATCATTTATTGGATGATTCTTTATCATTCAACAGTGCTAAATGTACCACTTCATATTTAATAAGATAAAAGTGAGATGAGAGTGTACTGTATAACATTACTCATATATATATAGCGTCCTAAAGAAATATGCGTTGCCTATGCAATGGATATGTTGTTTAGTGCTATGAAATACATTTCTTGTTTTTTACAAAGATTAAGGAATGTCTTGGGAATAAGATGAGATGTAAATAGGTAAAATATTTTTGTTCCTTATGTTACGTAGTTATTCTAGATTTTCTTCCACTTACAACCATTTATTGACACATTAGCATGTATGAGGCATGCATCATTCCACCTTCGCATCTCTTCACCTAGTGCAGATTGAGGAAACCGTCCATCTCTTGTCTTCTTTTCATTCTCAACACGTCTCTCTTCTTAATTGGGGGATATTCAAACAATGCCTTGTCCGTTAAACCCCCTTTTTTCCCTCGCCATCACTTGTCATTCCATTCCTTCTCAAACACTAACTTGCTATCTACTACTGTACTCTTCTTAATCCCTTCCTTCTTCGACCTACTTTTCTTTTCTCTCCAAGCTCTTCCCATTCAATGGCTTTCCGCAAGGTTTCCTTCTTTGGCATCCATAGTTCTCAGTCTTTCGGACCGTGCGATTCCTCCAATCATCTGGGGGAACTGGTTCTCACCGCTTCCTTGACTTTGAAGGCTACAAGTGGTCAACTACTACATCCCGTATTGACTTGAACTTTGTAAAAAACCGATCTGTGGCATTGGATTTGTCGAAGTCTCTCTGCAAGATGGTTGACCCTAAGGGCTTTGCCTCCCAAGTGGCTTTGTCCTCAACCATGTTCTTGATGGGGCTCCATTTACCATTCTATCATCCTATCCATGATGTGCTCAACTTTTTGGAACCAACTCCCTCTTAGCTTCTTCCTAATGTCTAAAGGATCTTAATGGCATGTTGTGTAGGTGGCAGTAGGTTTTGGAAGTCATTCGCAAGGAATACTCTGATCTTATAGGTTGAGGTGTTCCCCTACCCCACGGTGTTAAAAACATAGATGGAAATTGTGATGTCCCCAACTCCCACATACGGACATGTGGAAATCGAGGTGTCGGGATGATGACAACACGGGTAACGCATCTCATCGCCAAGTACCAAGTTTGTGTACATGCAACACGTCTATATTAAAAGACCGCAACAGGTAATAAAAGTCAATCTACTAAGTACCAAAATTTGTTTTAATACAAGTTCACTTAAAAATAAACTTACCAAAAATATTACAATTATCCAGCATAAATATAATACAAATAAAAAACTATAAACAAAACTAGAAATAAAACACAATCCACGAGTGATCCCCGATCAGTCCTCGGGCTCAGTCTCCTCGTCATCTGTATCAAAATCTACGGTACCAAAGACGACACCGCATGTATGTACTAAACCAAACAAATTTCAAGATAAAAATATATTCATGCAATAACCAAATGCATGAACATGATGCTATATGCATATGTCTCGAAAATCATCATTTCTCGAAAATAATCATTTTTCCAACGCACGCCAAAATTCCATTTTTGCCCAAAAACCCAATCCATTAAAATGGCCCAATAACCAAACCATCAAAGCACTGTAGGCGGGAATCGCAGGCGGGATTCTACCACCATCCATGCTGACCACCATCCCTATGAACCGCAGGCGGGACTCTACCTCCGTCCTTACTTACCACCATCCCTACAGTACTTCTGACTCAACCAGGCAATCCAATTGTTCAAATATACCCAAAATCATTTCTCGTTTGAAAACCCAATTTTTAATTTCCAACACATATACATGCATGCAATTACACGAAAACCCAGTTTTCCTTTTCACACATGAACATGCATGCACTATGCAATGCTTACGACAAGATACCAACAATACCAACAACAACAACTTCTAATATCAAACAACAACAAACAAAACTCCGTTCTCTAATCCAACCGACCCCCGATTCCTCGGACTCAATTCGGCACAACTAACCAAATCAAAATTATTGTTAATGTAAAAGTATATTTAAATCTTAAAGGAAGTTTAAAAAATACTTACAACACTATAAAATATTTTTCGAAGGATCACAGAGGTGCAAAATGCACTGTGGCTGTGGATCACAAAATACACGCTTTTGAATGGGAACAAAGTAAGAGTTGGAATTGATAGGGAAGGCCTTAGAGGTATTGGTGAAGTTAAAAGAAGTGGCAGTTGGCCATGGGTGGCGGTGAAAACGGCGATAGAAAGCCAAAAAGGCCAAGTCGGATTTTCGAAACAATAAGATAAATAAAATAATTCAAATGTAGTGATTAAATAAAATAAAATAATATGATCAAAAAATACAATAATTTTAAAGCTCAAAAATAAACTAATTTAATATAATATAATAATAAATACCAAAAAAGCACGTTAAAAATAATTTCACCACTTAAAAATCATAAAATAATATTGTAAAAATCATCTTTAATTTAAAATAAGAAAATCACAAATTATAATAATTTAAATAAAATCACTCAATAAAAATATACGTAAAATGGGGATATCACAGAAATTTATGTAGTTTCTAATATCAAACTGGTTTCTGGGTGGTGAGTTTGGAAGGCTGTTATTCTCATACCAAGGAGTAGCATAGGAAATTCTTCTTTGTCTCAATTAGTGGTTGGGAGTTCCCTTCTAGTGAGGCCTACCATCTAGAATTCCTTATTCAGGTGGGGGAGGGTATTGTCCTTGAGGACCGTAACCTTGCAATTATTCTTTCCGACGGTGAGGAAGCTCACCTCCATCTAGTTTATAAGTGGGTGGAGTATAATGACAACGCTACTTTGTCTGATGTTCTTCTCACTCACTCCAACATCAATAGCTTTTTGGTTTCAGTGAACGGGGCTCACGTTTTTTGTTGCCAGCTCTTAGGTGCTCTTTTGCTATCTCGAGGGCAAAAGAGAGGATCTTTTGCTCCTTCAAGGCAGGAATGAAAGAAAACTAGATAGCAACCCAATTCGTGGCTAGATTGAATCATCCTATGAATCAAGCTCTAACAGGGAGAGGGTGATTCTTGCTTCATCGACCCCTAGGGAAATGGGTCAGTTCAACCAGCTCCTCCATTTCCAAACTTACTAGAGGAAGTTAAGGACCAAGCTAAGATTGACCTGGCATTGGTGTTAGATGTGGAGTCACCTGAGCTGGTTGGTCAATAGGTCGTTCGCCATACACCCCTTACCTCGGGTGATCAAGATGGGACTCGTTGTTAGGATGAAGAAGATATTGATGTGGTTCTTCATTCTACATTTTTGGGAGCTGCTCCCTTGGTTTCGATGAGTTTTGCAGTCCCATTTGGCAAAGTACGCAATGTGTCTTTGACACTTAGTGGAGGGGTTGACGCCTTTAGGGCCTGTGGAGAGAAAGTGCTTAGGTCGGAGGGTGGTTCTTCTTCATCATCTATTCCCTCTACTGTTTCTAGCGGCGTAACTCCAGAAATCCCTTTTATTCTTCCTGCATCCCTTCATGACAACCCTTCGAGGGCAGATTTTGGCAGAGGTCATGTATTCATCCCTTTGTCGCCCTTCAGCACCTCGTCCATGAGGGGTAATGTTTCTTCGTCTACATCTTTGATTGATTTTTCGACTGGCGATCATCCTTTGGACTCTGTAAAGCAACTAAGGGAAAGTACCTTTGCACTTTCAGCCTCTTTTTACTCAACCTCTTCTGATTCCCTCATCATTATAGGGCTTTGGCGAAATGGGTGGCTTCAGGCCTTTTTTTGTGGGAGTTTTTAACTTATCAAGGTTGCCTAGTTCCTCAGGATCTCAATCTGCGGGCCTTACACTGCAAGCTGATGATCATAGGGATGAGTCTGTTAGTGCCATGACAAGTAACCTCCGACTCTTTTTGACCCCCAACAAGTTTCATGCTTCTCGAATGTGATTTGGTTTGTTCTCTAGGGAGTTGACCATCTTGCAACTTGGATAGTTGATTGCTAGATCTACTTGGAAAAGGATAACCGTTCGATGCGTTTGTATATAGAGAGGACTCATCATGCTGTCTAGATGACCCAAGAGGAGGGTATGAGATGGCGAGGAACCTATCCCGGTTGGAGTTGTATTCCCATTCCCTAGAGGATCATGTCTTTTTTCTCCAGAAAATGATGGATAATTTCCAACATCATTTGGAGAAATCACAGGGGGAGGTGAAGTGAAGTTATTTTGAGGCGTAGATCATTGAGGAAGAGCGTGAAGCACTTTGTGATCGCCTTTGTCACTTGGACATGGAGTTAAAGGAGGCTTAGTAGCGTAGTTTTGAACTTGCCACCCGTATGACTTGGTCTAAGAAGGCTCGCCAAGAACTGCCCATTTAGCTCAACATTGCTCAAGGCGAGAAAGTTCAAGCTGAGGCATAACTTGAGATGGTGAGTTAGGATCATAAGCAGCACGACCAACATTTCATGTAGTTGAATGAGGCTTCTGAAAGTCAGAAGCAGAAACTGGCTGCCTCTGAGCTGAAGGTGGTTAAGTTGGGGGTCTACAAGGAGGAAGTTATCCACCTTTCCCCTCAATTGGTGGCTGCCTATAAAATTCGCAATAGGGCCTAGGATTTGGGCTTAAGCTCGACCTCACAAAGCTGAGGGATTATCTCCTAGACCACCTTAGTGTTGACCTGTGGACATTGAATTTGAAGTCCATCAAGGTTGGCCACGCCGCCTATCAGGTCTTTGACTCATTGGGTAGAGACATCATGTCTGGTGCCTTGAGCTCGTCGTAATCCATTACTCTTTCCTTTCTTTTCCTATAGTTTGTAATAAGGCTTGAACAATTTTTACTGATTATGACATTTTGGATCATGTTGAATGGTTGATTATTTGTCAATTATTTTTCTATCTTTGTCTGTTTGTTACGCTTGTGTGAAGTGTTTAAGCTTTGAGAGTGCGTGGGCTGTAATTTTTCTTAGTTTACTTGCCCTATTGTTTGGTCGGTTTGTTTTGTACATTGAGTGTGGCTGGACACTCGACTTGATCAGGCGGGAGATAGGCTCTGTTGTGCTTAGTGGTTTTCTCTTTTGTTTGCTAGGAGCGGGTGGAGACACTCGACTTTAGTGTTTAGGTGGAAAACGAACCCGATCGCACTTAGTGGGAGATGAGGGAATTGTGACGCCCCCAACTCCTACGTATGGACATGTGGAAATCGAGGCGTCGGGATGATGACAACATGGGTCACGCATCCCATTGCCGAGTGCCAGGTGTGTGTACATGCAACATGTGTACCCAAAAGAAACGCAGCGGGTAATAATAGTATTTCAACTATGTACCAGAATTTTGTTTAAGTACAAACTCGCTTAAAACAAGCATATTAAAAATATTACAACCAACCAACATAAATATAATACAAATCAAAACAATAAACAAAAGCAGAAAATATATCACAATCCACGAGTGATCCCCGATCACTTCTCCGGTGGAGCCACCTCCTCGGGCTCACCCTTCTCGTCCTTTATATCAAAATCTATGGTACCCAAGACGGTACCGTAGGTAAGTAATAATCCAAACACCTACAAGATAAATAATATATTAAAACTCAACAATATGCATGAACAGGATGTCATATGCATAAGATCAAAAAATAATCTTTTCCAAAAATAATTCTTTTTCAACTAATGCCAAAAATCACATTTGACCCAAAAATAATTCTTTTCCAACTCACGCCAAAAATCACATTTGGCCCAAAAATTACCTTTAAAACTTTTCCTCGCCATTTTTCCAGAAAATGGCTCAAAAATCCAAGTCCCAACTTTTCATTAACCGAATGCACCATGACCTCCCCTAGGGGTCATCTACACACCCTGGCACCCTTCGTCACACCATGGGTAACGACCATGCGTGTGACTTCCTAACCAATAATGCCCAGTTCTGCGTTTAGCAGAGGGGCCACGGAATCGGTACAAGAATGTTATCATCCCCGTTCACTCCCGTTGTTGCCCATCGACAACTCACGGGTCGTCACTCAGTATATTGGGTTCTTGAGTGACCAGTGTGATACCCCATTTTTACATGTATTTTCACTGAAGAAGTATTTTAATTTAATTAAAATATTGGTTCTTTTATTTTAAATTTAACGGATTTCAATTGGATTTTTTTTGTTGTGAAATTTATTTATAGAGCTTTCTTAATATTAATTATTGTTTTGAGTTTAAATTGTTGTTTAATTTATTTTAGCTTGTTTTTACATTTAAAACTAAGTTGTTAGTTTTTACTAGTTATTTATTATAATTTAGATTTATGTTGTGTTTAAATTATTTTATTTGATTTATAGTTTTTAAAGTTATTTTCGTTGTATCAGTCTTTGGACTCCAGAGGTGAGAACTGGACCTCATTTCTTTTCCCAATCTTCTCTTTTTCTCTTTATCTTTTATCTTTTTTCTTTGTTTTTCTTTCTTTTTCCTCCTCCTTTCCCCCGGTTCTCTCTCTCCCTGCGCGAACTCTCTCTCTCTTCCCTCTGCACGCCTTTTTCTTCCTCCTCCCAGAACCGCCGTTCACCGATGATGTGCATCTCACCACCCACCCAGATTTCTTCCCCTCCGGCCGGTGATCATCCCCACCAAATTTTACCTCCATCCGAGCCATAGTTTGCCCCACGAGCTCTTCCAAACCGCACGGTTTTTGAGCCGTTGTGCCGCCGTTGTTCCACCTCCGGCCACCACCTCTTCACCACTTAATTACCGACTCTTTGCCATCCTAAATCACCCATTTCCAACTACGATCCGTCGCCGGAGCAACCCCCATGAGCTCAACACTATTTTAGCCATTTTAGCCTTCCACCACCGTTTTCACCGCTACCCACAGCCAACTCTCACTTCCACTAACTTCATAAACACCTCTAAGTTATTCTCTATCAATCTCAAGCCTTGGTTCGTCGCCATTCAAAAGTGGGTATTTTACAACCCACGGCCACAGTATTTTTATACTATTACGTTACTTTTTCTTCGCCATTTGCAGCTCGTTGATTTTTCAAAAATTATCATATAGCGCTGTAAGTATTTTTCAAACTTCATTTTAGATTTAAATATATTATTACTTTTACAATAAATTTGTGACTGGTTGGTTATTCCGGACTAAGTCCGAAGAGTCGGGGGTTGGATGGATTTGAGGACGGAGTTGTTTGTTTATTGTTGATATTGAGATTTGTTGAATAATTTATGTCTTGCCATTTGTATTACATGGTGCATGCATATACATGTGTTAGATATTGAAAACTGGGGTTTTCATGCTAAATGGATTTTTTTGGGTGCGTGTGTATCACGACCCCAAGCTGAGATGGGGCATTATCTCGGTGGAGCTCTTCTGGTCACTCGGGAGCGTAATATACTGAGTGACGTCCCCTGAGTTGTCGCTGGGCAACAACGGGAGCGGGAGGGATGGTAACGCTCTCATACCGACTTCGTGGCCCCTTTGCTGGCGGGGGCTAGAGGATGCTTGACTACATACGCGCTGGGCACAGAACAGGATATCGCTCGTTGCGAAATCACACATATGGTCGTTACCCGTGGTGTGACGAAAGGAGCCAGGGTGTGCGGATGACCCCTAGGGGAGGTCATGGTGCATTTGGTTAAGGAAAAAGTGGAAATTGTTTTGAAACTTAGATTTTGGGCTATTATCTGGGGTAATGATGAGGAAATGTTTTAAAAGAAACATTTTGGGCCAAATGAGACTTTTGGCGTGTGTGCAAAAATGTGAATTTTTGAGACATATGCATTTGGCATCTTTTCATACATATTGTTGAGTATAATATATTTTTATCTTGTGGTATTTGAATTATTACTTACCTGCGGCACCATTTTGGTACCGTAGATTTTGATGCAAAGGTTGAGGAGGGGGAGGAGGTTGAGCCCGAGGAGGTGGTTCCGCCAAAGTACTAACATGGAGTTGTTGTAACATGGGATATTATCTTTATTTGTTTTTATGTTATGTAAGTGGTATTTGAAACAGTGTTGAACTTGTAATATTTTATTACGTGTGTTTTAAACTAGTTTGTATTTAAACAAAAATTCTGGTACTTAGTTGAAGACTTTTTTATTCGCTGCGTGGTTTATTTGTACACATGTTGCATGTACACACACGCTTGGCACTTGGCGATGGGATGTGTGACTCGTGTTGTCATCATCCCGACGCCTCGATTTCCACGTGTCCTTACGTGGGAGTTGGGGGCGTCACAACCAGAGGAGATCCACCGAGATAATATTTGATCTCGGCTTGGGGTCATGATACACACGCACCCAAAAATCTATTTACACATGAAAACCTAGTTTTCAATATTCAATACATGTACATATATGCCATTATGCAAAAAAATC
This sequence comes from Carya cathayensis, assembly GCA_011037825.1. Classification (NCBI taxonomy): domain Eukaryota; kingdom Viridiplantae; phylum Streptophyta; class Magnoliopsida; order Fagales; family Juglandaceae; genus Carya; species Carya cathayensis. The sequence goes on along the minus strand of QGSO01000141.1, from coordinate 440,241 downwards.
CAATTTTCCTTTTTACAAACATGATCATGCATGCTCCATGCAATGCACACATCAAGATACAAAATAACCAACAAATCTCAACATCAACAAGCATACAAATAACTCTGTTCTCTAATCCATTCGACCCCCGAACTCCTCGGACTCAGTCCGCTATAACCAATCAATCACAATTTATTGTTAAAGCTAAAATATATTTAAATCTAAAAGGAAGTTTAGAAAAAATTTACAGCGTTATATAATATTTTTTGAATAATCAATGGGCTGCAAAAGGTTGCGAAAAAACAACATAATAGTGTAAAATACACTATGACCATGGGTTATAAAATACCCACCTTTGAATGGGAACAAACCAAGATTTCGGATTGATAGGGAATGGCTTAGAGGTGTTTTTAAAACTAGTGGAAGTGGTGGTTGGCCGTGGTGGAAGTGAAAAAAAAAAAAGCCAAAACGGAGTTGAGCTTATGGTGGTCTTCGGTGACGGATCAGAGCTGGAAATGGGCTGGTTAGGTCGGCAAGAGGTCGGTGATGAACTGGTGAAGAAGTGGTGGCCAGCGGTTGCGTGACGGCGACGCGGGGATGATTGTGGGCTACAGCTTGGTGGGGCGCGTGCGGCTTAACGATGGTTTAGTTGGGGCTTAAATTTGGTGGGGAGGTGAGCCGGTAGGTGAGGAAGAGGGTGGTGGGGGCGTTGCATTTCACGGCAGCGGTACTGGGGCATACAAATGAAATGGGTCGGAGGGAAGAGAGAGAGGGTGTTGTGCGGGGAGAGAGGGACTGGGGGAGAAAGAAAAGAAAAAGGAAAAGAAGGAGGAAGAAAGAAAAAAAATGGAAAAAGAGAAAAAGAAAAGATAGGGAAAAGAAATGAGGTCCAGAAACTGATCAAACGAAAATAATTTTAAAAGCTATAAATTGAATAAAATAATTTAAACAAAATACCATGCTAAAATATAATAAATAACTATTAAAAACTAACAACAAAATTTTAAATCAAAAAATAAAATAAATTAAATTAAAGAGCAATTTAAACACAAAACAATAATTAATAAGAAATCACCTTAAAATAAATTTCACAACTATATAAATCCAATTAAAATTTGATAAATCTAAAATAAAAGAACCAATATTTTAATTAAATTAAAATACTCATTCAATAAAAATACACTGAAAAATGGGATATCACATCCTCCCCCTCTTAAAATAAATTTTGTAAGGTCAAACATCATTGCCAAAGCAGGATATAAGATACAACTCAGAGCACATTTGGGAGAAACATACCATCATTAACACCCAAACAATTAAGGATATTTCTCTCTCATGTCGACTCCTATAGGCGATTCCATCATACTTGCACTAGTGTCCCAGTGACCATCACGTCTAGTACTCCTAAGGTGACTATGTAATCCGAAATCTCTACTTCCACAAGATCCTTAATACAACACCCAGTAAATTCCATTAATTATTATTTGCCTACAATATAGTACTAACCTCAATCGACTCCTATGCTATAACCTCGAAACCTTCATTGTATTCCATCTTTGGTAACCTAATAGCCACTTCAAAGTAAACCATCAATAGGCATAAATTGCACAACCAAATGATTAATCTTCCATTAAAACTTCGAATCACTACTAATTCCTCAAAATTAGTACAAAATTCGAATACCGAATTATCTCCAAAAATCACGTTTTTCATGCGCACTCTGATAACCCTCCAAAATACATAAAGGCTATGGCCTCATAAATTAACATCATCAAGTACAAGCTCAATCAACACCCACTCACAAGAAAACCTTTACCACATTTTGGTAGAAGATACTCCGTCTCTCAGAATCATGAATTTTCACCCACTCCTCATTTGGCTCTCGTTGCCTTAATCAAAAATCAACATTTCGCAAAATACATTCATGATCATTGACCGAAATCAATATTCCACAAAATACATTGATGATCATAGACAAATCAATACCAATCAACCTCAACATCCCAAAATGAAAACAAGTATTATCATCTCAAAATGTAGCTACCACATCTAAGACAAGGGACATAACCTAAAAGGCTTGAATCCTTCCCGACCAACAAACAAGAGCACCTATAAACTTCTACCCGACAACCTATACTTAAAAGCTCATCACCTAAATTCTAAATATCATCCAATCTAGCGGTAACTAAGTCGCTAAACTCAATACGAACCACCATTCGAATTTACCAAAACATTATTGCAACCTTTGTGGTAACGCTCCCACTTGCTCCTACTCTCAAAAGGTTTAGTATTAGCACGACTAGTTCCTCAATAGTATATCGCAATTAAACCTTAAAGCAAGTCATGCTATTCCAAACTCTAATCGATCATAACTATTGCACAACACTCTTGGATTCTAATACTTTAATACCTCACATATCTGCTTATGCTAACCACCGTTGATGCCTAAGCTTCAACTTCCAAGATTTTATCACACACTATATATGGCAACCTAATAATATCATTTCAAATTAAACAAAATGTTCATAATTCTTCCAACTAGACGTTCGATCTCCAAAGTAAAGTATAGCCTCTAGAAATTTAAATTCCTATACAACCTCAATTCACAACTAATTACTGAAGATAATCGTAAAAATCATTGCCTACCATCATTCCATTGTGTAACCCGCTTCGACTACACACTCCGACCAACTCACCAAAAACTCATGACTACAAAGATCTCTTGAATTTAATACTATCGTCTCGACTCCTCTCCAACACCTACCGAAACCACTTCTTCCAAGCCAAAATGGAACAAAGACCTACACTCTCAAAATTCATACACTCACAACTATTACACATCGATTTGTCGTGTATCCTTATTAAAACCTATACTCATCCAACGTACAAGTGATTTATTGCTACCATTACCATCATCCAAACCTATATCCTTAGTATGAATCATTTCTGAATTTGCTCAACTTAAACCCTTAAAATCAGCAAACATCTATTACTTAAAGTTTTATATCGAGATTGACCTTAAGCCTGCTAATAATCCATTCCCAAAAGCCTACAGAACATATAGCCTCAAATTCAACCACATTAAATAACTACACATAAACTATTATTTCCAACACCTCGATGGATCTATTTCTTTTCAATTGATAAAAATCATTTCCTAAAATCTGCTACTACAATCTGAAGTTAACAATAATCATTTTCTGAACTAGATCGATATTTTCAGTCATCAGAGAAATACACGAACTAGATCATTACCTTCAATCCCCAAAGAAATACTCTCCTGAAAGAAAATTTCACACATCAGTAACTCAACTCTGATCAATCCTATTTAATGATTGCAAACTAATCACTCTCCAGAGTAGATCAAGCTAGTGCACCAAGTCTGTAAAACTAAGAACTCAACTCTTATTATAAATCGGTCCTTCAACTCTACAATTCTAAAACCTTAAATCAAATAAGAATCATCTTCTGGAATTTCTAAAATTAAATAACTTACACCCCATAAAAGAACAATCGACTCCCAAAGCTTTCAAAATCTAAAACATTAATGGATAATAAATCATTTTCCAAAATGCTCAAGATCAATGACCTCAATATAAAACATTCACCATATAAGGCTTGTAAGTTCTAAAGCCCCAATTGCTACTAAATTGCTTATCCGAATCAGCAAAATTTAAAACTTGAAATTTAATTAATATCCCCCCCCCCCAACCCTGAGCTTGTCAAACATATACCCTCCCATTCTATAAACTCATTCTACAAACTCTACGGAACCTAAAACCTCAAGTATCCTAAATAATTTAAAAATATTCTCCTCCTCAGCTATAACTTTATTCCCAACTTTAGAAATCACCTAAACTATGCCATTCCTTTCAAGCCCTGCTATTATAAAAACAACCTACATCGATAAAAGTTCAAGCCTACCACACCAAGTGTTCAAGCCTAACAATGACATTCTTAGTCATACCATCTTCCCGCCATAGCTTAATCTTTAACCCACTTTTCAATTCCAGAAAAAACAAAACAAAATAAAATAAAACAAAATTAAATATAATTAAATATAATCAAATAAAAAAAATATAATTTCAATTCAAATCAAGTCAAAGTAAATAAAATAAATTCGAATTTACTAAAATAAGTTCAAATCAAGCCTTTAAAATTTTCTGGTACTCCACCTATATGAGATATGGTTTTACCCAAAGCCGAACTGCTCTGATACCATATGTGACACCTCCAACTCTCACGTATGGATATGTAGAAATCAAGACGTCGGGATGATAACAACACGGGTCACGCATCCCATCGCCGAGTGCTAAGAGTGATGCAACATGTGTACACGAAAGTAACGTAGCGGATAATAAAAGTCTTTCAACTAAATACCAGAATTTTGTTTAAATATAAACTCACTTAAAACAAGCGTATCAAAAATATTACAATTAACCAACATAAATATAATACAAATCAAAACAATAAACAAAAGTAGGAAATATATCACAATCCACGAATAATCCCCGATCACTCACCGCCTACTCGGGCTCAGCCTCCTTGTCCTTTGCATCAAAATCTACGGTTTCCAAAACGGTACCACAGGTAAGTAATAATCCAAACACCCATAAAATAAAAAAATATATATTAAAACTCAACAATATGCATGAACAGGATGTCATATGCATGAGATCGAAAAATAATCTTTCCTAAAAATAATTCTTTTCCAAGTCTTGCCAAAAATCATATTTGGCCCAAAAATTTCATTCAAAACTTTTCCTCGCCATTTTTCCAGAAAATTGCCCAAAAATCCAAGTCTCGACTCAAGATCCATTTCCATTAATAGAATGCACCATGACCTCCCCTAGGGGTCATCCGCACATCCTGGCTCCCTTTGTCACACCATGGGTAACGACCATGCATGTGATTCCATAACAAGCGATGCCCAGTTCCTCACATAGCGCGTACGTAGCCAAGCATCCTCTAGCCCTCACCAGTAGAGGGGCCACAGAGTTGGTACGAGAACGTTACCATCCCATCCGCTCCCATTGTCACCCAACAACAACCCAAGGAACGTCACTCAGTTTATTGCACTCCTGAATAATTAGAGGAGCTCCACCGAGATAATACCCCATCTCGGCTTGGGGTCATGATACACATGCATCCAAAAACCCAGTTTCAATATTCAACACATGTGCATGTATGCCATTGTGTGAAAAAAAATCCAATTTTCCTTTTTCTAAACATGATCATGCATGCTCCATGCAATGCACACATCAAGATACAAAATATCCAACAAATCTCAACATCAGCAAGCATACAAATAACTCTGTCCTCTAATCCATCTTACTCCCGAACTCCTCGGACTCAGTCCAACATAACCAACCATTGATCCTTCGAAAAATATTATATAGCACAATAAGTATTTTCCAAACTTATAGTGCTGTAAGTATATTATGCCAGACTAATATACAAAAAGTGTAAAAAAAACAACGTAACAGTGTAAAATACATTGTGGCCGTGGGTCATAAAATACCCACTTTTGAATGGGGATGAACCAAGACTTTGAATTGATAGGGAATGGCTTAGAGGTGTTTATGAAACTAGTGGAAGTTGTGGTTCGCCATGGGTGGGGTCAAAAACAGCGGCAGCAGTGAAAAAATGGCCAAAACGGAGTTGAGCTCGTGGTAGTTGCTTCGGCGACGGATCAGAGCTGGAAATGGGTGGGTTAAATAGGTAAGAAGTCGGTGATGAACTGGTGAAAAAGTGGTGGTCAGTGGTTGCGTGACGGCGGCGCGGGGATGATTTTGGGTTGCTACTTGGTGGGGCATTTGCGGCTTAACGGTGGCTTAGTTAGGGCTTAAATTTGGTGGGGAGGTGCGCTGGCAGGTGAGGAAGATGGTGGTGAGCACGGGGCAATGCATAGCGGCACGACAATGGCACTGGGGGTAGATGAATGAAACGGGTGGGGGGGAAGAGAGAGAGGGTGTCACGCAAGGAGAGAGGGACCGGGGGAGAAAATTGGGAGAAAGAAAAGAAAGAGGAAGAAAACAAAAGATAAAAAGAAAATGAAAAGATGGAGAAAATAAATAAGGTATAATCCTCACATCTAGGGTCCAGAAACTTATCAAACGAAAACAATTTTAAAAGCTATAAATTGAATAAAATAATTTAAACACAATACCTTGCTAAAATAAAATAAATAGCTAGTAAAAACTAATAACAAAATTTTAAATCCAAAAATAAACTAAATTAAATTAAAGAGCAATTTAAACATAAAACAATAATTAATAATAAGAAAGCACCTTAAAATAAATTTTACAACTAAATATATCCGATTAAAATTTGATAAATTTAAAATAAAAGAACCAATGTTTTAATTAAATTAAAATACTCATTCAATAAAGATACACGTAAAAACGGTGAGTGGAGGCATTCCGCTTTGGTGTTTAGTCGGAAGATGAGCTCGACCATGCTTAGTGGATGGAGAGGGAAACACTTAAACAGTTTATTTCCTTCTTTGTTTGCCAAGGGTGAATAGAGACACTCAGCTTTTGTGGTTAAGTAGGAGATGGACTCGACCACGCTTAGTGGGTGAGGAGGGAAACACTTAAACTAGTTGTTTCCTCCTTTGTTCACCAAGGGCAAGTGGAGGCATTCGGCTTTGGTGTTTAGGCTTGTAACAACCGCACCATAGAGATGAAATGAGCTACTAAATTTTCTCCTACTTTCTTTTTATATGGAAATAATATATTAACAATTTACAAAGCATTTTTCTCCTTCTTTTCTTCTTTTATAACTTCAAAACTCAAAATAAGATGTTTGTCAAAATACAAGACTGTCCCATTAGTTACATGTGAAAAATCATAACTATTTTCATATTATGAACATCTACCCTATACAAAATGTTTGCTTTCTCAAAATACATAGTCCAAACAGTTTCACAAAACCTTCAAAAAAGCTAAAACTTCACTAACAAGACCCAACCCAAGGCAACTAAATATCCATCTATCCTCCCTGAGTAATGTCTTCTTTTATAGCTTCATTTCTATCATTACCTGGACATTTAAAACATTAAACATAAAAGTGACTCTAATAATCAGTAAGCAATATACCATACAGTTAAAATATCATATATCAGTTATTCATTTCTTTTGAAAATTTATCTAAGTTTAAATCATTTCAATTAAATATTCTGAATCACTTTTCAATTTTCTTTTACCAGACTATTACGCCCTATGTGTTAGGATTAGTGGTCTTTTGGAACCAATCGGCCCGTAGTCGAGGGTTGGGAATCATTCAGTCAGGATGGGGCCACTAGGTGCACCACCAATGGAGCCAATCTAGCATTGCAATCTACCCCTCTCATTGGTACCATCATCATATTTTCTTCTTTCTTAGTCCAAACTAGCATGCATTTTCTTTCAAAAAAGAATGTATTTCATGCTATAACTTTATATTAAGAAAATCACTAGTTTCTAAGAAAGCAAGTACATTATAAATTTCATGCTTTCAACCTTGAATGTGAATGCTTTACACCATACTTATACAAATAGTTATAACCAATAGGAAGCTTAACATGGGCTACCAAGAAAGTTGATATATTATATACATTTATTTTTCATTACAAAGAAGCATTTGAAGAAAACAAGCACATGTAGTAGAAGAAAATATTGTGTAAGAAGCATGATCATAGCTACTCACCTCCAAGCTCAACTTTTATTTTTATTTCCTTTTGCACTTCAATAAATCCTAATCAATGAAATGAAATGAACATATCAATATCTACTTCACATTAAGCTTTGCTAGCCATACTCTTAGCTAGTTGTTTACTTTAAATCCAAGAACAAAGTAAAACATTTTCCTTAACTTCCTGTTCACTTAAAAATAGTCAACTACAAGACACAGTCTCTATCCTTTCAACTTCTAACCATATGAAACAAGGTCAACAAGAAACCAATTCATTACAACTTTATTCTCTCCTTCTCACCATCCATTTCTTTAAGGTATAAAAATTTCAAGTTATACTTATATACTTAGCACTAACTCAAGCCATTTAAATTCCTCATTTTTAGCTTGCTTAAGAAATTCAAAAACATGTTTAATAACATGCTTGCTGACCAACAAGGGCCCAATCAGTTTTCTACATGAAAGATAGGTGAAAATCATGGAATTACAATGTATAGATGATAGAAATTAGCTTGGAAATTGAAGAGAACAAGAAGGAACTAAAATCTGGAAAGTTTCACCAAAATGGATATTTGACGACTTTCGGTAACCTTCTTGGAACCAAAATGTGTGAACTAAAGCTTACTTGATGGCAGATTTTTCCCCTTGTTTTTTAGTAGTTTTTCATGAAAATAAGTAACTTTAGTTGAGTGAAAATGAAATAGAAAATAGAGATGAAAATGCTCTTGTTTGAACCCAAAACATAATGCATAGCAGAAAATTTCTGCACTAACTTTTACAGACAGCAACTTGGTTGTATTTTTGAAAAGAAACATCATTTTTTTGGGTAAACATGGCATAAAACAGAAGGATAGTTCTTGATAAACCAGGAACCCACCGGAGCTGTGACGCCCCAAACTCCCACGTACGGCCACGTGGAAATCGAGACGTCGGGATGATGACACCATGGTCACACATCTCATCGCCAAGTGTCAAAAGTGTGTGTACAAGCAATATGTGTACAAATAAAACACGCAGCGGACAATAAAATCTTATAACTAAGTACCAGAATTTTGTTTAATTACAAACCAGCTTAAAACAAACGTAAATAAAATATTACATATTCAACATCTCAAATCCAAATACATACCAATAAAAATAACTACACATAAAATATATAAAAGCCATCCAAATCACTCCTCCGGCGGAGCCGCCTCCTCAGGCTCAGCCTCCTCCTCCTCTACATCTGGATCAAAATTTACGGTATCAAAAATGGTGCCGCAGGTAAGTAATAATCCAAACAATGCAAGATCAAAACATATTACAACCAAAACAATATGCATGAAGTATGCCCAATGCACATGTCCCATAAAACACATTTTTACCACGCACACGCCAAAATCCCATTTGGCCCAAAAACAATTTTTCTTAAACATATCCTCGCCATTATTCCAGATAATGGCCCAAAAACCAGTCTCGCCATTTTTCCAGAAAATGGCCTATTAACCAAACAATCAGAGCACTGTAGGCGGGAATCGCAGGTGGGACTCTACCACCATCCTGCTCACCACCATCCCTACGCGTGCACCGTAGGCGGAAATCGCAGGCGGGACTCTACCACCATCCCTGCTTACCACCAACCCTACACGTGCCTCTGAATCAAACCAAATCAATCCGAACGTTCACATATACCAATAAACCATTTCTCGCTTGAAAACCTAATTTTCAATATATAACACATGCATATGCGTGCACAATGCAATGCAAATAAAATTATACAAGTTCACTAACATATTCCAAACATCAATAACAACCAAACAAACAACTCCTTCCTCAATTCCAACCGACCCCCGACTCCTCGAACTCAGTCCAGAATAACCAACCAGATCACAAATAAATATTGTAAAGGTAATAATACATTTAAATCTAAAACGAAGTTTGGAAAATACTTACAGGGCTATATATTAATTTTCGTTGGATCGGCACGCAGCAAACGGTGAAGGAAAAGCAACGTAACAGTGAAATTTCACTGTGGCCGTGGGTTGTAAAACACCGAATTTTGAACGGGGACAAATCAAAGCTCGGGATTGATAGGGAATGGCCTAGAGGTGTTTATGAAGCTAAGGGAAGTGGAGTTTGGCCGTAGGTGGCGGCGGAAATGGCCGTGGAAGGGCTTAAAAGCCCAAATCAAGATTAGCTCGTGGGAGCTGCTCCGGCGATGGATCAAGGCCAAAAATGGGTGGGTTAGGACGGCAAGGAGCCGGTGATGAAGTGGTGAAGAGGTGGTGGTCGGAGGTGGAACGACGGCGGCGAATCGGGGCTAAAACCGTGCGGCTTGATGGGCTTTTTCCGGCTAAACGGCGGCACGGTTGGGGATGAGACTTGGTGGGGTGGTTCACTGGAGGGAGGGGAAGATTTTGGTGGGGTGGTGTTGGCCACGTCGGTCGCCGGCGGTGGGTCTGGGCGTTGGACGTGGATGGCGTGAGGGAGAGGAGAGAGAGGGAAACGCACGGGCTGGGGGCTCAGGGGAAGAAAGAAAGAAGGGAAAAAAAATGAAAGAAAATGAGAAGAAGGAAAATGGAAAAAGAGAAAAGAAATGATGGGAAAAAGAAATGAGGTCCAATCCTCACCTCTGGAGTCCAACAACTGATCCAACGAAAATAACTTTAAAAGCAATAAAACTAAGAAAATATTTTAAACACAACGTAAAGTTAAAATATAATAAATAACTAGTAAAAATAAACTATTTAATTTTAAATCCAAAGACAAGCTAAAATAAATTAAACAGCAATTTAAACTCAACAGCAATTAAAATCCAACTAAAATCTAACAATTTAAAATAAAAGAACTATTATATTAATTAAATTAAAATATTCTTTCAGTGAAAATACACGTAAAAATGGGGTGTCACATCCTCCCCCCCTTAAAATAAATTTCGTCCTCGAAATTTGCGAGATCAAATATCAGCAACTTTTGACCCCGTTTAAATCTCGGACAAAACAAACACATAAAAACAAAACCAAAAAGCAATAAAACAAAAAGCATACAATAAAACAAGCAAATACATAAAATAATTAAAATCAAGTTAATTAAAAACAGAAAACAAAGCTTCAAATAAAATAAACCTTTAAAACACAACTTTAAAAGACTTTCTGGTACCGCTCCTATAGGACATGTGGTTTTACCCAGAGCCAAACCGCTCTGATACCACCTGTGACACCCCAAACTCCCACGTACGACCACATGGAAATCGAGACGTCGGGATGATGACACCACGGTCACACATCCCATCGCCAAGTGCCAAAAGTGTGTGTACAAGCAATATGTGTACAAATAAAACACGCAGCGGACAATAAAGTCTTATAACTAAGTATCAGAATTTCGTTTAATTACAAACCAGCTTAAAACAAGCGTAAATAAAATATTACATATTCAACATCTCAAATCCAAATACATACCAATAAAAACAACTACACATAGAATATATAAAAGCCATCCAAATCACTCCTCCGGCGGAGCCACCTCCTCGGACTCAGCCTCCTCCTCCTCTACATCTGCATCAAAATCTACGGTACCAAAAATGGTGTCGCAGGTAAGTAATAATCCAAACAACGCAAGATAAAAACATATTACAACCAAAACAATATGCATGAAGTATGCCCAATGCACATGTCCCATAAAACACATTTTTACCAGGCATACGCCAAAATCCCATTTGGCCCAAAAACAATTTTCCTTAAACATATCCTCGCCATTATCCTAAATAATGGCCCAAAAACCAGTCTCGCCATATTTTTAGAAAATGGCCCATTAACCAAACCATCAGAGCACTGTAGGCGGGAATCGCAGGCAGGACTCTACCACCATCCCTACTCACCACCATCCATGTGCACTGTAGGCGGGAATCACAGGCTGGACTCTACCACCATCCCTGCTTACCACCATCCCTACGCCACGTGCACCGTAGGTGGGAATCGCAGGCGGGACTCTACCACCATCCCTACACGTGCCTTTGAATCAAACCAAATCAATCCGAACGTTCACATATACCAATAAACCATTTCTCGCTTGAAAACCGAGTTTTCAATATATAACACATGCATATGCGTGCACAATGCAATGCAAATAAAATTATACAAATTCACCAACATATTCCAAACATCAATAACAACCAAACAAACAACTCATTTCTCAATTCCAACCGACCCCCAACTCTTCGGACTCAGTCCGTAATAACCAATAAGATGATAAATAAATATTGTAAAGGAAATAATACATTTAAATCTAAAACGAAGTTTGGAAAATACTTACAGCGCTATATATTAATTTTCGATGGATCGGCGCGCAGCAAACGGTGAAGGAAAAGCAACGTAACAGTGAAATTTCACTGTGGGCATGAGTTGTAAAATACCCACTTTTGAACGGGGACAAACCAAAGCTCGGGATTAATAGGGAATGGCCTAGAAGTGTTTATGAAGCTAAGGGAAGTGGAGTTTGGCCGTGGGTGGCGGCGGAAATGGCCGTGGAAGGGGTTAAACGTCCAAATCGGAGATTAGCTCGTGGGAGCTGCTCCGGCGATGGATCGAGGCCGGAAATGGGTGGGTTAGGATGGCAAGGAGCCGGTGATGAAGAGGTGAAGAGGTGGTGGCCGGAGGTGGAACGACGGCGGCGAATCGGGGCTAAAACCGTGTGGCTTGATGGGTTTTTTCCGGCTAAACGGCGGCACGGTTGGGGATGAGACTTGGTGGGTTGGTTCACCGGAGGGAGGGGAAGATTTTGGTGGGGGTGGTGTGGGCCACGTCTGTGACGCCCCCAAATTCCGCTTGGGATTGAACGGACATTTGAAGCGTCGAGACATGCAACACAAGGTTACCTGCCCCCGTTCATGACATATAAGATGCAATGTTCCTAACATGCATCTAGCATTATGCAATATTCGCAGCGGATATTTTTTTTTTTTCTTTAGCAATACTATGCACCAAACTAAAAATATCCCAAATACTTGAAACATATTTCATACATAAAAACATACTAAAAAGCCGTGATCACTACACTAGTCCAAAATGGTTGTGATCAAAAGAATACTTGAGATACAACTCCAAAAGTACAAGCATTAACCTAAGTTAAATACTATACCATCATCAACATCGCACCGTAGCCTAGATGACCGTATTCAGATGGTCAGATTCCAATTCTTCTTTGGGTCCTGTAACAAGATCTACCATTCGGGGGGAATGGTAGTTGGGACTACCACAGTGAGATTTGATTACAAATCTCAGTAAGTTAACATAAAACTCACACACAGGTTAAAGATGCATGCATGGCAGTAAAAGCATAAATGCATAAGTAAAGTCGTACATAAGCATAGCATAACTTGACATATAACATGACATAACCAGAACTTAAACGTGAACTGAACTTGACTTAACATGACATGAACTTGAGTTTAAAACATAACATGGACTTGAAATGTAGCATGAACGTAAACATGCATAACATAAATATGAACTTGAAAATAACATAAACTTGAACATATCATGACATAAACGTGAACTTGAGACATACTGTAAACGTGAACTTAACATGATGTGAACATGAACTTGGAACATAACTTGATCATGAACATAACATGTACGTGTACATAACAAAACATGAACTTGATCTGAAACTTGACTTATCATGCACTTGATCTGAAACTTGACTTAATACGTACTCCACAGTTGTTGTGGCCCCACGTATTCTACGTGTCACAATTGCTGTGTCTCACGTAGTGTATGCTCCACAGTTGTTGTGGCCCCATACTTCATGCTCCACAGTTGTTGTGGCCCCATGAATACACGTAACATAAAATATAATACGTACTCCACAGTTGTTGTGGCCCCACGTATACACGTAACATAAAATATAATACGTACTCCACAGTTGTTGTGGCCCCACGTATACACGTAACATAAAATATAATACGTACTCCACAGTTGTTGTGGCCCCACGTATACACGTAACATAAAATATAATACGTACTCCACAGTTGTTGTGGCCCCACGTATACACGTAACATAAAATATAATACGTACTCCACAGTTGTTGTGGCCCCACGTATACACGTAACATAAAATATAATACGTACTCCACAGTTGTTGTGGCCCCACGTATACACGTAACATAAAATATAATACGTACTCCACAGTTGTTGTGGCCCCACGTATACACGTAACATAAAATATAATACGTACTCCACAGTTGTTGTGGCCCCACGTATACACGTAACATAAAATATAATACGTACTCCACAGTTGTTGTGGCCCCACGTATACACGTAACATAAAAAATAATACGTACTCCACAGTTGTTGTGGCCCCACGTATACACGTAACATAAAAATATAATACGTACTCCACAGTTGTTGTGGCCCCACGTATATACGTAACATTAAATATAATACGTACTCCACAGTTGTTGTGGCCCCACGTATTCACGTAACATAAAATATAATACGTACTCCACAGTTGTTGTGGCCCCACGTATTATACGTAACATAACATGTCTTATCTTTCTTAATGCATGAGATATTAATTAATATCATATACTTTTCTAACATGGCGTATACTTGTAAATGGCACAATATGATTTAATCATAACATTTCATGGCATACTTAACATGGCATACTTATAACATACATCATTGTATGACAGAAAAGATTATGTAACAGATAATTATTCATGAGAGATTAAATCATACGTAGCAGATAAACATGTAATGACATAGCATGACATGGCATATACGATAACATACATACATAAATTGTAGTTCTCTTACCCATCACACATACACAATAAACTGATAGTAAGTTAGAGGCTAACTTACCTCGATCGTCGCGTTCTATGAGAATAGAGCGCGAGACACGAGGAACTGCACAACAGCTGGAAGAGGAACACTCAAGTCCTTAAGATTTTCACTTCTGAACTCAATTGCCATATTGTAAGCACTTGCAACACCACGGCCAACTTGAGGTTTCACTATACTCGGAAGAGATAAATTGACTTCAGAAAGCCTTTGCACTAAAACAAGTTCATTAAAATTATCAATAACAACCAAACAAACAACTCATTTCTCAATCCATATACTCTTAGCCATAGTCAACCACAAGATGACACCAGTCATCCCGGACTATAATCCATATCATCACTGCTTCGGGACACTGTCATACAGTTTCCCAACATTACACCATACGCTCCACACTTCTCTGCTACGCCATCCAACCCTTCGTGACACGCCATCCGGTGTATCACGACTTAGTACAGAGTACACTCACGTGAACTCTCTTCCATTCACACTACAAAACCCATCACTGCGATACACGTCTCACGGTGCATCGCTACGCGACACGGAGTACGCGCTACGCGTACTTCCTTCGCTACAACACTCATCAACACGATGCACATCACACGATGCATCGCCATACCACACGGAGTACACTACATGCGTACTCCCTTCCTTCTACGACCCACATCACTACAGCGCACGTCGCGCGGCGCGTCGCTGCATTACACAGAATACGCTACACGCGTATTCTCTTCACACAACCCGCCGTATCACATCTACGGCATCCATCTCACGCCTATACTTCACAGCACAGTCCACAAAACTACAAAATCAAGCCTAACACTTCACAACCACACTTCGTTTCACAACTACGCAGCGAACTCCACAAACACTAACTACACAGTCTACAGCCAACCAAATCAACTATGTTAAACATAAATAACTAAAGATAGAGGGTTATACCATCGACGGGATAACCCGTGCGTCGCTCGCTGCTCGTCACGAACATGCGTCGGAGGAGCATACGTGGCGGTACGGTGTCTGTCCACCACATAAAGTGGTAGTTTGGGCTTGAGAAAGGCTAGGCGTGGTCTTGGAAGACTCACGGTCGCCTTGTGATGGTCAAAGGTGGCGGAGCACGGCGGCATCACGCCGTGAACAGTAACTCCGAACGGTGAGCGGAGGAGACGCGAGGTAGCGAAAAGCCATAGAACTTCATGGAAAGCTAGGGAAAGGTAGAGGAACATGTGGTGGAGCTGTGGTGGCGAGGTGGTGGTCGGACGGTGGCTAACGGCGGCAGATCGGCCGTTTGAAACCATTTTTGGCCTTGGAGAGTGCGGGAGAGTGTGAGCTCTACGAAGCTCCGTTGGCCATGAAATTTCTTGGAGAGGTTCATGAGGATGAGAGGAACAAGATGGTGGTGGTGAAACACCACGGGTGGCCGTGTACGGCGGCGCACGGTGGTGCAACCGAACGGGTGTTTTGAGAAACCCATATGAGAAAAAGTGAGAGTTTGGGAAAAAGAAAGACATGGGGAGGAAGCCCTTGATGTGGTGAATCCAATGGTGGTGCTTGGTGGCTGATTTGGCCGTGTATGGTGGTCCAAAATGGTGAAAAGCCTTAAAAACCCATTTGTTTGGAGGCGAGAGTGGCGGCTAACCGTGGCTCGGATGGAGGTGAAACTTGGAGGGGATGTTCACCGGTGAGAGGGGAAGAAATCTGGGTGGGTGGTGTAGTCCACGCCGCCGGCGAGCGGCGGTTCTGGGCGGAGAAAGAAATCGGCAACAGGGGAGAAAACAGGGCAGGGGCAGCAACTTCCGGGGGCTCTCGGCGACTAACGGCTGGTCCGATGGCTCTGAAAATTGGTGTGTATGAACTATGGTGAAAGGGGAAGAGAATGGCGGGGGTGGTGTACGACACCTCCACCGGACGGCGGAGAAACGGGCGGTCAAAGGGGCGGCGACGGTAATGAGACAAGAAGGAAGAGCACGGGAAGAGAGAGAGAATTGGTGGCCGGCGTTGCACACCTCCGGTGCAGATGTGTTCGCCGGTGAGGGAGGGACATGCCGGAGGTGGAGGTGAGGCACGGCGGCCGGAGGTGGCGCCGGTAGGAAGCTAGAACCGATCAGCTATGGTGGAAGGGTGTAAGTCGACCATGGAGAGAAGGAGAGGAAAGAGAAGAAAAAAAAAGAAAAAAGGAAAAATGAAGGAAAAAGGGTAGGAGCCTAGGTAATAAACTTCAATCCTACGTTTTGGGATCCTCAAATAATTCAACGGTGAATTAAAACACTGATTAAAAACGCGTAAATGTTTTATTTTAAATAAAACACTTTAAATAAAACACCACGATGAATTAAGGTAGAATATTATTTTATAAACTAAAATTTATAAAATAATATTTCCTCATCATTATATAAAATGATAAAGTACCGTTAATTAATCGAAGATGATAAAACCAATTAATTTAAATAAGAGTTTTCAACGTAAAATTAAACATCTTAATATCTTAAAACAACTAAAATATTTAATCTAAGTAATTATCCACAATTATAATATTTTCAGATCTCATTAAATTATTATAATTGTGCTACTTTAAAACAAGTTTATCTAATACTTTGAAATTCGATGGATAAGATCCGGGAAAATGCCATTGAGGTACAACGCTTAGGATAAAACTGTTCATGATTTTACAGCTATCGGTAAAGAACAAATTACGTGATTTACGGAAAAGATAAACTATACGCGTGATTCCAGATGAGGGTAAAGACGAGAGAGATGTGATTGCTGTCGGGAAAAAAATCCAAAACTGATAATTTTAGCGGGCTGTTACAACGTCGGCCACCAGCGGTGGGTCTGGGCGTTGGACGTGGATGGCATGAGGGAGAGGAGAGAGAGGGAAACGCACGGGCTGGGAGAAGGGAAAAAAAAGAAAGAAAAAGAGAAGAAGGAAAAAGGAAAAAGATAAAAGAAAAGATGGGGAAAAGAAATGAGGTCCAATCCTCACCTTTGGAGTCCAACAACTGATCCAACAAAAATAACTTTAAAAGCAATAAAACCAAGAAAATATTTTAAACACAACGTAAAGCTAAAATATAATAAATAACTAGTAAAAACAAACTATTTAATTTTAAATCCAAAGACAAGCTAAAATAAATTAAACAGCAATTTAAACTCAACAACAATTAAAATCCAATTAAAATCTGACAATTTAAAATAAAAGAACTATTATATTAATTAAATTAAAATATTCTTTCAGTGAAAATAAACGTAAAAACGGGTTGTCACAGGACCAGCCATTATTGTAGTGATCCGGCCGAAACCAGCGAAGAAACGGTCAACGTGCAGTTGCAGATTCTTGAAACCGTCATCAGCCAGTTTGGTCCCAATTTGAATTAATGGCAAACCGTTGAACTAGCCGATAGGGGGTTAAAGAAATATTTTCCTTATATATGAAACGACGTCATTTTTTTACCTTCCATTTAAAAAAAATAAAAAGAAGCGCTATTGTTTGCTTTAAAACACCAAATGGCATCGTTTCACTTTAGGGTTTAACACCCTTACGTACCCCCTCCCCCCTCTCCTTCTTCTTTACTCTCCAGTTCTCACTTCTCCGTTTATGGATTTCAGCTCTCTCACCTCTCTCATTCACAACGGCAGCCACCCAAGTCCCATGCTACGAATCTGTCATGTCCCACAGTCATCTCGCCCTCTCCTTACCATCCGTAGAAAGATCTGGAACTTTGTGACTCATCTCGCCGCAACGTTGCCCATGGAAAGATGTGGAACTCCGTGACTTCAAGTAATGGTTTTTAACTTTTGTTAGCCTATTTGGTAGTTAGAATGAGATCAAAACTTTGTTTGTGGATTGTGTTTGGAGAATGGTGAATTTGTTGATGGGAAATCGTCTGGCTAGGAAAACCAATCCCCTAACTGATGAACTGATATGGCAGCGACTATTAAACTCCGGCTGGTGCTCTTTCTCCCCATCGACCGGTTTTGGTTGAGAAAAATTTGTATTTCTCGATGTCGGTGTGGTTTCAAAACTGAAACTGCATCGATACCTTCGGTTTTCAGCCCTACATCTAGGGTCCTATCTAGGGATGAGATTAAAATGAGCCAAATTATTAAGAGACAAAATAATAATATTAATAGTGGGACAATCGGTATCAAAATATGCATATATATATGTATATATATATCTTCTTCTTCTTTTCACACTATGTCTCATTTAAACATGAAAAATATATTTTTGGAGTTTTTAAAATAATTTTCAAAGTGACATAAAATTATTTTATGAATCAAAGAAGGGATTTAAAGAAGAAACAAAATCACAATAATGAAGACTCCTAAATTAAAATAAATGGAGAAAGAATTTTATTTAATTAAATTATTCACATAGGATTTTTTTGCCTAATAGATTCAGTTTTTACAAGGCAGAAGATAGGCTCAACCGCACTTGTGGGTGAAGACGTAAACACTTAAACAATTTGCTTCCTCCATTGTTCGTCAAGGGCAAGTGGAGACCCTCGACTTTCACGGTTAGGCGGGAAATGGACTCAACTATGCTTACTAGGCAAGGAGGTAAACACTTAAACAAGTTGTTTCCTTCTTTGTTTGTCAGAGGCGAGTGCTTTCCATCCTATGTCCCCCCCACACACATTGAAGGATCTAGGCCTAACCCTCTGTGAAGTATTACTCTGCCTTTCTTTCGTTAGTCGTTGCCCTAACCTTAACTTCCTCTCTCCTTTCTTATAGGAAGTCGAGGTTCTCTTCCATTCCTCTGACGTTTGACTCTTTTTCGAAGTGATGGATTTATGTGGTTCGACATTTCTACCTCGATCTACTGGTATAATTGCTTTGCTTCCATAGATAAGGGCAAAAAGTATCTCCCTTGTCTGGGTTTAGGAGATTGTCTTGTAAGCCTATAGTATCCTGGGGAGTTCCTTAGCCCAGGCTCCCTCGTTGTCTTCCAACTTCTTCTTTAAAATGTTCATTATTGTCATGTTGGTCGGCTCAACCTATCTGTGGGCCTAGGGGTGTCCAAGGGAAGAGTATTTGGTGTTATTCTCAAGTTCAGCACACCAACTCCAGTAGTAGTTGAAATTGAAACATTGATAGTTATCCAAAATGATTCTTCGTGGTATCCCGAACTGGCATATGATAACCCTCCATAGAAATCTAGTGACATTATTCATCGTGATGGTCACTAGGGCTTCAACTTCTACCCACTTTGTGAAGTAATTTATGGTGAGGATTATGAATCTTACTCCTCCCTTGTCCAGGGGCATGGGACCAACTAGGTTCACACCTCATTAGGAGAACTGTGACACTCCCAACTCCCATGTACGAACACGAAGAAATCGAGACGTCGGGACAATGACAACATAGGTCACACATCCCATCGCTAAGTACCAAATGTGTGCACATACAACATGTGTAAAACAAAACAACGCAGTGGATAATAAAAGTCAGTTAACTAAGTACCAGAATTTGTTTAAAATACAAGTTCACTTAAACATGAAAGTACTAATAAATATTACACTAGTCCAGAAAAACATAATGTAAATCAAATACATAATTAAAAGATGGGAAACCACTTCCCAATACACAAACTAAAGCATCAAGTCACTCCTCTGGCGGAGCCGCCTCCTTGGACTTAGCTTCCACACCTACAACAAAATCTACGACACCAAATAACGATACCGCTAAGTAATCATCCAAACAAACACCGAGATAAAAATACATTCATGCCAAACAAAATGCATCAATATGATACGATAATCATGAGGCTCCAAAATTATCATTTCCTTGAAAAAGACTAATTTTCCACGCACGCCAAAAGTCACATTTGGCCCAAAACATTTCCTCGCCATTTTCCCAGAAAATGGCAAACATATAATCCATTATTCCAATCACGTCATTTTCCCGGAAAATGGCCCAATATCCTTTATCAAAACCAATATCTGATTTTCTTAACCGTATGCACCATAATCTCCCCTACGGACCATCCGCACACCCTGGCTCCTTTCGTCACACCATGGGTAACGACCATGCATGTGACTTTGTAATGAGCTATGTCCAGTTCCGCGCCCAGCACGTACGTTGCCAAGCGTCCTCTAGCCCCTGCCAGTAGAGGGGCCACGGAGTCAGTACAAGAGTGTTACCATCCCGCCCGCTCCCATTGTCGCCCAACGACAACCCAGGGGACGTCACTCAGTATATTAGCTCCCGAGTGACCAGAGGAGTTCTACCGAGACAATGCCCCATCTAAGCTTGGGGTCGTAATATACACGTACCCAAAAATCCATTTACGCATGAAAATCCAGTTTTCCATATTTAACACATGTACATGCATGCCATTACGCAAAAAAATCCAATTTTTTCTTTTTAAACATGATCATGCGTGTACCATGCAATGCATGCGACAAGTCACAAAAACAATCCAGGAAATCAAAACATCAACCAAACCAACAAACAACTCCTTCCTTCATGCAAGAGTTGTTCGGAACTTCCATTGCTTTAAAGGTAATAAATCTAGAAGATCAAAGGCGCATAGGATCACGGTGATGCCGAAAGTGGCGGATTAGTGACGGACAGTGCTTTTCCAAGCAATGGCCATGGGTCTAAAACAGGGAATTTCAAATGAGGGCCTTGGCTTGCTATGGAGTGGCATGGAGGATCTAAGGGAGGTGCTGGGAGGTAGGTGGTGGTGGTTTGGAGTCGTGGGTGGTGGCGCATGGTGGGGATCTAGCCGTGAGAGGATGTAAAACCCATTTCGGGTTGGGTGCTCGACGGAGGAAAAGGAGTTGTTGTTAGGGACTGGATTTGATTGTAGAAGATGGCCGGCGAGAGAGGAAGCTGACGGAAGGTACGGTGATGCCAGGAAGCGGCGCACGGTGGCGCAACTGTAAAGAACCCGAATGGGTTTCCAACGCCGCAGGGAGAGAGAGAGGGACCATGGGATGGAAACTTGGGTGGGGGAAGGTCGTCGGTGTGGGAGGAGATGGTTGGTGGTAGTGGCGACGTCCCATGGCGGCGGATGGATGACAGCGCGGGGAGGGGAAACTTGTGGGTTTCGGGTGCTGTGAAGAGAGAGAGAGTTGCTAAGGGATGGAGGCTGATTCTGGTGGGATGGCGATTGCCGGTGGTGGACGACGGTGAGGCTGGGCGAAGGGAGGATGCACGGAGGGAAAACAGGGGAGGGGGGTCACGCGGCTGGAAGGCAGGGAAGGAAGAAAAAGAAAGAAGAAAAAGAAAAGAAAAAGAGGAAAAGAAAAAAGAAGGGAAAGAAAATGAGATCCAGGCTTTTCAACTCGGGTCTCAAAATTGATCCACCAAAAAAGATTTTAAAACGGCAAACTCAAATAAAATAATTTAAACGCAGTGACTTGGTAAAATAAAATAGTTAAAACCCAACAATAAAATAATTCAAGCTAAAGGGTAATTTAAATGCGAAATAATTATTAATATCAAGAAAACCAATTAATTAAATCTCACAACTTAAAAATCATAAAACAATACAACGAAAAAACACGTTTAATTTAAAATAAAAGAACCACTTATTATAATAATTTAGATAATCATTCAGTAAAAAAACACGTAAATATGGGGTATCACAAGAACGGCCATGGTAATGTAACTGATGTTTAGTTCTTCAGGTAGATAGATTGGTACTGGCATTTGTCGTTGGCATTGAGAACATTTACAAGCTCTTTGGCATCCTCGAGGGCGTTGGGCCAATAAAATCCTGCTCTCATAACTTTAAACACTAGAGCACATCCTCCTAAGTGATTCCCGCATACCCTCTCGTACACTTTTACAAGGGCGTACTAATCCCCTTCCCTTGAGGTGCACCTTAGAAAGGGTGTGGAGAAACCCCGTTTGTATAACACGACTTTTATTAGGGCGAAACAGGCAGCTTTGTTCCTCACTTTCCTCGCTTACCTTTATCACCTAGAAGTTCCCCGGTAGATAGGAACTTGGCTATGTCATGTGCCCATTTCAGGGTTCCTATTTTTATCTTCAAGATATCAAGTCTAACGGCTGGGGTTCCTATCATTCGAATGGTCACCTTCCACAATAGGCCTATCTCATCCATACCCGATGTAGCCCGTGCTAGTCTGTCGGCCTTCCAATTGTCAATACGGCTAATTTGGACATAACTAAAGCAGTTGTTCCATTGTATACCTGCTATAGGTGTTTCTTAAGTTTCTCACCCTTTGCCAGGTATTCTCCTGTTATTTGGTTGACTACCACTTGGGAGTTTGCCTTCATGTCAATTTCTTTAATCCCTAGAGCCTCCGCTACAGCGAGTCCTGTCAATACTGCTTCATGTTCCACCTCGTTAGTGGTGGTCTTGAATTCGAGCCTTATCGCATAATACATTTCCTTGATGTTCTCTACCACTACGTATTTGTATACTCTCACTAGAACGGTAGGACAAGCCATCAACATAAACTTGCTAGGGTTTCCTGGTAGGGGATCTTTGTATTTCTTCATGGAAGTTGGTGAATTTAGCCATGAAGTCAACCAGTACCTGACCCTTTATCACCGTCTAAGAAAGGTAGTCGATGTCAAATTCGCTCAGCTCGATTGACCAATTTACTAAATGGCATGAGGTGTCTGGTAGCTGCAGTATTGTTTTAGGGACTTCGCTGTTAAAACTCTTATAGGATGCACTTGGAAATATGGTCTTAGCTGGCAAGCAACTACTACTAATGCAAATGCTACCACTTCTGTTATGGGATATTTGGTCTAGTCACCTCTTAGAACATGACTCGTGTAGTAAACCAGATTCTGCACCTTTTCTTCCTCCTGAACTAGGGCGGTGGACATGGCTTCTAGAGTAATAGACATATACAAAATTAGGACCTCCCCTTGATTGGTTTGGCTCAGGAGAGGGGGGACGTTATAAATATTCTTTGAGTTAGGTGAACACCTTCTTGCACTCACTATACTAGGCACATGCCTTTCGCATGACTCAAAATAATGGTAGGCAACTATTTGTGGATCTGGACACAAACCCACCAAGCGCCACTATTCTCCTTGTTAACTTCTGTGCCTCAATTGTGTTCTTTGGAGGCTCCAT
This sequence comes from Carya cathayensis, assembly GCA_011037825.1. NCBI lineage: Eukaryota > Viridiplantae > Streptophyta > Magnoliopsida > Fagales > Juglandaceae > Carya > Carya cathayensis. The sequence continues at coordinate 416,698 of QGSO01000141.1, read as the reverse complement.
ATCGACGATCAACTGGATTTTCTTAGGCCTGGCCTTGATGCCTCTTTCAAAGACCATGAAACCTATGAACTTGCCCCTACCGTACTCTGAAGGCACACTTTGTTAGGTTGAGTTTTATTTTGTATCATCGTAGTACGCTGAAAGCTTTAGGAAAATCTGCCATGTGCTGTCCTAGTTCCTTACTCTTGACAAGCAAGGCATCAACTTAAACTTCCATATTCCTTAAGATATGCTCTTTAAACATTCGATTTAGCAGCCTTTGGTATGTCATTCCGACATTTTTCAAGCTAAAAGGCATTACTTGGTAGCAGTATAGTCCTCGATCAGTTATGAAAACCCTTTTTTCTTGGTCCACTTGGCTTATCCGGATCTGTTATACACAGAGTAGGCATCCATGAAGCTTAGCATCCAGTTCCCCACTGTGCAATCCATAATTAAGTCAATTCATGATAGGGGAAAGCTATCCTTTAGGCAGGATTTATTCAAGTTGATGAAGTCGACACATCCTCCACTTTCCATTGTTCTTCACAAGAACCACGTTTGAAAGCCACTTTGGATAGTTGGTCTCCTTGATGAACCCTGCAACCAAGAGGCAATCGACTTCTTCCGCAATCCCCACATACTTCTCGATACTAAAACTTCTCCTCTTTTACTTGACCTCTCTTGCTTTCGGGTTTAGGCACATGCAATGTTTGATCACCTCTATTTTAGTCCCTGGCATGTCCTTATGGCTCAAGGTAAAGACATCCATGTGTTCCTTGAGCAGTTGCTTCAACTGTTACCTAACTTCGGGCTCTACCTTGGATCTAATCCTTACCATGGCTTCTAGGTGAGCTTGATTTAGGGTGATCTGCTCAAGGAGTTTATCAACCTCACCTTACTTCTAGATTTGTTCGTCTCTAGTGTTGACTTCACGTTCAATGAGCTCAGGAGGTGGGGTTGGTGACTATTCATTCAGCATTGGTAAATCAGCTACTCTCACGTCTATTTCCCAATCTCTGAGTTCTTGAACATAGCATTCTTTAGCAAGCACCTGCTCATCGTGCACCTCTCCGACACCCATCCCTGTAGGGAACTTTATTTCTAAATGGTACGTAGAGGTGATGGTTTTAAGGGCATCTAGGGTTCGTTGCCCAATGATGGCATTGTAAGACACACGGGTCTTGAACACATGAAATCAATCATCTTGGTGGCCATGTGTGAGCCAAGTTTTGCAAATACTGGCAGGGCAATGGACCTAATTGGTTGTACCACTTCTCCTGAAAATCCTTTTAATGGAGTGGGTGATTGGCGTAGTCTGTTTTGGTCAATTCTCATTTTTATGAAAGCGTCCCAAAAAGGGATGTTAATTAGTTGAACTACCGTTATCAACTAGTATCCTCCGACTAGTGTAATTTGCTACCAACATTGTTATTATTAATGCATCAGTGTGTGGATAAATTACTCCTTCACAATTGCCTTCACAAGATATTGTTGTCGTTTGCTGTGATTTTGGTTGCTTAGTTGGTCTTTCGATGCTAAAGATTTCTTTGTATCTAGCTTTGCAGGCATAAGCCTTTCTTCCAAAGAGGTCGAGCCGCCTCCAGGGATAGTGTAGATATTTTCATTTTGAATTTCATATTAAGAAGTCTAACATTATATAACAAAAAATTTTGAGATCCATATTAATAAATTTATTACTTCTAAGTCTAAAGGGGGTGTTGCACTCTCTTTGTTTTTTTATTTTTAACGGGTTGGATTTGCCTTTAGGGCTTGGGTTGAACTGGGTCATTACATATTCAAACCTTACTATTGATACCAATATGTTGGTATATGAAATTAGATACAAAGGTTTATATTCAAACCTTACTATTGATACCAATATATTGGTATATGAAATTAGATATAGAGGTTTTTGTCTAAGAAAAATTTTATCTAACACATGGAAGATGTACTATCATTCAAAGAAGAGAAAATACCTCTAAAACATAGACTAGAAGTCTCATTTAGATGTTAAACTAAATTGAGATGAGTTGAATTCTTTATGAAAAGTAGTGAGTTGAGATAGTGGACTATGTTTTGTGGGACCCACCTAAGAGGAGTTTAGATATGTTTGGATGTTAAGATGAATTTAGATGTATTTATGGGAAGTTGAAAAAGGTTGTGGATCCCACTTGTACATAGATGTTAAGTTCAAAACGGTTGTGGGTCCCACGTATAAAGATGTTTTGAATTGAAATGAGTTTAGTTATTTAAAAGTTGGGTGTTTGGATGTTAAACTCAACTAAAAATTATACTAACTTACTCAGGTTAAAATTAGATTGAACTAAACTAGTCCAAATTCTAAACAGGGCCATAGAGTAAGAAGGAAAATTTTTGAGACTCCCCTCTAACCTACCTAGAACCTTCCATCTTTGATGTCTTACATTAGGTTCGGTTTGGCAGTTCAAATTTCTCATCTCAAACTAAAAATTCTATCATCATTACAACTTTATCAAATCTTCATATAAAATATAATAAATAATTCAATTTTTTCTTAACATTTTCAAATTTCAAAACAATAATAATACTAAATATAATATTTTAATATTTCATCTTAAAACACAAAATTTTCATCTTACTACCAAACCGAACCTAATTAACACTTAAAATGACTCCATAACAACATTACACTTGTTCAACATTAACCCAACTACATGAACATGCAAAAAAATGACTAAAATGGACACAATAATGGCATTAATTTATTTTAACAAAATTATTAATAAAATTAGAGTACCATCCTCTTTTATAAAAGAAAAATACAATTAACTATAATTTTAAGTTTCACAAAAACTATCTTGAGCGTTACAATAATAAAAATCCAAAACTAATAGCAAAGAAAAAGCAAAATATAAGAAGGAAGTTACTAATTTTCCTATATATTATCTTCATTCCTCCCCACACAAACACATACTAACCTTCATAGGATCCACCAACCCAATCTATACCCTTCATCACCACCATGTTCTTCCAAATTCTTCTCTTCGTAGCCTTTTATGTCATAGCCAAGCACTTGTTTTCCAAGACCCAAAACCTCCCACCAAGCCCTTTTCCTACCCTCCCCATTGTTGGCCATCTCTACCTCCTAAAGAAACCCCTCCATCGCTCTCTAACGAGGCTATCAAACCGGTTCGGTCCCATAATCCATCTCACCTTTGGCTCTCGAAAAGTCCTCGTCATCTCTTCCCCTTGCGCGGCCTAGGAATGCCTCGCGACCAACGATATCATCTTTGCCAACAGCCCTCGCCTGTTGATCGGCAAACTCCTCGGCTACAACTTCACCTCCCTTGCATGGGCACCATACGACGACCACTGGCGAAACCTCTGCCGTATCTCTTCCCTCCAACTTCTCTCCTCCCACCGCCTCCAAATGCTCTCCCGTATATGCACCGACGAGGTTTGTTGGCTCGTTCGCCAGCTCTTGCCTACTACTAATAATAATAATCAAAACCAGACTAAAGTCCATGATCTGAAATCAGCCTTCGTTGAGCGTAAGCTCAACGCCATGATGAGGATGATTGCTGGGACGCGGTATTACGGGGATAGCACGGCCGAAGCAGACAAAAATCATGTCTGCATGTTTTGGGATATTGTGTCTGAAACATTTCGGTTGGGGTCTTTGACATGTGTCGGAGATGTTTTGCCCATGTTAAGGTGGTTTGGGATTAGAGGGATGGAGAAGAGGTTGATTTTATTGCAGGAAAAGAGAGAAAGGTTCATGCAGAGCTTGATAGAGGAGCATAAAAGAATGGGATGTGATGCAGATGCAAAAAAGGATAAGAAGAAGAAGATGATGATAATTGGAGTTCTGTTGGATCTGCAAGAATCGGAACCTGAATACTACAATGACTAGATGATCAGAGGCATCATGCTGGTAAATATTGAGATGATCTAGTTTTGCAAAGGGTCACCGAAATTTTCATGCATTAACAAGATTTTTTAATCCAAAACACTATAACTGAGGACAGATCGATAAGATTTTTTAATAAAAACCCTGAATCTATTTAATTTCTACAGTAACCAATGTCACGAAAACATAAAAGATAAGCATCTGACAACCTGAGCCTCAGTAGCAGTTATGATGTTTTGGATTAAAAAAAGAAACCTGAACCTCTATTGGGACTTCATGTGGAAATAAAATAGGATTATCATTGTAGCAGTGAGCACAAGACATCAGCAAAAGCTGAAAATTTGTGGTCTAAAATGGAACAGCAGCAGCATAATTCTGTGCTAATGGAAACTGTGGTAACTCAAATTATTATGCTTGAAATATGTACATGTACAGGTCCTATTATCAAGTGGAACCGACACTTCGGCCGGCACCATGGACTGGGCAATGTCACTTTTGCTTACAACCCAGAAGTTCAGAAGAAGGCGTAGGCAGAAATCGACAATCGGGTAGGACACGATTGCCTACTTGATGAATCCGATTTGGCTAAGCTCATATCTGTTGGAAAACCCCCCAAGTGTGAAATGGTTTTGGATTTCCAGCCACCCACCCATTCACCAACTACCCACCCACCCATTCACTGAAAGAGGCTCTCTTGGTCAAGAATTGTGGGTGTGTGTGTCTCCCATGGTTTCTCCTATAAAAGGAGGCGATTTTTGAAGATTAAATCATCATCACTGCAGTGAGAGATCAAGGCAGAGGCTTAGGGCGAATTTTAAGTTCTGGGGAAACCCAGAACAGAGTGCCATTTGAGAGATAGAGAGATTGTTGATGAGTGTTTGTAATTTTGTATAAACATATTGAAAATATTGAATTTCCACTTCAGTGGACGTAGACGAGTTGCCGAACTACTTAAATATTGTCTTTATCTATTGTGGGTGTGATTTCTGGGCGACTCTAGGCACAACAATATCTTTGTTGCATTACATACGAAACACTGCGCATGTATCCAGCAGCTCCATTACTTGTGCCGCACGAGTCATCGGAGGATTGCTAGGTGGGTGGTTTCCACGTCCCTCATGGCACTACACTACTAGTGAATTTGTGGGGCATGCAATATGACCCGTCAATTTGGGAGGACCCCACGAATTTCAAGCCGGAGAGGTTTGAAGGTTTTGAAGATCAGGAGTCTAAGTTTAGGTTCATGCCTTTTCGATCTGGGAGGAGGAGCTGTCTCGGAAAAGGTTTGGCCATGAGGGTGGTTGGCTCTGCTGTGGGTGCACTGATACAGTGCTTCCAGTGGCAGAGGATTGGTGAGGAAATGGTAGACATGGATGAAGTGGTTCGGCTGACGTTGAGCAAGGCTCAACCATTGCATGCTATTTGTCGACCACGTCCAGCCATGGTCAACCTTCTTTCTCAACTTTGAACGTGTATATATATATATATATATATATATATATAGAGAGAGAGAGAGAGAGAGAGAGAGAGAGAGAGCAGCCCTAAATAAATGCGCATTGCCCTTGCGATATATGTGTTGTTTAGTGCTTTGAAATGCAATTCTAGCTTTTTACAAAGATCAAGTTACCCAGACAATGGAATATTGTTGGACCCGGTCCTCCTAGTGGGCGTAATCCATTTATTTTCCAAAAACATCTCAAACCAAAGAAAGGTGCTGCAAAAATAGAGGCATTTGAACACTACGATCTGTGGATTTCACCACATGCAGCCAAAAATAATCTTAGTAAGATCTGTTTCATGGAGTTTCATTGTTTTTAGCATACGTAAAGTAATACTAAAGGAGCATATTTTTTAGATGAGCCAGAACGAAATAGGACTGGGTTTGATTGTGAAAATAAAATCTTGAAATTGGTTGGAGTGACTTCAAGTCCAAAACACGAGCTTATTAAAACGTTTTGGCAATGGCATATAAACTTTTTCGATGCTTGAAAACTGCATCAGGAAACACTATTTTATTATTATGTTATGCGTAGAGAACATGTAGGTAAATGCTATATTTTTATTCTCCATTTCCATTCATTAACCTCTTAACTGTTACAGAACAATTGAAGTATATGATGGAAGAACACCTGAGTGATAGCGAAACAATAACTTTGTTTATGTGTATTTGAACTGGAACTAAATCCCAGTGAACAACCAAAATTTCTTATTAACTCATTTGTCCTAAAAGCACATTCCCTGAGGTTCCATATCTCATCAAAGAAACCGCATCTAAAATTCAGTATCAAAGTGGAAACATCAGCTACAGAGGACCCGGAAAGTCTCTGTTCTCCCTTTGCTCATTCCATCTGTCGATCTGATATGCATAAAGCACACAACAGTTTTCATAAGCTATACAAAACCAAGTCACCCCACGAAACAAGAAATGAGATCAAATTATACCCAAAAGTAGAATTTACAATCTATCAAACACCATGATATATCAGCCAACCAATGTATCAGATAACTATTGCCAGTTTGTAATTGGTAGCTGCAAACTCTAAAAAGAAAGCAATGACTTAGTTTGCTAACTAGTGAGCATGTCTAATTTCAGGGGTGTAACTAAGCATACGTCAATGATGATTTACAATTGGGGTACAGCCAAGCATACGTCAATGATGATTCACAATGGCCAAACTGAACCTAGTTCTACACATGCTGGCTGCCCACAAACCAAAACCTTCAGTTGGTGGTCAGCCGAGTAGATCAGTGTGCAAGAGATGGATAGTCTGAGTCTGAGTGGTGTCTGACCAGAGTTAATGGAGGCCTGGTACGAAGCGAGGGCAATGTTGCAGGGAGGAAAGAAACCAAGGGGAGATTGGAACCTATTGTTTCTAATGTCTCTGTTAGAAGAGGGAGGGGGAATCCGAAGGAAATAGGGTTTACAAATTAGAAATAAATTCTTTTTTAACATATAAATGCACGGTTTTCAGATTGGGGTTAGTGAACTAACAACCCCTTGAAACTGAGCCCCAAACGAATATATATAGTTTTGCAGAAATATGGGTAAACACCCAAATTTGGTTGTTTTGTTCAGGCGAAGAAATTCTGGCCCAAACCTGAATACCCCTAGTAATTTCTGATGAAGTGTAACTAGATACTAGTCACTTTTATCAGCAGCAACTTTTTCCAACTATTTCAAGTCAGAAGCAGTATACTCATTCTTGAAGCGGTAGTTTTTCATCAGTGCGTGGTGTCAGCCATACAAATTCCAGCTTGTCAAAAGCCAAGCTTTCAGGCAAGAGGTGTTTAGTTCATACCAATCTAGGTGTACCCCCTGCTCTCCCCTGCACCCCCAATTTGTATCATTAGTGGAAGATTAGAAGTAGCTCATTAAATTTTTGGCATGATAACTGGATGGGTGATAGATCCCTTGCATCTTTGGGCTTTTTTGTCTCTACGCCAAATCTTCGAATAAATTACCTATGTACTACTGTTGGCAGAGTGATAAGCTTGAAGCCTACAGAATCCTATGTTAATGCATCGAATTCTTAGATTCCATATCACACTAAGAATTGGTGATGATGGTCAATTTTGGAAGCATAAAAATGATGGAAAATTTACTACGAAGTCAGCTCGGGATTTTCTTAGAGTTCACCATCCTCAGTTTTCTGCATCAAAGTGTATTTGGAGTAAAATTCTTCCACCAAATATTTCTCGTGGAATAATGGGTAGCTTTGGACTTTAGTATAAAAAAAACGTGGCATAAGCTTGGCTTCGAAACGTAGTTGTGGTTATGTAGCTATTGAGTCTAATTTACATGTTTTTAATGATTGTTCCCTTGCTGTATTTGTATGGTCTCATTTTTCCCAGAGTTATGGCATCTCAGCCTTTTTAGCCTTGGGATGGAGAAATAAGTTGCTCACTTGATGGTCAGTTTTTCATGGTTCAAATCAGCTTGATTTACTAGCTCAATTAATTCCTTGTTTGGAAGTTTGGCATTGCGAGCAACTGTAGCCTGTGGATTCAAGCTTGCAGATTCAAGGTGCGAGAAGAGGAAGAACAAAGGAGCATGAGAAAGCTCCGATTTTGCATAACATAAAGAAGAAAGGGATAAGTCTCGGCCAAAACATAGATTTTTTTTTTTTCTTTTTTCAGTACTTTGTGATAAGTTGTTCTGGGGGAGGTAGAGGCCTGAATCACATATAATTTATTTTTGAAAAATAAAAACCACGTAAAAGGATAAATTTTTGTTTAGAAGTAGCTTTGATCTTTCACATGCCTCTGTATCTGGTTCAACCAAAAGAGTTATTTCCTCCGGTTCTGGGTGAGGAGAGAGAGAAGAGGGGCTTTCGTGTGATAGAGGAAATGGCAGAAAAAGAGTTTTGGAAAGAAGTAAGAAAACGGGAAACGAAATGGAGAGAAGTAAGAAAGCAGAAAAAAATAATTTTTATTTATTAAAAGGCGTGCCCAGTTACACGGAGTACCCAAAACCGGTTGCAAGAAGAGTTTTTCTTAAGCAAAACGGTGCATTCATCAGCCTCTAGGATTTCTTCCTCCCTCGTTTCATTTTTTCGTTTCTCCTCCTCCCCTTAGTTTCCTTCCTCATCGCATGGCTCAAAAGCACTTACAGGAGCTACTAGAAGAAGACCAAAAACCATTCCTTCTCACTACATTGTTGATAGACACTGACGGCTCAATGGGCCCTCACGCAAGACCCAGTTACAAGCAATTAAGAAACAAAAATTCATCTACAATCGCCAAGCTTTCCTTGAATCTTTTGCAAAAACGCTTGCTCTCTCTCCTTCCACGACTTCCCGGACCTCAAGAAATCTCCACTCTTCGATTTTTCATCTTCGATCAAGAGCCCTTGCGAAGCCCAAGTGCCATTTTTCTGTGTGCGTGCAAAGAAGAGGACTAGCTGACTAGGAGATAATGGTATGGGAAGCACGGGGGACGAGCAAAGCAGTGCTAGTAGAGACCAACAATATACTCACATAGAATTTGTGGTCAAGTTATTCTAGCATCTTGGTCTTTCGTTTCTTTAAGCTTTATCTACTAGTAGCTAAGTTTTTTTTTGTGAGTGTAAAGGCTAACAGATACCGCCATTGGCTTCCGTTTATGGTAATGGTGGGTCTAGTTTTCTGATTTTGAGCTTTTTATTTGAATAAGGGAAGTTTTAAGAAATAAGTTCATTTGAGAATGGCTTGTGTTCGTATTGGTTATGGTCTTTCCATCGATGGATACTGGTTGAGCAAAGAAGGTAAAAGCCCAAGCATTCTTTTTTTTTTTAATAATTCAATCGGGATGACAGGACATTGTGCCACATCAGTTGATTGCACCAAGATCATGTTGGCCGACTGTCCATAGAAGAACTCATTCGTTACTGATAAATCTGGTTTACCAAGTTGCTTTATGTGGAAATAGAAGTTATACTTTTGGTATTATATAGTCTGTTTTTTTTTTCTTTAATTTTTAAATAGTTATTGCTTTAATTGCTTACCTGTTGTAAAGCTTAGTATAGGACTTTTTTGAAATCTTGATTAGGGAATTTTGTAACTCCAGATTTAATTATATTTTAATAATATTAAAAATAATATTTTATTAAATTTTTATTTCAACTTATTTTATTTTAATTAACTACAACGAAATTGGGATTTAGTGACGCTTTAGAATTAGTGACAATCCCCAAACTGTCATAAAAAATCAGTTTTTGTGACGGTTTATATAAACCGTCACTAAATCTAGATGAAAATTCATCTGACATTTGAATGTAGACAAATTTATGTTCGAACGTTACATGGAGGTTCGAACATTAAAGATTTTTACGTGCGAACATAATATTTTTTGGCGCCAATATTCGAACGTTGGTGGGTGAAGTTCGAACGTTCGAACGTTAAATTTTATGTATTTTTTAAATAAAAAAATGGATCCTTTGTGAACAATTATTACAATTTTAAAGAGATTGAAATTTGAAACACAATGAATTAATATTAAAATTGGATAAGCTAATTATGGCATATTATATACTATATATATAATATATAATACACTAAATTATATACTGGTTAAGTATATAATATATATTATATATATTGTCTAGTACTATATATACTATACTATATATAGTCTAGTTTATATTATATAATATATATAGTATATATATATACCCATTATATATTATATATATAGTCATTACATATAATGTGACGCCCCCAACTTCCACGTACGGACACGTGGAAATCGAGACGTCGGGATGATGACAACACGGATCACATATCCCATCGCCAAGTGCCAAGTGTGTGTACATGCAACATGTATACAAAAGAAAACCACGCAGCGGATAATAATGTCGTATAACTAAGTACCAGAATTTTTTGTTTAATTACAAACCAGTTTAAAACACGCGTATATAAAATATTACATGTTCAACACTATCTCAAACCAAATACATTTCATAAAAACAACTACAAATATTATCCATAGATCAGCACTCCAAATCAATACTCAGGCGGAGCCGCCTCCTCGGGCTCAGCTTCCTCCTCCTCAATCTCTGCATCAAAATCTACGGTACCAAAAATGGTGTCGCAGATAAGTAATATTCTAAATGCCACAAGATAAAAATATATTAAACTTTACAACAATATGCATGAAAGGATGTCAAATGCACATGTCCTAAAATTCCACATTTTACCACGCACGCCAAAATCCCATTTGGCCCAAAATATTTCCTTTAAATATATCCTCGCCATTATCCTAGATAATGGCCCAAAAAAAAACCAGTCTCGCCAATTTTCCAGAAAATGGCCCATTAACCAAACCATCAGAGCACTGTAGGAAGGAATCGCAAGCGAGACTCTACAACCATCCCTACTCACCACCATCCATACGCGTGCACCGTAGGCGGGAATCACAGGCGGGACTTTACCACCATGCCTGCTTACCACCATCCCTACGCCGCGTGCACCATAGTCGGGAATCGCAGGCGGGACTCTATCACCATCCCTGCTCACAACCATCCCTACACGTGTCTCTGACTCAAACCAATCAATCCAATCGTTCACATATGCCAATAAAACATTTCTCGCTTGAAAACCCAGTTTTCAATATTTAAAACATGCATATGCGTGCACAATGCAATGCAAATGATACAACACCAATTAACCAACAATTCCCAAACATCCATAACAAATAACCAAGCAACTCTGTCCTCAAATCCATCCGACTCCCGACTCCTCGGACTCAGTCTGAAATAACCAACCAGTCACAAATAATTATTGTAAAAGCAGTAATATATTTAAATCTAAAATGAAGTTTGGAAAATACTTACAGAGCTATATAATAATTTTCGAAGGATCGGCGAGCAGCAAACGGCGAAGAGAAAGCAACGTAACAATGTAAATACACTATGGCCTGGCCGTGGGTTGTAAAATACCCACTTTTGATTGGGGACAAACCAAGACTTGGGATTGCTAGGGAATGACTTAGAGGTGTTTATGAAGCTAGTGGAAGTGAAGGTTGGCCGTGGGTGGCGGCGAAAACGGCGGTAGGAGTCCAAAATACCAAAATCGGAGTGTTAGCTCGTGGGGGCTGTTCCAGCGACGGATCGAGACCAGAAATTGGTGGTTTAGGACGGCAAGGAGTCGGTGATGAAGTGGTAAAGAGGTGGTGGCGGGAGGTGGAGCGACGGCGGCAAATCGAAGCAAAAGCCTTTTGGCTTGGAGAGACTATTCCGGCTAAACGGCAGCTCGGATGGCGATGAAACTTGGTGGGGATGATCACTGGCCGGAGGGGAAGAAAACTGGGTGGGTGGTGTGCCGCATGGTGGCCGGCGGCGGTGGTTCTGGGCTGAGACGAAAAACGGCAGGAAATGGGAGAGAGACAGCTTTGCGCAGGCCAGAGAAGAACGGGAAGAAAGAAAGAAAGAAAAAGAAAGAAAGAAGAAAAGAAAGAAAGAAAAAGGAAAAAGAAAAAAAGAAAAGATGAAAAAAAGAAATGAGGTCCAATCCTCACATATGGAGTCCAAAAACTGATCCAACGAAAATAATTTTAAAAGCAATAAAACCAAGAAAATAATTTAAACACAACATATAGCTAAAATATAATAAATAACTAATAAAAACTAACTACTTAATTTTAAATCCAAAAACAAGCTAAAATAAATGAAACAACAATTTAAACTCAAACATCCAATAAATCCAATTAAAATCTGATAATTTAAAATAAAAGAACTATTATTTTAATTAAATTAAAATATTCTTTCAGTGAAAATACACGTAAAAACGGGATATCACATCCTCCCCCCCTTAAAATAAATTTCGTCCTCGAAATTTGTGAGATCAAACATCAGCGCCAAGCAGGATACAATATACAACTCAGAGTATACTTAAGAAAATCATACCATCAACCATTTCTACACAAGTATGAATAAAGTTCTCTCCAAATATACTCCTAAAGCAATTCCATCATATTCGTACTAATCTCCCAGCGACGCATCACTTCTAAAACTCCTAAAGCGGCCACGTAAACCGAAATGACCATATCCTCAAGAACTTCAAAACCACACCCAAGAAAATTCCAATAATTATTACTTCTTAGAATGAATTGTATTAACCTCAATCAACTCTTATGCTATATCATCGAAACTTTCATTGTACACTATATCTTGGTAACCTAATAGTCGCTTCCAAAATAAACCATCAATAATCATAATTTGTACAACCAAATTATTAATCTTCCATTAAAAGTTCAAATCACTACTAATTCCTCAAAATCAGCATAAAATTTGAATACCTAATGATCACCAAAAATCACGCTTCCGTGCGCACTCTGATAACTCGCCAAAATGCAAAAAGAGTATGTCCTCATAAATCAACACCATTGAGTACAAGCTAACTCAACACCTGAAAGTAAGAAAATCATTTACCCCACTTCGATAGAAAATAATATACCTCCAAAAACCACGAATTACCATTCTCCTCATTTGGCTCTTGCTACCTTAATCAAAATCAACATTCCGCAAAAATACATCCCTTGATTGATGACAGAAATCAATATCAATCAACATTAACACTCCAAATTGAAAACACGTAACATCATACCAAAATGCACTTGTCTCTTCTAAAGATAAGGGACGTATTCAAAAAGCCTCAAGTCCTTCCCAGCCAATTAATAAAGCACCTATAACACCTACGCAACGACTTACACTTTCAAGATCACCTAAATTCTAAATATCATCTAATTTAGAGATGACTAAATTCACTACAAACCACGATTAAATTCACCATAACCTTATTGAACCCTTCTTGGAAACTCGCTTACCTACTTCTATTCTCATAACCCTAATATTAGCACGACTATTTCCTTCAATTGCATACAAAATTAAATCTCATGATAGGCCATGCTGTTCAAATCTCCAATCCACCAAAACTATTGCACTACACTCCTGAATTCTACTGCTTATTACCTCACGTAACTGATAGGCTAATCACCGTTGATGCCAAAGCTTCCACTTTCAAGATTTTATTATCCACCACACATGGCGACCTAACAATCTCTTTTCAAGTTAAATAATAATGTCTATAATTCTCCCAACTGGACACTCAAACTCCAAAGAAAAATATAGTCTCAAAATTCAAATTCCTATGTGACCTAAAGTCACAACAAATTCTTGAAGATAATCTCAACAATTAATGCCAACCATCACTCCAATTGGTAACCCGCTTCAATTGTACACTCTGATAAACTCACTAAGAACTCAAAGTTAAGATCTCTTGAATTTAATACTATCACATCTAATCCACTTCAGTACTCACCAAAGCCACTTCTCTCAAGCCAAAATGAGACTAGGATTTGTACTCTCCGAAATCCATACACACTCACTACCACTATAAATGGATCTTATGCACCCTTAGCTAAGACCAATAATCATTCCAACGTATAAGTGATCCATCACTTCTATTTCCAACATCCGTACCTATATCCTCAAAATAAACAAAAATCATTTCCCAAAACCTGTACCATCTATTATCCTCAAACTTGATATGGATCAATCCTAAAACCTACTACTAAAACTTCGAGCTATAACATTTATTTTCCCGAATTCGATACAAATCTTTATTCCTCAGATAATTACACAAACTAAATCAATACCTTTATTCCCCAAATAAATATTCTCCGTAAAAATTTCCTATATTTATCATTCAACCATGATCAACCCCATTTTTGTGGTTACAGCCTAATCAATCTCCAGAATATATCAAGCTCGCGCACCAAGTCTGTGAAACTAAAACTCAAATCTTATCACACTTCAATCCATCAATTCTGGGAATTCTATGACTTTAAATTATACAAGCATCATTTTATGAAATCCTCAAGTTCGATGACCTTAAACCTAAAACATCACCTTATAAAGTTTGTAAATTCTAAAACCCCAATGTTATCAAACAATTTATCAAAGCCGGCAAAATCTAAAACTTCTAAATTAAGTAATCCTTCAAATGCTTATTGAACCTACCACCTTAAATCCCATAAACTTATTTTTTGAAGTTCGTTGAACTTACAATTCCCTACTTAATAGACTAATACATAAATTCTACATAGTTTCAAACTTCAATCATCTTAAGCGACTTAAAGCTAATTCCCCTCCTTAGTTGGAACTTGCATTCCTACTCCCAAGAGATTGCCTAAACCATGTCATTCCCTTCTAGCCACAATATTATAAAAATAATCCACCTCGACAAAAATTCAAACCTACTACACTAAGTATTCATTCCTACCAACGACATTCTCAATAGTACCGTCCTCCTGCCATAGCATAATCCTCAACCCCACTTTTTAATTCCGGACAAAACAAAACAAAACAACTTAAAACAAAATAAATAAAATAACATACATTGAAATAAATAAAACAAATAAAACAACATACTTGCAATTCTAATAAAATCAAATCAAATCAAACCAAACCAAACGGAATTAAATAAAATAAATTCAAATCAAATCGATTCAAGTTAGATAAAAACAATTCAAATTAAATAAACAAAATAATTTTAACTCAAGCTTTTAAAACTTTCTGGTACTCTATCTATGGGACATATGGTTTTACCCAGAGCCGAACTGCTCTGATACCATCTGTGACGCCCCCAACTCCCACGTACGGACACGTGGAAATCGAGACATTGGGATGATGACAACACGGGTCACACATCCCATCGCCAAGTGCCAAGTGTGTGTACATGCAACATGTGTACAAAATAAAATCACGTAGCGGATAATAATGTCGTATAACTAAGTACAAGAATTTTTTGTTTAATTACAAACCAGTTTAAAACACGCTTAAATAAAATATTACATGTTCAACACTATCTCAAACCAAATACATTTCATAAAAACAACTACAAATATTATCTATAGATTAGCACTCCTAATCAATACTTAGGCGGAGCTGACTCCTAGGGCTCAGTCTCCTCATCCTCAATCTCTGCATCAAAATCTATGGTACCAAAAATGGTGCCACAAGTAAGTAATATTCTAAAAGCCACAAGATAAAAATATATTAAACTTTACAACAATATGCATGAAAGGATGTTGTTGAGCCTAAGGTTTCAAGATTTGTGTAATTATATATCTACACATGGATTTTGATGATAACAAATGAATTCAAAGAATGAAGGAGTCTCAAGTTCAAGTTGTCCACACAATGGAGTCAAGCACATCAAGGAACCAAGCATGAGCAAGAAGGGAACAAGTTCACATTAAAGTCATAGAGTAATGTTGTAAACCTCTTAAAAATTTGAAATTAGGATTAAGGCTCAAAAATTAATTTTTTATCATAAAGCATTAAAATACATTTTCCACATGTGCATGAATATTTTGAAAATTAAATTTGAAAATTTTGAAAGATGATTGATTGTCATCTTTCACATGTGCATGTTTTCTTTGGATGTTTTCAAAAGTGATTGATGTTTTTCTTGACTTATGCAAAAGGAAGATGTCTTTGTTTGAAAATTTTGAAAAATAAAGTGTGCTCCTTTTGTCATATGTAAAAAGTAAAAGATTATGTTTAAATTTTTTGAAAAGTAAAGTGTGATCCTTTTGTCATATTCAAAAAGTAAAAAATTAGGTTTGAAATTTTTGAAAAGTAAAGTGTGCTCCTTTTGTCATATGCAAAAAGTAAAAAGATTATGTTTGAATTTTTTGAAAAGTGAATGATGATATCTTTGGCATGTGAATCTTTTTAAATTTGAATATGAAATCTCATATGCCTATAAATAGATCATTTGAGAGCTTAACATTCACAACACTAAGAGCATACAACATTCATTCAAAGCTTTCACTCATTGAGGAGTGTTTTCTGATAACCTACCCACTATCAATTCTTGTATCAGTAAAAGGCTGTGTATAACCCTTGTGTGTGTAGAAAGTGTTCTACAGAGGGAATAGTTGAATCACCACGTGTAAGGTGATTGCAAGTATAAAGGGTGTTCTACACGGATCCTTTGTAGCGGTGTTGTTCAAAGGTGTAATAGGTTTCTATCTCCACCTGAAGGAGATTGAATAATGAATTCGGGGATCCTCAAGGGGTAGCTTGAGGCGAGGACGTAGGCAGTGGGGCCGAACCTCGTTAACATACTGAGTTTGCTTCTCTCTTACCCTTACTCTTTATATTTATTGTTGTTTTATATTTTGTTTATATTTTATATTGTATATTTGATTTATAATTGTTATTTTTTTTAAATACAACTCAATTCACCCCCCCTCTTGTGTTAGTCATCTGGGCAACAGATGTCAAATACACATGTCCCAAAAATCTACATTTTTAATACGCACGCCAAAATCTCATTTGGCCCAAAATATTTCCTTTAAACATATCCTTGCCATTATCTCAGATAATGGCAAAAAAAAAAAAACCAGTCTCGCCAATTTCCCAGAAAATGGCCCATTAACCAAACCATCAAAACACTGTAGGTGGGAATCGCAGGCGGGACTCTATCACTATCCTTGCTCACCACCATCCCTACGCGTGCATCGTAGGCGGGAATCACAGGCGGGACTCTACCACCATCCCTGTTTACCACCATCCCTACGCCGCGTGTACCGTAGCCAGGAATCGCAGGCGGGACTCTACCACTATCTCTGCTCACCACCATCCCTACACATGCCTCTAACTCAAACCAATCAATCCAATCGTTCACATATACCGATAAAACATTTCTCGCTTGAAAACCCAGTTTCAATATTTAACACATGCATATGCGTGCACAATGCAATGCAAATGATACAACAACAATTAACCAACAATTCCCAAACATCCATAACAAATAACCAAGCAACTTCGTCCTCAAATCCATCCGACCCCCGACTCCTCGGACTCAGTTCGGAATAACCAACTAGTCACAAATAATTATTGTAAAAACAATCATATATTTAAATCTAAAATGAAGTTTAAAAAATACTTACATCGCTATATAATAATTTTTAATGAAACGGCAAGCAGTAAACGGCAAAGAGAAAGCAACGTAACAGTGTAAATACACTGTGGCCGTGGGTTGTAAAATACCCACTTTTGATTGGGGAAAAACCAAGACTTGGGATTGCTAGGGAATGACTTAGAGGTGTTTATGAAGCTTGTAGAAGTGAAGGTTGGCCGTGGGTGGCGGCGAAAACGGTAGTAGGAGGCCGAAATACCCAAATCGGAGAGCTAGCTCGTGGGGGCTTTTCCGGCAATGGATCGAGGCCGGAAATGTGTGGTTTAGGATGGTAAGGAGTCGGTGATGAAGTGGTGAAAAGGTGGTGGCCGGAGGTGGAGCGACCGCGGCAAATCGGAGCAAAAGCCGTTCAGCTTGGAGTGACTATTCCGGCTAAACGGCAGCTCGGATGGCGGTGAAACTTGGTGGGGATGATCACCGGCCAGAGGGAAAGAAAATTGGGTGGGTGGTGTGTCGCACAGTGGCTGGCGGCGCTGGTTCTGGGCTGAGACGAAAAACGGTCGGAAATGGGAGAGAGAGAGCTTCGCGCGAGCCAGAGGAGAACGGGAAGAAAGAAAGATACAAAAAGGAAGAAAGAAATAAATAAATAAAGAAAAAGGAAAAAGAGAAAAAGAAAATATGGGGAAAAGAAATGAAGTCCAATCCTCACCTCTGGAGTCCAAAAACTGATCCAACAAAAACAACTTTAAAAGCAATAAAACCAAGAAAATAATTTAAACACAACATAAAGCTAAAATATAATAAATAAATAATAAAAACTAACTACTTAATTTTAAATCCAAAAACAAGTTAAAATAAATTAAACAGCAATTTAAACTCAAACATCCAATAAATCCAATTAAAATCTGATAATTTAAAATAAAAGAACTATTATTTTAATTAAATTAAAATATTTTTTCAATGAAAATACAAGTAAAAACGGGGTATCATATATAATATATAATATATTATATAGTTAATATGTTAATATTATATAGTTAATATATATAGTATATAGTTAATATTATATATAGTTAATATACTATATATATGATTATATATAGTATATTATATATTATTTATAATAATAGAGTACATTTCTTTCACGTTCGAACATATATACATATACGTTCGAACGTTAAATTTTAACATTCGAACGTTACTTTTTTCACGTTCGAATGTATATGCAGATATATTCGAGTGTTAAAATTTAACATTCAAACATTACTTTTTAAACGTTCGAACGTATATGCATATACGTTCGAACGTTAAAAAATGCGAAAAATTTCCGACTCATTTTTAAATAACATTCAAACGTTAAAATTTGACATTCGAACGTTACTTTGTTTACGTTCGAACGTATATGAATAGACGTTCGAACATTAAAAAATGTGAAAAATTTCCCACTCATTTTTAAATTACATTCGAACGTTACTTTGTAAACGTTCGAACGTATATGCATATACGTTCAAACGTGAAAAATGCGGGAAATTTCCCACTCATTTTTAAATTACGTTCGAATGTTAAAATTTAACATTCGAACGTTACTTTTTAAACATTCGAACGTCGAATCAAATCAGAGTGTTTTTAACGAACAAACGCACGGGAGGATGCAGAATCATTTCTTCTGCTTCTCCCGTGCGTGAAAGAGAGAGTGAGGGTGAGAGAGGGTTGTGGGTTAGAGAGAGAGTGTGTGTTAGAGTGAGAGAGGGTTAGAGAGAGAGTAGAGTGAGAGAGGGTTAATATTTTTGCTCTCTCCATTGATTTTGGTAAGAAAAAACTCTTTTTTCTTTTAAATGTTTTACAATTTTATAATATTTATTTTGTATTTTTTATATATATGTCTTTAACTAGCTAGTGTTGTGATTTTTTTGAAGGATTGGTTGTTGTGACTTGTTCAAAACTTATCATTTGTAAGAGGATATTGTGAGTGATAGGTATATTTCTAAACTTTATTAATATGTTTATATATTTTGTTGTGATTTTGTTATGGATAATGATGAATATTTTGATGCGTATAATGTGAGTTGATTGTGGATTTTGAAGGATTAGATATGAGTATAATATTATGAGTTGAGTAGTGAATTTTGATTGTATATATTGTAAATATGTTGTGAATTGGATATTATTGATGAATTAGAAGGAATTGAATTGTTTATGTTGATGAATTAGAATCAAATCTTTGTGATATGGATTATGTAATATGATGAATTAAAATAAAACTTGTGTTGTGTGTATGCTTATTCTTAAAATGAAAATATAAATATTGGTGTATATTTATAGATTAAAATGAATATGTTTTACAATTGTGTATGTGTATTTGAAGCATAAGTTGTGGTTATTTTTTTGTAACTATGTTTTGGTATTTGTGAATTAGTTATTATTGTGCATGTGTAGATGTAATTTTTGAATTAGTTTAGTCTATGGGGAATATGTTTATATATTGTGAATTTGTGTATTACAGTATTTATTAAAATTGTTGGGAATATGTGAAATATTGTGAATTTAATTGTGAATATGTTTATATATTGTGGAAATATATGATATCATTTTGAATAAATTTGTAAACTTTTATTGAATATGTTGGGAATAATATATTAAAGTACACTACATGTCATTAATTTAATTTTTATTTGTATTTTTTTTAAAACGTTACTTATTTTGCGGCATTTGTTTTTTATCAAATGAGTATATGAGGTCAAGACAGCAAGAATTGGAGTCTCTCTTGGAGCAGCAGTCTGATTTAGAGATGCATTTGCAGGAGTAACAGAGAGACCAGGAGGAAAGAATATGTAGTGAAATCTAAAAACAAGTGCAAAGGGAGATGAGAGTCCAGATAGGGCATGTTATGTCACTACAATAAAATTACGGTGGGCGAGGAAAGAAGAAGAAATGAAATCAATTCAATTTTTTCATTATGTAGAACTTCTAATATCTAATTTTGCAACTATATAAAACATTGTTAGTTATTAATTTGATGGTGTAATATGATGATGCAATTTGTATATTTTTTAATTTTATGAAAATAGTATTTTTGATATATACGTTCGAATGTATATAACAAACGTTCAAATGTTAGTTCACATTAGAACTAACGTTCAAACGTAATTACACAAAATTACGAAATAACATTCGAGTGTAAGATCCAACATTCGAACATATTCACTCTCAAAACGAACGCAACGTTCGAATGTTTAAATGACTTACGTTCAAACGTTTTGTTTGATGTTCCAACGTAAATATGATACGTTCGAACTATAACAAACGAACGTCAACTTTTTTCATTCGAATGTCAATCGGTCGGATTAACGTTCGAACGTTCTGTTGGACATTCGAATGTTACATTTTGTGACAAATTTCAACCGTCACAAAAAATCCCACGTTCGAATGTGTCATCAAACGGAAGACCTCCAACCATCACTAAAAATATTTTTTGTGACGGTTGAATAGTAAACTGTCACCAATTATTTTCTGTGATGCACATTAGGTGACAGTAGTCGTGATAGTTTCGAACCGTCACCAAATGTCTTTAGTGACATTTTAGTCATTTTTTGTGACGTTTTCCTCTGTCACAAAAGACCAATTGTGTTGTAGTGACTCAATATCCAAACGGAAGTTAAACTGATGTTGCTTGTTTTCATTTAAGTGATGTAAGCTTAACTCCATACTGCTATCCGTTGACTTGGCATTGATGAAACATTTATACAGTGGAGCCGTGGAGGTGTTAACTGAGGGGATCTAAATAGGGTTTTAATCAAATTGAGTTCTTAATTGAGTGTATATTTGGTAAGAAAATTATGAAAAAGAAAATCTATTTACATGTCCATTTATTGACAGATCAAACACAATAATGATGTAAAAAGTGCATTAATTATTTGCTATAAATAGTCTACTGCATCAAATGCTTGCCCTCTCATTTTATTTGTTTATATATTTAATTTTTTTTTAATTTTTTTCTTTACTTAATAATTAAGAAAGCGAGTTTTAATATATTAGTGTATATATATATATTTAAATATTTAAATATGTTAAAAAATATAAAATATAAAATTTATACTAGTGGACACGTCCAACTGTCAAAACTGGACAGCACACTATCACTACCGTGTATAAATATATATATATATATATATATATATATATATATATATATATATATATATNATATATATATATATATATATATATTTGTCAAACTCCATGTTAATAAATTGATTGTAAAGAAAAAGTTCCACTTAATTCCTCATTATGATAAGATAGGGGGTTAATTACATTCTCCTTCTTTGCACTATCACCTTTTTCCCACTTCCACAAGTGGATTTGACTCGATGTAATTTTAACATTTTTTATTGTTCATTTGGAAAAAAATAAAAATAAAGATAAATTAACTTTTTTTTAACCAAAAATCTTAAATCCTTTACTCAAGTGAGTTTCATATATATATATATATATATATATATATATATATATATATATATATATATATTTAAAAAATGAGGGTGTGATACTTGTGCATTCCTTGCAAAATATTATTTATTTCGTAACCCAAAATTTATTTTTAATATCAACCCAATCTATATCCTTCATCTTCGGCCAAGAGCCCTTGCAGAAGCCAAAGTGCAATTTTTGTGTGTGCATGCAAGAGAAGAGGACTAACCGACTAGGAGATAATGGTATGGGAAGCACGGGGGACGAGCAGAGCAGGGCTAGTAGAGACCAACAATATACTCACATAGAATTTGTGGGAGTTGCCAAAAACATATAGAAATCACATTTAGCGTTCCCAGATCTCTAGGATCTCATAATTTCATGGTTAGATGTTTGCTTACTTGCATTCTCGAGAAAATTCTATTTTTCTTTTACTGTTTGTCTCAACTCATTTGGTGCCAATTCCACTCGATTTGATTCAAAGTTCAAAGTCCTCTGTTTCTGAACTGTGTATTTTGTGGTCAAGTTACACTAGCATCTGGGTCTTTCGTTTCTTTAAGCTTTATCTGCTAGAAGCTGAGTTTTGTTTGTAAATGTAAAGGCTTACAGATACTGCCACTGTCTTCTGTTTATGGTAATTAATTAATCAATTACAAGAAAACTATTTATTTGTGATTAGTTATTTTCAGCAAAATGACTATTTTTAATAAAAATGAGTTGCAAATAATTTTTTAGTTGTAAAATATTAGTCCCAAATATCCATTTTTCTTGTATAATGATGGGTCTAGTTTTCTAATTTCAAGCTTTTTATTTGAATAAGGAAAGTTTTAAGAAATAAGTTCATTTGAGAATAGTTTGTGTTCGTATTATTTACAGTCTTTTCATTGATTGGTTGAGCAAAGAAGGTAAAACCTCAAGTCCTTTGTTTGGTTTTTAATAATTAAATTGGATGACGGGACATTGTGCCACATCAGCCAATTGTAGCAAGATTATACTGGCCTTTGTTACTAATAAATCTGGTTTGCCAAACTTTAGGAGAAAATAAAAGTTTTATTTTTGGTATTATATCGTCCTTTTTTTGTAAATAATTACTGCTTAATTTAATTGCTTACATATTGTCAAGCTAGTATAGGACTTTTTTGAAATCTTGATTTAAGGACTTTTGCAACCCCTAGATTTGTTTGTAATATCACATTACTCTACTATATGTGAAGGTTATTAATAAAATTAAGATACCATCTTTTTTCAAAAAAATAATACAATTAACTATTTTAAATTTAATATATACTATCTTGAGCGTGATACTACCAAAAGTCCAAAATTAAGAGCTAAGAAAAAATACGGAAGATAAGAAGGAAACTTCCTTATATAATGTTTTTGTTAAGTACAAGTTTATTTTGTGTAACACTACGCATGTATCCAGCAGGGCCATTACTTGTGCCGCACGAGTCATCGGAGGATTGCCAAGTGGGTGGTTTCCACGTTGCTGGTGGCACTACACTACTTGTGAATTTGTGGGGCATTCAAAATGACCCAACAATTTGGGAGGACCCCACGAATTTCAAGCCGGAGAGGTTTGAAGGTTTTGGAGGGATGAAAGATGAGTTTAAGTTTAGGTTCATGCCTTTTGGATCAAGGAGGAGGGGTTGTCCCGGAGAAGGTTTGGCCATTAGAATGGTTGGTTCTGCTTTGGGTTCACTGATACAGTGCTTCGAGTGGCAGAGGATTGATGAGGTAATGGTAGACATGAGTGAAGTGGTTGGGCTAACCTTGACCAAGGCTCGACCATTGCATGCTATTTGTCGACCACGTCCAGCCATGGTCAACCTTCTTTCTCAACTTTGAACCAATAAATAATAAATGGAAAATAATATACATAAGACTACTATGTCACCTTCATCCCACCTAATAAGATATGAGACATTTATCGTCGTTAAATAATCATTTATTAGATTATTCTTTATCATTCAACAGTGATGAATGTACCACATCTTATTTAATAAGATCAAAGTGAGATGAGAGTATACTGTATAACATTACTCACATATATATATATAGCGTCCTAAAGAAATATGTGTTGCCTATGCAATATATGTGTTGTTTAGTGCTATGAAATACATTTCTTGTTTTTTACAAAGATTAGGGAATGTCTGGGGATTAAGATGAGATGTAAATAGTTGAAATTTTTTTTTTCGTTATGTTACTCAGTTATTCTAGATTTTCTTCCACTTGCAAACGTTTATTGACACATATTACCGTGTATGAGGCATGCAACATTCCACCTTCGCATCTCTTCACGTAGTGCAGATTGAGGAACCCGTTCATCTCTCTTGTCTTCTTTTCGTTCTCAACATGTCTCTCTTCTTAATTGGGGGATATTCAAACGATGCCTTGTCCGTTAAACACCCTTTTTTCCCTCGCCATCACTTGCCATTCCATTCCTTCTCAAACACTAACTTGCTCTTTACTACTGTACTCTTCTTAATTCCTTCCTTCTTCGACCTACTTTTCTTTTCTCTCCAAGCTCTTCCCTTTCAATGGCTTTCTGCAAGGTTTCCTACTTTGACTTCCATAGTTCTCAGTCTTCTTGGCCGTGCGATTCCTCCAATCATCTGGGGGAAATGGTTCGCACCATTCCCTTGACTTTGAAGGGTACAAGTGGTCTGCTACTACATCCCATGTTGACTTAGACTTTGTGAAAAATTGATCTGCGGCATTGAATTTGTCGGAGTCTCTCTGCGGGATGGTTGACCCTAAGGGCTTTGCTACCCAAGTGGCTTCGTCCTCAACCATGTTCTTAATGGGGCTCCGTTTGCCATTCTATCATCCTGTCCATGATGTGCTCAACTTTTTGGAACCAACTCCCTCTTAGCTTCTTCCTAATGTATGAAGGATCTTAATGGCATGGTGTGTAGGTGACAATAGGTTTTGGAAGCCATTCGGGAGGAATACTCTGATCTTATAGGTTGAGGAGTTCCTCTAGACCCACGGTGTTAAAAACTTATATGGAAATTGTGACGCCCCCAACTCCCACATACGGACACGTGGAAATCGTGGCGTCAGGATGATGACAACACGGGTCATGCATCCAATCGCCAAGTGTCAAGTGTGTGTACATACAACACGTGTACATTAAAAGATCGCAGCGGATAATAAAAGTCAGTCGACTAAGTATCAGAATTTGTTTTAATACAAGTTCGCTTAAAAATTAGCGTACCAAAAATATTACAATTAACCAGCATAAATATAATACAAATAAAAAAATAAACAAAACTCGAAATAAATCATAATCCACGAGTGATCCCCGATTACCCCTCAGGCTCAGCTGCCTCCTCGAGCTCATCCTCCTCATCATCTGCATCCAAATTTACGGTACCAAAAACGGTACCACAGGTAAGTACTAAACCAAACAAATCTCAAAATAAAAATACATTCATGCAATAATCAAATGCATGAACATGATGCCATATGCATATGTCCCAAAAATCCTCATTTTTCGAAAATAATCCTTTTTTCCAACGCACGCCAAAATTCCATTTTGGCCCAAAAATCCAATCCATTAAAATGGCCCAATAACCAAACCATCAGAGCATTGTAGGCAGGAATCACAGGCGGGACTCTACCACCATCCATGCTTACCACCATCCCTACGCATGCACCGTATGTGGGAATCACAGGCGGGACTATACTATTGTCCCTGCTTACCACTATCCCTACAGTACCTCTGACTCAACCAGGCAATCCAATCTTTCAAATATACCCAAAATAATTTCTCGTTTGAAAACCCAGTTTTCAATTCCCAACACATGTATATGCATGCAATTACCCGAAAACTCAGTTTTCCTTTTCAAATATGAACATGCATGCACTATGCAATGCTTACGACAATATACAAAAAATACCGACAACAACAACTTCCAATATCAAACAACAATAAACACAACTCCGTCCTCTAATCCAACCGACCTTCGATTCCTCAGATTCAGTCCAGCACAACTAACCAAATCACAATTATTGTTAATGCAAAAATATATTTAAATCTTAAAGTAAGTTTGAAAAATACTTACAGCACTATAAAATATTAATTTTTGAAGGATCACGGAGGTCCAAAACGCAACGACATGGCAACATAACAGTGCAAAATGCATGGTGGCCGTGGATCACAAAATACACACTTTTGAATGGGAACAAACTAAGACTTGGAATTGATAAGGAATGCCTTAGAGGTGTTTGTGAAGCTAAAAGAAGTGGCGGTTGGCCGTGGGTGGCGGCGAAAACGGCGGTGGAAGGCCAAATCAAATTTTAACTTGTGGTGGTTGCTTCGGCAATGAATCGGAACTGGAAATGGGTGGGTTAGCTCAGTAAGAGGTCGGTGAAGAAATGGTGGCTAGAGGTGGAACGACAGTGGTGCTAGAGCAAAAAGACGCCTGAACTTGGAAGAGCTCGTGGTGGTTAACGATGGCACTAGGTGGTCTAAAAATTGGTGGGGGTGCTCATCATCCAGAAGGGAAGAGAATAGAAGGGACGATGAGAACCACTGTCGGCAGATGGCGGCGCTATGGTGGGATGAAAAAAATGACGGGGGGAAGAGAGAAGGAACGGGTCGCACGGGCTAGGGGGGGAAAGGGAAGAAAAAGAAGAAAAAGGAAAAAAGAAAAAGGAGAAAAGAAAAAAGAAGAAAAGAGAAAGGAAAAAAGAAAAATGAAGAAAAAAAAGTGAGATCCAGTTTTCACAACTTGGGTCACTAAATTGATCCAACGAAATTTATTTTTAAAACAACAAGTTAAATAAAATAATTCAAATGTAGTGATTAAATAAATAAAATAATAAGATCCAAAAACACAATAATTTTAAAGCTAAAAAATAAACTGATTGAAATTAAAAAAAATCAATTAAAATATAATATAATAATAAAGAGCAAAAAAGCACGTTAAAAATAATTTAACCACTTAAAAATTATCAAATAATATTGCAAAAATCACCTTTAATTTAAAATAAGAAAATCACTAATTATAATAATTTAAATAAAATCACTCAATAAAAATACACGTAAAATGAGGATATCATAGAAATTTATGTCGTTTCTAATATCAAACTGGTTACTGGGTGGTGAGCTTGGAAGGCCGTTATTCCATACCAAGGAGTAGCATAGGAAGTTCTTCTTTGTCTCAATTAGTGGTTGGGAGTTCCCTTCTGGTGAGGCCTACAATCTAGAATTCCTTATTTAGGTGGGGGAGGGTATTGTCCTTGAGGATCGTAACCTTGCAATTATTCTTTCCGACAATGAGGAAGCTCACCTGCATTTGGTTTATAAGTGGGTGGAGTACAATGCCAACACCACTTGGTCTAATGTTCTCCTCACTCACTCCAACATCAATAGGTTTTTGGTTTCAGTTCTTAGGTGCTCTTTTGCTATCTCGAGGGCAAAAAAGGGGATCTTCTGCTCCTTCAAGGCAGGGAATAAAAAAAAACTAGACAGCAACCCAATTCGTGGCTAGATTGAATCATCCTATGAATCAAGCTCTAACACGGAGAGGTCGATTCTTGCTTCATCGACCACTAGGGAAATCGGTCAGTCAAACCAGCTTCTCCATTTCCAGACTTACTAGAGGAAGTTATGGACCAAGCTAAGATTGACCTGGCATTGGTGTTAGACGTTGAGTCACCTGAGCTGGCTGGTCAAGAGGCCGTTTGCCATACACCCCTTACCTCGGGTGGTCAAGATAGCACTCCTTGTTAGGATGAGGAAGATATTGATGTGGTTCTTCATTCTACATTTTTGGGAGCTGCTCACTTGGATGAGTTTTGCAGTCCCATGTGGCGAAGTACGCAATGTGTCTTTGACAGTTAGTGGAGGCGTTGATGCCTTTAGGGCCTGTGAAGAGGCGGTGCTTGGGTCGAAGGATGGTTCTTCTCCACATCTATTCCCTCTACTGTTTCTAGCAGCGTAACTCCAGAAATCCCTTTCATTCTTCTTGCATCCCTTCATGACAACCCTTCGAGGGTAGATTTTGGCGAAGGTCTTGTATTCATCCCTTTGTCACCCTTTAGAACCTCGTCCATGAGGGCTAATGTTTCCTCGTCTACATCTTTGAGCAATTTTTCTACTAGCGATCATCCTTTGGACTCAGTCAAGCAACTAGGGGAGAGTGCCTTTGCAACTTCAACCTCTTCTGATTCCCTCATCATTATAGGGCTTTGGCGAAATGGGTGGCTTTAGACCTTTTTTTTAGGGAATTTTTAACTTCTCAAGGATGCCTAGTTCCTCAGGATCTCAATCTGCGGGCCTTACACTACGAGCTGATGATCATAGGGACGAGTCTATCCGTGCCATGACAAGTAAGCTCCGACGCTTTTTGACCCCCAACAAGTTTTTATTTTGAGTATATGTTTTACTTTTCATGCTTCCCAAATGTGATTTGGTTTGTTTTCCAGGGAGTTGACCATCTTGCAACTTGGATAATTGATCACTAAATCAACTTGGAAAAGGATAATCGTTCGATGCATTTGTATATGGAGAGGATTCATCATGCTGTCTAGATAGCCCAAGAGGAGGGGATGAGATGGCAAGGAACCTGTCCCTGTTGGAGTTGTATTCCCATTCCCTAGAGGATCATGTCTCTTTTCTCCAGAAAATGATGGCAATTTCCAACATCATTTGGAGAAATCGCAGGGGGAGGTGAAGTAATGTTATTTTGAGGCGAAGATCATGGAGGAAGAGCGTGAAACGCTTTGTGATCACCTTTGTCACTTGGACATGGAGTTAAAGGAGGCTTAGTAGTGCAGTTTTGAACTTGCCACCCGTGTGACTTGGTCTAAGGAGGCTCACTGAGAATTGCCCATTTAGCTCAACATTGCTCAAGGCGAGAAAGTAGATGCTAAGGCTTAACTTGAGATGGTGACCTAGGATCATAAGCAACACGACCAACATTTCATGTAGTTGAATGAGGTTTCTAAAAGTCACAAGCAGAAACTAGCTGCCTCTGAGCTGAAGGTAGTTAGGTTGGGGGTCTACAGGGAGGAAGTTATCCACCTTTCCCCTCAATTGGTGGCTGCCTATAAAATTCGCAATAGGCCTAGGATTTGGGCCTAAGCTTGACCTCACAAAGCTGAGGGATTATATGCTAGACCACCCTAGTGTTGACCTGTGGACATTGAATTTGAAGTCCATCAAGGTTGACCACGCCGCCTATCAAGTTTTTGACTCATTAGGTAGAGACACCATGTCTGGTGCCTTGAGCTCGTCATAATCCCATACTCTTTCCTTTCTTTTCCTATAGTTTGTAATGAGTCTTGAACAATTTTTACTGATTACGACATTTTGGATCATGTTTAATGGTTGATTATTTGTCAATTATTTTTCTATCTTGGTATGTTTGTTACGCTTGTGTGAAGTGTTTAAGCTTTGAGAGTGCATGGGCTGTTGTTTCCCTTAGTTAACTTGGCCTATTGTTTGGTCGGTTTCTTTTGTACATTGGGTGTGGCTGGACACTCAGCTTGATTAGGCGGGAGATAGGCTCAACTGTGCCTAGTGGTTTTCTCCTTTGTTTGCTAGGAGCGGGTGGAGACACTCGACTTTAGTCTTTAGGTGGAAGACGAACTCGATCGTACTTAGTGGGAGAGGAGGGAAACTGTGACACCTCCAACTCCCACGTACGAACATGTGAAAATCGAGTCGTCAGGATGATGACAACATGGATCACACATCCCGTCACCGACTGCCAAGTGTGTGTACATGCAACACGTGTACATAAAAGTAATGCAGCGGGTAATAAACATCTTTCAACTAAGGACTAGAATTTTGTTTAAATACAAACTCGCTTAAAACAAGCGTATCAAAAATATTACAATTAATCAACATAAATATAATACAAATCAAAACTATAAAAAAAAAGTAGGAAATATATCATAATCCACGAGTGATCCCTGATCACTCATCCGACGGAGCCGCCTCCGCGAGCTCAGCCTCCTTGTCCTTCGCTCAAAATCTACAGTGCCCAAGATGGTACCGCAGGTAAGTAATAATCCAAACACGCTCAAGATAAAAAACTATATTAAAACTCAACAATATGCATGAACATGATGTTATATGCATGAGATCCAAAAATAATTCTTTTCCAACTCATGCCAAAAATGACATTTTCCCCAAAAAGAATTCTTTTCCAACTCACGCCAAAAATCACATTTGGCCCAAAAATTTCCTTTAAAACTTTTCTTCGCCATTTTCCCAGAAAATGGCCCAAAAATCCAAGTCTCAACTCAGGATCCATTTCCATTAACCGAATGCACCATGACCTCCCCTAGGGGTTATCCGCCACATTGGCTCCCTCAGTCACACCATGGGTAACGACCATGCATGTGATTTCTAAACGAA
Source organism: Carya cathayensis (assembly GCA_011037825.1). NCBI lineage: Eukaryota > Viridiplantae > Streptophyta > Magnoliopsida > Fagales > Juglandaceae > Carya > Carya cathayensis. The sequence continues at coordinate 386,580 of QGSO01000141.1, read as the reverse complement.
CGATGCCCAGTTCCGCACTCGACGCGTACGTAGTCAAGCATCCTTTAGCCCCCCGCCAGTAGAGGGGCCCCAGAGTCGGTACAAGAGCACTACCATCCCGTCCGCTCCCATTGTCGCCCAACGACAACTCAGGGGACGTCACTTAGTATATTGCTCTCCCGAGTGAGCAGAAGAGCTCCACCGAGATCATTTCCCATCTCGACTTGGGGTCGTGATATATACACCCCCAAAAATCCATTTACACATGAAAATCCAGTTTTCAATATTCAACACATGTACATGTATGCCATTATGCGAAAAAATCAAATATTCCCTTTTACAAACATGATCATGCATGCTCCATGCAATGCACACATCAAGATACAAAATATTAAACAAATCTCAACATCAACAAGCATACAAACAAATAACTCCGTCCTCTAATCCATCCCACCCCCGAACTCCTCGGACTCAGCCCGGCATAACTAACTAATCACAATTTATTGTTAAAGTTAAAATATATTTAAATATAAAAGGAAGTTTGAAAAATACTTACAGTACTATATAATATTTTTTGAATGATCAATGGGCTGCAAAAGGTGGCGAAAAAGCAACATAACAGTGTAAAATAGACTGTGGGCGTGGGTTATAAAATACCAACTTTTGAATGGGGATGAACTAAACTTGGGATTGATAGGGAATGGCTTAGAAATGTTTATAAAACTAGTGGAAGTGGTTGTTGATCGTGGGTGGTAGAGAAAACGGCGGTGGAAGTGAAAAAAAGGCTAAAATTGAGTTCTGCTCGTGGTTGTTGCTCCGGCGATGGATCGGAGTTGAAAATGGACGGGTTAGGTCGGCAAGAGGTCAATGATGAATTGGTAAAGAAGTGGTGGCCAGTGGTTGCGCGACGTCGGCGCGGGGATGATTTTGGGTTGCGGCTTGGTGGGGTGCGTGTGGCTTAACGGTGGCTCGGTTGGGGCTGAAATTTGGTGGAGAGGTGAGCCTGCAGGTGGGGAAGAGGGTGGCGGTGCAACGTACGGCGGTAAGGTGGAGGGACTCGGGGCAGACGAATGAAACGAGTGGGAGGGAAGAGAGAAAGGGTGTTGTAGGGGGAGAGAGGGACCGGGGTAGAAAATGGGGAGAAAAGAAAAAGAAAAAGAAAGATGAAGAAGAAAAAAAAAAAAGAGAAAAAGAAAAGATGAGGAAAAGAAATAAGATCCAATCCTCACATCTAAGGTCCAAAAACTAATCAAAGAAAACAATTTTAAGAGCTATAAATTGAATAAAATAATTTAAACACATTACCTTACTAAAATATAATAAATAACTACTAAAACCTAGCAACAAAATTTTAAATCTAAAAATAAACAAAATTAAATTAAAGAGCAATTTAAACACAAAACAATAATTAATAATAAGAAATCACTTTAAAATAAATTTCACAACTAAATAAATCCAATTAAAATTCGATAAATTTAAAATAAAAGAACCAATATTTTAATTAAATTAAAATACTCTTTCAATAAAAATACACGTAAAAATAGGGTATCACAGAAACACTTAAACAAATTGTTTTCTTTTTCTTTCACCATGGGTGAGTGGAGGCACTCGGCTTTGGTGTTTAGTCGGAAGATGAGCTCGACCACGCTTAGTGGATGGAGAGGGAAACACTTAAACAAGTTGTTTCCTCCTTTGTTTGCCAAGGGCGAATAGAGACACTTAGCTTTTGTAGTTAAGCAGGAGATGGGCTCGACCACGCTTAGTGGGTGAGGAGGGAAACACTTAAACAAGTTGTTTCCTCCTTTGTTCACCAAGGGCAAGTGGAGACATTCGGCTTTGCTATTTAGGCATGTAACAACTGCTCCATAGAGATGAAATGAGCTACTACATTTTGTCCTACTTTCTTTTTATATGGAAATAATATATTAAAAATTTACAAAGGAACTTTCTCTTTCTTTTCTTCTTTTATAACTTCAAAACTCAAAATAACATGTTTGTCAAAATACCAGACTGTCCCATTAGTTACATATTAAAAATCATAACTATTTTCATATTATGAACATCTTCCCTATACAAAATGTTTGCTTTCTTAAAATACAATCCAAACAGTTTCACAAAACTTTCAGAAAGACTAAAACTTCATTAACAAGACCCAACCCAAGGCTACTAAATATCCGTCTCTCCTCCCTGAGTAGTGTCTTCTTTTATAGCTTCATTTCTATCATTACCTGGGCATTTAAAACATTAAACATAAAAGTGAGTCTAATAATCAGTAAGCAATATACCATACAGTTAAAATATCATACATCAGTTATTCATTTCTTTTGAAAATTTATATAAGTTTAAAACATTTCAATTAAATATTCTGAATCAATTTTCACTTTTCTCTTACTAAACTATTACACCTTGTGTGTTACGATTAGTGGTCTTTTGGACCCAATCGGCCCGTAGTCAAGGGTTGGGAATCATTCAGTCAGGATGGGGCCACTAGGTGCACCAACAATGGAGCCAATCCAACATTGCAATCTGCCCCTCTCATTGGTACCATCATCGTATTTTCATACATAAAACCTTAATTTCCTTTCTCGTTCTTTTTCCTCTCATAACATTTTCATCATCTTTCTTAGTCCAAACCAGTATGGATTTTCTTTCATAAAAGAATGTATTTCATGCTAACCATACTCCTAGCTAGTTGTTTACTTTAAACCCAAGAACAAAGTAAAACATTTTCCTTAACTTCCTGTTCACTTAGAAAAAGTCAACTACAAGACACAATCTCTATCCTTTCAACTTCTAACCAAATCAAACAAGGTCAACAAGAAACCAATTCAATACTACTTTATTCTCTCCTTCTCACCATCCATTTCTTTAAGGTATAAAAATTTCAAGTTATACTTCTATACTTAGCACTAACTCAAGCCATTTAAATTCCTCATTTTAAGCTTGTTTAAGAAATTCATAAACATGTTTAATAACTTGCTTGCTGACCAACAAGGGCCCAATCAATTTTCTACATGAAAGATAGGTGAAAATCATGGAATTACAATGTATAGATGATAGGAATTTGCTTGGAAATTGAAGAGAACAAGAAAGTACTAAAATCTGAAAAATTTCACCAAAATGGATATTTGACTACTTTTGGTAACCTTGTTGGAACCAAAATGTGTGAACTAAAGCTTACTTGATGGCAGATTTTTCCCCTTGTTTTTTAGTAGTTTATCATAAAAATAAGTAACTTTAGTATTTGGTGTCCAAGGGAAGAGTATTTGGTGTTATTCTCAAGTTCGGCGCACCAACTCTAGTAGTGGTCGGAATTGAAATATCAACCGTTATCCAAAATGATGCTTCGTGGTATCCCGAACTGGCATATGATAGCCCTCCATAGGAATCTAGTGACATTATTCATCGTGATGGTCACTAGGGCTTCAACTTCTACCCACTTTGTGAAGTATTTCACTGTGAGGATTATGAATCTTGCTCCTCCCTTGTCCAAGGGCATGGGACCGAATAGGTTGTCACCCCATTAGGGGAACGGCCATGGTAATGTAACTGATGTTTAGTTCTACAAGTAGAAAGATTGGTTTTGGCATGTGTCATTGGCATTGAGAACATTTGCAAGCTCTTTGGCATCCTTGAGGGCGCCTGGCCAATAAAATCCTACTCTCATAACTTTAGCCACTAGAGCTCTTCCTCCTAAGTGATTCCCGCATACCCTCTCATACACTTCTGCGAGGATGTACTAATCCTCTTCTCTTGAGATGCATCTTAGAAAGGGTGTGGAGAAACCTCATTTTTATAACACGCATTTTATCAGGGCGAAACAAGCAGCTTTGTTCCTCACTTTCCTCGCTTACCTTTATCACCTAGAAGTTCCCCGGTAGATAGGAACTTGGCTATGTCATGCGCCCATTTCAGGGTTCCTATTTTTATCTTCAAGATATCAAGTCTGACGGCTAGGGTTCCTATCGTTCAAATGGTCACCTTCCACGGTAGGCCTATCTCATCCATACCTGATGTAGCCCTTGCTAGTCTGTCAGCCTTCCAATTGTCAATACGGCTAATTTGGACATAACTAAAGCAGTTGTTCCATTGTATACCTGCTATAGGTATCTCTTAAGTTTCTCACCCTTTGCCAAGTATTCTCCTATTATTTGGTTGACTACCACTTGGGAGTCTGCTTTCATGTCGATTTCTTTAGCCCCTAAAGCCTCCGCTACAGCGAGTCCTGTCAATACTACTTCATGTTCCACCTCGTTAGTGGTGGTCTTGAATTCGAGCCTTATCGCATAATACATTTCCTTGATGTTCTCTGTGATACCCTATTTTTACGTGTATTTTCACTGAAAGAGTATTTTAATTTAATTAAAATATTTGTTCTTTTATTTTAAATTAACGGATTTTAATTGGATTTATTTGGTTGTGAAATTTATTTTGTAGAGCTTTCTTAATATTAATTTTTATTTTGAGTTTAAATTGTTGTTTAATTTATTTTAGCTTGTTTTTTTATTTAAAATTAAGTTGTTAGTTTTTACAAGTTATTTATTATAATTTAGCTTTATGTTGTGTTTAAATTATTTTCCTTGTTTTATTACTTTTAAAATTGTTTTTGTTGGATAAGTTTTTGGACTCCAGAGGTAAGGATTGGATCTCATTTCTTTTTCCCCCATCTTTTCTTTTTCTCTTTTCTTTTTCCTTTCTCTTTCTCTTTCTTTCTTTTCTTTCTTTCTCTTTCTCTTCCTCCCGGTTCTCTCCCGCGAGAAGCCATTTCCCCTCTCATTTTAGCCATTTTCTCTCTCCGCCCAGAACTGCCGCTCGCCGGCGCCGTGACCAGCACCACCCACCCAGATTTCTTCCCCTCTGCCCAGTGATCATCCCTACCAAGTTTCACCTCCATCCGAGCCACTGTTAACCGCCATGAGCTCCTCCAAGCCGCACGGTTTTTGTGCCGTTCCGTTGTCGTTGTTCCACCTCCGGCCACCATCTATTCACCACTTCATTACCGACTTCTTGCCGTCCTAAACCACCTATTTTTGGCTCCAATCCGTCGCAGGAGCAACCCCCACGAGCTCAACACCGTTTTACCCATTTTGGCCTTCCACCACCGTTTTCTCCGCCACCCACGGCCAACCCTCACTTCCACTAGCTTCATAAACACCTCTAAGTTATTCCCTATCAATCCCAAGTCTGGGTTTGTCCCTATTCAAAAGTGGGTATTTTACAACCTACAGCCACAGTGTTTTTACACTGTTACGTTGCTTTTTCTTCGCCGTTTGCAGCTCGTTGATCCTTCAAAAATTATCATATAGCGCTGTAAATATTTTCTAAACTTCATTTTAGATTTAAATATATTATTGCTTTTACAATAAATATTTGTGATTGGTTGGTTATTTCGAACTGAGTCTGAGGAGTCGGGGGTCGGATGGATTTGAGGGCGGAGTTGTTTGTTTGTTGTTGATGTTGAGAATTGTTGGTTAATTTGTGTCATATCATTTGAATTGCATTGTGCATGCATATACATGTGTTGGATACTGGAAAATTGAGTTTTCATGCGTAAATAGATTTTAGGGTGCGTGTGTATCACGACCCCAAGCCGGGATGGGGTATTATCTCGGTGGAGCTCCTCTGGTCACTCGGGAGTAGATAATACTGAGTGACATCCCCTAGGTTGTTACTGGGCAATGACCAGATCGCACGATATGGTAACGCTGTCGTGTTAACTCCATGGTCCCTTGGCTAGCGGGGACTAGAGGATGTCTGGTCTAGGTACGCGCGGGGCGCGAGACTGGGATCGCTCGTTTAGATGTCACATGTGTAGTCGTTACCTACAGTGTGGCATAGTAGCCAGAGTGTGCGAATGATCCCTAGGGGAGAACATGGTGCATACATTAATTAGAACTGGTTTTGGATATTGGATATAGGCTATTTTCTGGGAAAATGGGGAGGTTTTGTAAGAGGATATTGAGATCCATTTTCTGGAAAAATGGTGGTTTCTTGGTTTGGGTTATTATCTAAGATAATGACAATGACTTATTTTAAACGATATGTTTTAGACCAAAATGGGATTTTGGCGTGCGTGGAAAAATGTGGATTTTTGGTACATGTGCATTTGGCATCCTTTCATGCATATTGTTGAGTGTAATATATTGTTATCTTGTGGTGTTTTGATTATTATTTACCTGCGGCACCATTTTTGGTATCGTAGATTTTGATGCAGAGGTTGAGGAGGAGGAGGAGGCTGAGCCCGAGGAGGCGGCTCCTCCAGAATATTGACTTGGAGTTGTTTACCCTTGGATATCATCTTTATTTGTTTTTATGTTATGTATTTGGATTTGAATCAGTGTTGAACTTGTAATATTTAATTACGTATGTTTTAAACTGGTTTATATTTAAACAAAATTTTGGTACTTAATTATAAGACTTTATTATCCGCTGCGTGGTTTATTTTGTACACATGTTGCATGTACACACTTAGCACTTGGCAATAGGATGTGTGACTCGTGTTGTCATCATCCCGACGTCTCGATTTCCACGTGTCCATACTTGGAAGTTGGGGGCGTCACATTCTCTGCCACTATGTATATGTATACTCTAACTAGAACGGTAGGACAAGCCATCAACATAAACTTGCTAGGGTTTCCTAGTAAGGGATCTTTGTATTTCTTTAGGGAAGTTGGTGAATTTGCCCATGAAGTCAACCAGTACTTGACCCTTTATCACTGTCTAAGGAAGGTAATCGATGTCAAATTCGCTCAGCTCGATTGACAAATTTACTAAACGGCATGAGGTGTCCGGTCACTGCAGTATTGTTTTAGGGACTTCGCTGTTAAAACTCTTATGGGATGCACTTGGAAATATGGTCTTAGCTGGCAAGCAACTACTACTAATGCAAATGCTACCACTTCTATTATGGGATATTTGGTCTTGTCACCTCTTAGAGCACGACACATGTAGTAAATCGGATTCTGCGCCTTTTCTTCCTCCCTAACTAGGGCAGTGGACTTGGCTTCTAGAGTAACAGACATATACAAAATCATGACCTCCCCTTGATTGGTTTGGCTCAAGAGAGGGGGGATGTTATAAATATTCTTTGAGTTAGGCGAACACCTTCTTGCACTCACTATCCTAGTCACAGGCCTTTCACATGACTCAAAAAAATGGTAGGCACCTATTTGTGGATCTGGACACAACCTACTAAGCGCCGCTATTCTCCTTGTTAACTTATGTGCCTCATTTGTGTTCTTTGGTGGCTTCATATCGACGATCACCTAGATTTTCTCAGGGTTGGCCTCGATCCCTCTTTTAGACACCATGAAACCTAGGAACTTGCCCGACCGTACTCTAAAGGCACACTTTGTCGGGTTGAGTTTTATTTTGTATCGTCGTAGTACGTTGAAAGCTTTAGGAAAATCTGCCATGTGCTGTCCAAGTTCCTTACTCTTGACAAGCAAGTCATCAACTTAAACTTCCATATTCCTCAAGATATGCTCTTTAAACATTCGATTTACCAGCCTTTGGTATGTCATTCTGACATTTTTCAAGCTAAAAGGCATTACTTGGTGGAAGTATAGTCCTCGATCAGTTATGAAAACCTTTTTTTCTTGGTCCACTTGGCTTATCCAAATCTGTTATACACAGAGTAGGCATCCATGAAGCTTAGCATCCAGTGACCCATTGTGGAATCTATAATTAAGTCAATTCTTGATAGGGGAAAGCTATCCTTTGCACAAGATTTATTCAAGTTGATGAAGTCGACACATCCTCCACCTTCCATTGGTCTTTACAAGAACCTCATTTGAAGGCCACTTTGGATAGTTGGTCTCCTTGACGAACCCTGCAACCAAGAGGCAATCGACTTCTTCCGCAATCACCACATACTTCTCGGTACTAAAACTTCTCCTCTTTTACTTGACCTTCCTTGCTTTTGAGTTTAGGCACATGCAATGTTCGATCACCTTTGTTTTAGTCCTTGGTATGTCCTTATGGCTCAAGGCAAAGACATCCATGTGTTTGTTGAGCAGCTGCTTCAACTGTTACCTAACTTTGAGCTCTACCTTGGATCCAATCCTTACAATGGCTTCTGGGTGAGCTTGATTTAGGGTGATCTGCTCAAGGAGTTAATCAACCTCACCTTGCTTCAGGTTTTGTTTGTCTCAGGTGTCGACTTCACGTTCAATGAGCTCAGGAGATGGGGCCGGTGACTATTCATCCAGCATTGGTAATTCAGCTACTCTCACGTCTATTTCCCAATCTCTGAGTTCTTGAACACAACATTCTTTGGCAAGCGCCTACTCGCCGTACACCTCTCCTACACCCGTCCCCGTAGGGAACTTCATTTCTTAATGGTACGTAGAGGTGATGGCTTTAAGGGCATCTATGGTTCGTTGCCCAATGATGGCATTGTAAGACACACGGGTCTTGAACACATGAAATCAATCATCCTGGTGGCCATGTGTGAGCCAAGTTTTGCAGATACTGGCAAGGCAATGGACCTAATTGGTTGTGCCACTTCTCTTGAAAATCCTTTTAATGAAGTGGGTGATTGGCGTAGTATTTTTTGGTCAATTCTCATTTTTATGAAAGCATCCCAAAAAAGGATGTTAATTAGTTGAACTACCGCTATTGACTAGTATCCTCTGACTAGTGTAATTTGTTACCAACATTGTTATTATTAATGCCTCATAGTGTGGATAAATTGCTCCTTCACAATTGCCTTCACAAGATATTGTGGTTGTTTGTTGTGATTTTAGTTGCTTAGTTGATCTTTCGATGCTAAAGATTTCTTTGTATCTAGCTTTGCAGGCATAAGCCTTTCTTCCAAAGAGGTCAAGCTGCCTCCAGGGATAGTGTAGATATTTTCACTTTGCATTTCATATTAAGACGTCTAATATTTTATAACAAAAAATTTTGAGATCCATATTAATAAATTTATTATTTCTCATAAACTTCGTTTTAATTTTAATTTTGGAGAGGCCACAATCTTAAAAATAGATAATATATAGAAATTAGATAAAATTTTGAGACTTTAAGGAAAAAAATAAGAGAGAGACACCTCTAGTTATTTGAAATTTTTTAATTTTAGAAAACATATAAAAATAAATCTATGGGGTTTTTTTTGTTTTCAAAAAGTTTTTTTTTTTTTGGGGGGGGGGGGTTGGGAGGAGGGGGCAGCTATGTTTGAAACAAAACGAAGGGGAAAATAGAAACCTAATTCTAAAGGGAGTGTTGCATGCACTCTCTTTGTTTTTTTCTCTTTAATGGGTTGAGATAGTGGACTGAGTTTTGTGAGACCCACCTAAGAGGAGTTTAAATATGTTTGGATGTCTTACATTAATTAACACTTAAAATGACTCCATAACAACATTACACTTGTTCAACAATAACCCAACTACATGACCATGCAAGAAAATGACTAAAATGGACACAATAATGGCATTAATTTATAATTTTGAGTTTCACAAAAACTATCTTGAGCGTTACAATTATAAAAAAACTCCAAAACTGATAGCAAAGAAAAAGTAGAATATAAGAAGGAAGTTACTAATTTTCCTATATATTATCTTCATTCCTCCCCACACAAACACAAACTAACCTTCATAGGATCCGCCAACCCAATCTATATCCTTCATCACCACCATGTTCTTCCAAATCCTTATCTTCGTAGCCTTTTATGTCATAGCCAAGCACTTGCTTTCCAAGACCCAAAACCTCCCACCAAGCCCTTTCCCCACCCTCCCCATTGTTGGCCATCTCTACCTCCTAAGGAAACCCCTCCACCGCTCTCTAACCAGGCTATCAAACCGGTACGGTCCCATAATTCATCTCACCTTTGGCTCTCGAAAAGTCCTCGTCGTCTCTTCCCCTTGTGCGGCCGAGGAATGCCTCGCCACCAACGATATCATTTTTGCCAACTGCCCTCGCCTGTTGATCGGGAAACTCCTCGGCTACAACTTCACCTCCCTTGCATGGGCACCATACGGCGACCACTGGCGAAACCTCCGCCGTATCTCTTCCCTCCAACTTCTCTCCTCCCACCGCCTCCAAACGCTCTCCCGTATACGCACCGACGAGGTTCGTTCGCTCGTTCGCCGGCTCTTGCCTACTAACAATAACAATCAAAACCAGACTGAAGTCCATGATCTGAAATCAGCCTTCGTTGAGCTTATGCTTAACGCCATGATGAGGATGATTGCTGGGACGCGGTATTACGGGGATAGCACGGCGGAAGCAGACAAAGATCAAGTCTGCATGTTTCGGGATATTGTGTCTGAAACATTTCGGTTGGGGTCTTTGACATGTGTCGGAGATTTTTTGCCTATGTTAAGGTGGTTTGGGATTAGAGGGATGGAGAAGAGGTTGATTTTATTGCAGGAAAAGAGAGAAAGGTTCATGCAGAGCTTGATAGAGGAGCATAAAAGAATGGGATGTGATGCAGATGCAGAAAAGGATAAGAAGAAGAAGAAGACGATGATTGGAGTTCTGTTGGATCTGCAAGAATCGGAACCTGAATACTACAATGACGAGATGATCAGAGGCATCATGCTGGTAAATATTGAGATGATCTAGTTTTGCAAAGGGTCACCGAAATTTTCATACATTAACAAGATTTTTTAATCCAAAACACTATAACTGAGGACAGATCGGAAAGATTTTTTAATCCAAAACACTAATCTATTTCATTTCTACAGTAACAAATGTCACGAAAACATGAAAGATAAGCATCATGTGGAAATAAAATAAGATTATCATTGTACCAGTGAGCACAAGACAACAGCAAAAGCTGAAAATTGGTGGTCTAAAATGGAACAGCAGCAGCATAATTCTGTGCTAATGGAAATTGTGGTAACTCAAATAATTATGCTTGAAATATGTACATGTACATGTATCAGGTGGAACCGACACTTCGGCCGGCACCATGGAGTGGGCAATGTCACTTTTGCTCAACAACCCAGAAGTTCTGAAGAAGTCGCAGGCAGAAATCGACAATCGGGTGGGACACGATCGCCTGCTTGATGAATCTGATTTGGCTAAGCTTCCATATCTTCGTTGCATTATAAACGAAACACTGCGCATGTATCCAGCAGCGCCATTACTTGTGCCGCACGAGTCATCGGAGGATTGCCAGGTGGGTTGTTTCCACGTCCCACGTGGCACTACACTACTTGTGAATTTGTGGGGCATGCAATATGATCCGTCAAATTTGGGAGGACCCCACCAATTTCAAGCCGGAGAGGTTTGAAGGTTTTGAAGGGATGAAAGATCATGAGTTTAAGTTTAGGTTCATGCCTTTTGGATCAGGGAGGAGGAGCTGTCCCGGAGAAGGTTTGGCCATGAGGGTGGTTGGCTCTGCTGTGGGTTCACTGATACAGTGCTTCGAGTGGCAGAGGATTGGTGAGGAAAGGGTAGACATGGATGAAGTAGTTCGGCTGACCTTGAGCAAGGCTCGACCATTGCATGCTATTTGTCGACCACGTCCTGCCATGGTCAACCTTCTTTCTCAACTTTGAACCTATATATATATATAGAGAGAGAGAGAGAGAGAGAGAGCAGCCCTAAATAAATGTGCATTGCCCTTGCGATATATGTGTTGTTTAGTACTTTGAAATGCACTTCTAGCTTTTTACAAAGATCAAGTTACCTAGACAATGGAACATTGTTGGACTCGGTCCTCGTAATGGGCGTAATCCATTTATTTTCCAAAAACGTCTCAAACCAAAGAAAGGTGCGGCAAAAATAGAAGCATTTGAACACTACGATCTGTGGATTTCACCACATGCAGCCAAAAATAATCTTAGTAAGATCTGTTTCATGGAGTTTCCTTGTTTTTAACACGTAAAGTAATACTAAAGGAGCATATTTTTTAGATGAGCCAGAACAAAATAGGACTGGGTTTGATTGTGAAAATAAAATCATGAAATTGGTTGGAGTAACTTCACGTCCAAAACACGAGCTTATTAAAACGTTTTGGCAATGGCATATAAACTTTCTCGATGCTTGAAAACTGCATCAGGAAACACTATTTTATTATTATGTTATGCGTAGAGAACATGTAGGTAAATGCTATATTTTTATTCTCCATTTCCATTCATTAACCTCTTAACTGTTACAGAACAGTTGAAGTATATGATGGAAAAACACCTGAGTGATAGCGGAACAATAACTTTTTCCAACTATTTCAAGTCAGAAGCAGTATACTATTCTTGAAGCGGTAGTTTTTCATCAGTGCGTGGTGTCAGCCATACAAAGTCCAGCTTGTCAAAAGCCAAGCTTTCAGGCAAGAGGTGTTTAGTTCATACCAATCTAGGTGTATCCCCTGCTCTCCCAGGCCAGCACCCCCAATTTGTATCATTAGGGGAAGATTAGAAGTAGCTCATTAAATTTTTGGCATGATAACTGGTTGGGTGATAGATCCCTTGCATCTTTGGGCTTTTTTGTCTCTACGCTGAAGCTTCGAATAAATTACCTATGTATTACTGTTGGCAGAGTGATAAGCTTGAAGCCTACAGAATCCTATGTTGATGCATCGAAATCTTAGATTCAATATCACACTAAGAATTGGTGATGATGGTCAATTTTGGAAGCATAAAAATGATGGAAAATTTACTACGAAGTCAGCTTGGGATATTCTTAGAGTTCACCATCCTCAGTTTTCTGCATCAAAGTGTATTTGGAGTAAAATTCTTCCACAAAATATAACTTGTGGAATAATGGGTAGCTTTGGACTTTAGTATAAAAAAAATGTGGCATAAGCTTGGCTTCGAAATGTAGTTGTTCAGACAAACGGTTGTTTTTTACACGTTATCCCGCGATTTGACTATCAATATAGAAGAAATATATGTCAAGGCTGTTACCAACTATAAGATGACAAAACGTAATAATACAAGTTCCATACCTCAAAATATCTCGGTTTAAATGTATCCATTGGGGTCTTTTTTCTTTTCTGAAAAGAGGAATGCTACACAATCTCCCAACACTCCACATTTCACTTTTTTTTAATTTTTTAATATTTTTTTTTTGAATTTATTCTTTTTAAATTAATTTAATTCTTTATTAAATATTTGATAAAAGATAAAATAATAAAAATTAAAAAAAATGTGGAGTGTGGAGTGTGTGTTAATAGTAGGGGGTTGTGAAGATTTTTTCTTCTAAAAACATAATATCCATTTAGCTTAGTGTGTGTGGAACATTTGATCATTATATTCCGTATAAATTGATACTGTTTATTTCATGTAAAGATATTTATCTACGCCGTGCAATATTATCACTAACAAAAAAGTGCCATCATTACACACATTATAAGCAGAGAATAATTGAAATATATATGTAAATGTACAGGACCTTTTATTAGCCGGAACTGACACTTCGGCCGGCACCATAGAGTGGGCAATGTCACTTCTGCTCAACAACCCAGATGTTCTGAAGAAGGTGCAAGCAGAAATCGACAATCATGTGGGACTTGATCGCCTGCTTGATGAACCCAATTTGGCTGAGCTTCCATATCTTCGTTGCATTATAAACGAAACACTGCGCATGTATCCAGCTGGGCCATTACTTGTGCCGCACGAGTCATCGGAGGATTGCCAGGTGGGTGGTTTCCACATCCCTGGTGGCACTATACTACTTGTGAATTTGTGGGGCATGCAAAATGACTCCACAATTTGGGAGGAACCCACGAATTTCAAGCCGGAGAGGTTTGAAGGTTTTAGAGGGATGAAAGATGAGTTTAAGTTTAGGTTCATGCCTTTCGGATCAAGAAGGAGGGGCTGTCCCGGAGAAGGTTTGGCCATTAGGATGGTTGGTTCTGCTTTGGGTTCATTGATACAGTGCTTCGAGTGGCAGAGGATTGATGAGGTAATGGTGGACATGAGTGAAGTGGTTGGGCTGACCTTGACCAAGGCTTGACCATTGCATGCTATTTGTCAACCCCGTCCAGCCATGGTCAAGCTTCTTTCTCAACTTTGAACCAATATATAATAAATGGAAAATAATATACACAAGACTCCTGTCCCAGTTTCATTCCACCAAATAAAATGTGAGACATTTATCATGGTTGAATAATCATTTAATAGATGAATCTTTATCATTTAACAGTGATGAATGTATCACATCTTATTTAATAAAATAAAAGTAAGATGAGAGTGTGTTGTATAACATTACTCATATATATATATATATAGCATCCTAAAGAAATATGCATTGCCTATGCAATATATGTGTTGTTTAGTGCTATGAAATACATTTCTTGTTTTTTACAAAGATTAGGGAATGTCTGGGAATAAGATGAGATGTAAATAGTTGAAATATTGTTTTTCCTTATGTTACTTAGTTATTCTAGATTTTCTTCCACTTGCAACCGTTTACTGACACATATTACCATGTATGAGGCGTGCATCATTCCACCTCGCATCTCTTCATGTAGTGCAGATTGAGGAACCCGTTCATCTCTCTTGTCTTCTTTTCATTCTCAACACGCCTCTCTTCTTAATTGGGGGATATTCAAATGACACCTTGTCTGTTAAACCCCCTTTTTTCCCTCGCCATCACTGGCCATTCCATTTCTTCTCAAACAGTAACTTGATCTCTACTATTGTACTCTTCTTAATCCCTTCCTTCTTCGACCTACTTTTCTTTTCTCTCCAAGCTCCTCCCTTTTAATGGTTTTCCGCAAGGTTTCCTACTTTGGCATCCATAGTTCTCAGTCTTCCTGACTGTGCGATTCCTCCAATCATCTGGGGGAATTGGTTCGCACCGTTCCCTTGACTTTGAAGGGTACAAGTGGTCGGCTACTACATCTTGTGTTGACTTGGACTTTGTGAAAAACCGATCTGTGGCATTGGATTTGTCGGAGTCTCTCTGCGGGATGGTTGACCCTAAGGGCTTTGTTGCCCAAGTGGCTTCGTCCTCAACCATGTTCTTGATGGGGCTTCGTTTGCCATTCTATCATCCTGTCCATGATGTGCTCAACTTTTTGGAACCAACTCCCTCTTAGCTTCTTCCTAATGTCTGAAAGATCTTAATGGCATGGTGTATAGGTGCCAATAGGTTTTGGAAGCCATTCGGGAGGAATACTCTAATCTTATAGGTTGAAGAGTTCCTCTACACCCACGATGTTAAAAACTTAGATGGAAATTGTGACGCCCCCAACTCCCACGTACGGACAAGCAAAAATCGAGGCGTCGAGATGAGAACAACACAAGTCATGCATCTCATTGTCAAGTGCTAAGTATATGTACATGCAACACGTGTACACTAAAAGATTACAGCGGATAATAAAAGTCAGTCGACTAAGTACCAGAATTTTTTTTAATACAAGTTCGCTTAAAAATAAGCATACCAAAAGTATTACAATTAACCAGCATAAATATAATACAAATAAAAACAATAAACAAAACTGGAAATAAATCACAATCCATGAGTGATTCTCGATCACTCCCCGGGCTCAACCTCCTCGTCATCCGTATCCAAATCTACAGTACCAAAGACGGTACCGTAGATAAGTACTAAACCAAACAAATCTAAATATAAAAATACATTCATGCAATAATCAAATGCATGAACATGATGTCATATGTGTATGTTCCGAAATTCATCAATTCTCGAAAATAATCCTTTTTCCAACGCATGCCAAAATTTCATTTTTGCCCAAAAACCCAATCCATTAAAATGACCCAATAACCAAACCATCAGAGCATTGTAGGCGGGAATCACAGGCAGGACTCTACCACCATCCCTACGCATGCACCATATGTGGGAATCATAGGTGAAACTCTACCACTGTCCTTGCTTACCACCATCCTTACAATACCTTTGACTCAACAAGGCAATCCAAACGTTCAAATATACCCAAAATCATTTATCGTTTGAAAACCCAGTTTTTAATTTCCAACACATGTACATGCATGCAATTATACAAAAACCCAGTTTTCCTTTTCAAACATGAACATGCATGCACTATGCAATGCTTACGACAAGATACCAAATATACCGACAACAACAATTTTCAAAATCAAACAACAACAAACACAACTCCGTCCTCTAATCCAACCGACCCCGATTCATCGGACTTAGTCCAACACAACTAACCAAATCACAATTATTGTTAATGCAAAAATATATTTTAATCTTAAAGCAAGTTTGAAAAATACTTACAATACTATAAAATATTTTTCGAAGGATTACGGAGGTGCAAAATGCAATGGCATGGCAATGTAATAGTGCAAAATGCATTGTGGCCGTGGATCACAAAATACGCACTTTTGAATGCGAACAAACTAAGACTTGGAATTAATAGAGAATACCTTAGAAGTGTTGGTGAAGCTAAAAGAAGTGGCGATTGGCCGTGGGTGGCGGCGAAAACGGCGGTGGAAGGCCAAAAAGGTCAAATCGGATTTTAACTTGTGGTGGTTGCTTCGGCGACGAATCAGAACTGGAAATGGGTGGGCTAGGCCAGCAAGAGGTCGGCGATGAAGTGGTGAAGAAATGGCGGTTGGAAGTGGAGCGACGGCAATGCTGGTGCAAAAAGATGCCACGACTTGAAGGAGCTCATGGTGGTTAATGGTGGCACTAGGTGGTCTGAAAATTGTGGGGGTGTTCATCGGCCGGAGGGAAGAGAATGGGAGGGGCGATGAGAAGCACGACCGGCGGATGGCAGAACTACAGTGGGACGAAAAAAACTACTGGGGAAGAGAAGAGGAACGGGTCGCACGGGCTGGGGGAAAAGGGAAGGAAAAGAAGAAAAAAGAAAAGGCAGAAAAGGAAAAGCAAAAAAAAAAAAAAAAAAAAAGGAAGAAAAGAAAGTGAGATCCAGTTCTCACAATTTGGGTCACTAAATTGATCAAACGAAATTTATTTTTGAAACATGTTAAATAAAATAATTCAAATGCAGTAATTAAATAAAATAAAATAATAAGATCCAAAAACACAATAATTTTAAAGCAATTAAAATATAATATAATAATAAATAGCAAAAAAGCACGTTAAAAATCATTTCACCACTTAAAAATCATAAAATAATATTGCAAAAATCACCTTTAATTTAAAATAAGAAAATTACTAATTATAATAATTTAAATAAAATCACTCAATAAAAATACACGTAAAATGGGGATATCACAGAAATTTATGTAGTTTCTAATATCAAACTATTTACTGGGTGGTGAGTTTGGAAGGCCGTTATTCCCATACCAAGGAGTAGCATAGGAAGTTCTTCTTTGTCTCGATTAGTGGTTGGGAGTTCCCTTCTAGTGAGGCCTACCATATAGAATTCCTTATTCAGGTGGGGAAGGGTATTGTCCTTGAGGACCGTAACCTTGCAATTATTCTTTTCGGCAGTGAGGAAGCTCACCTGCATCTGGTTTATAAGTGGGTGGAGTACAATGACAACACCACTTGGTCTGATGTTCTCCACACTCACTCCAGCATCAATAAGTTTTTGGTTTCAGAGAACGGGGCTCACATTTTTTGTCGCCAGTTCTTAGGTGATCCTTCGCTATCTCGAGGGCAAAAGAGTGGATCTTCTACTCCTTCAAGGCAGGAACGAAAGAAAACTAGACAGCAACCCAATTCATTGTTAGATTGAATCATCCTATGAATCAAGCTCTAACAGGGAGAGGCCGATTCATGCTTCATCGACCCCTAGGGAAATGGGTCAGTTCAACCGACTTCTCCATCTCCAGGCTTACTAGAGGAAGTTATGGACCAAGCTAAGATTGACCTGGCATTGGTGTTAGAAGTCGAGTTACCTGAGCTAGCTGGTCAAGAGGTCATTCGCCATACACCCCTTACCTCAGGTGGTCAAGATGGGACTCCTTGTTACAATGAGGAAGATATTGATGTGGTTCTTCATTCTACATTTCGGGAGCTGCTCCCTTGGTTTCAATGAGTTTTGCAATCCCCTTTGAAGAAGTAAGCATTGTGTCTTTGACACCTAGTGGAGGCGTTGGCACCTTTAGGGCCTGTGGAGCGGCGGTGCTTGGGTCAGAGGGTGGTTCTTCTCCGTCATTTGTTCCCTCTACTATTTCTAGCAGCGTAACTCCAGAAATCCCTTTCATTCTTCTTGCATCCCTTCATGACAACCCTTCAAGGGCAGATTTTGGCGAAGGTCATGTATTCATCCCTTTGTCACCCTTCAGCACCTCGTCCATAAGGGGTGATGTTTCTTCGTCTACATCTTCAAGAGATTTTTCGACTGGCGATCATCCTTTGGACTCGGCCAAGCAACTAGGGGAGAGTGCCCTTGCAGCTTCGGCCTCTTTTTGCTCAACCTCTTCTGATTCCCTCATCATTATAGGGCTTTGGTGAAATGGGTGGCTTCAGGCCTTTTTTTCGAGGGAATTTTTAACTTCTCAAGGCTGCCTAGTTCCTTAAGATCTCAATCTGTGGGCCCTACACTGTGAGATGATGAACATAGGGGCAAGTCTATTCGTGCCATGACAAGTAAGCTCTGACGCTTTTTGACCCCCAACAAGTTTTCATTTTGAGTATATGTTTTCACTTTTCATGCTTCCCCGAATGTGATTTGGTTTGTTCTCCAGGGAGTTGACCATCTTTCAACTTGGATAGTTGATCGCTAGATCAACTTGGAAAAGGATAACTGTTCTATGCGTTTTTATATGGAGAGGACTTATCATGCTATCTAGATAGCCCAAGAGGATGGGATGATATGGCGAGGAACCTGTCCCGATTAGAGTTGTATTCCCATTCCCTAGAGGATCATGTCTCTTTTCTCCAAAAAATGATGGACAATTTCCAACATCATTAGAAGAAATCAAAGGGGGAGGTGAAGTAATGTTATTTTGAGGTGAAGATCATGGAGGAAGAGCGTGAAACACTTTGTGATCACCTTTGTCACTTGGACATGGAGTTAAAGGAAGCTTAGTAGCGCAGTTTTGAACTTGCCACTCGTGTGACTTGGTCTAAGGAGGCTCGCCGAGAACTGCCCATTTAGCTCAACATTGCTCAAGGTGGGAAAGTTCATGCTGAGGCCTAACTTGAGATGGTGAGCTAGGATCATAAGTAGCACGACCAACATTTCATGCAGTTGAATGAGGTTTTTGGAAGTCATTAGCAGAAACTGGCTGCCTCTAAGCTGAAGGGGGTTAAGTTGGGGGTCTACATGGAGGAAGTTATCCACCTTTTCCCTCAATTGGTGGCTGCCTATAAAATTTGCAATAGGGCCTAGGAATTGGGCTTAAGCTTGACCTCACAAAGGTGAGGGATTATTTGCTAGACCACCCTAGTGTTGACTTGTGGACATTGAATTTGAAGTCCATCAAGGTTGACCACACCGCCTATCAAGTTTTTGACTCCTTGGGTAGAGACACAATGTATGGTGCCTTGAGCTCGTCGTAATCCCTTACTCTTTCCTTTCTTTTCCTATAGTTTGTAATGAGTCTTGAACAATTTTTACTGATTATGACATTTTGGATCATGTTTAATGATTGATTATTTGTCAATTATTTTTCTATCTTGGTCTATTTGTTACGCTTGTGTGAAGTGTTTAAGCTTTGAGCTTGCGTGGGCTGTTATTTCGCTTAGTTTACTTGTCCTATTGTTTGGTCAGTTTGTTTTGTACATTGAGTGCGGCTGGAAACTTGGCTTGATTAGGCGGGAGATAGGCTCAACTGTGCTTAGTGGTTTTCTCCCTTGTTTGCCAGGAGCGGGTGGAGACACTCGACTTTAGTGTTTAGGTGGAAGACGAACTCGATCGCACTTAGTGGGTGAGGAGGGAAAAATTTAAACAAGTTGTTTTCTTTTTTATTCACCAAGGGTGAGTGGAGGCACTCAGCTTTGGTGTTTAGTCGGAAGACGAGCTCGACCACGCTTAGTGGATGGAGAGGGAAACACTTAAACAAGTTGTTTCCTCCTTTGTTTGCCAAGGGCGAATAGAGACACTTAGCTTTTGTAGTTAAGCAGGAGATGGGCTCGACCACGCTTAGTGGGTGAGGAGGGAAACACTTAAACAAGTTGTTTCCTCCTTTGTTCACCAAGGGCAAGTGGAGGCATTTGGCTTTGGTGTTTAGGCATGTAACAACCGCTCCATAGAGATGAAATGAGCTACTAAATTTTCTCCTACTTTCTTTTTATACGAAAATAATATATTAACAATTTACAAATGAACTTTCTCTTTCTTTTCTTCTTTTATAACTTCAAAACTCAAAATAAGATGTTTGTCAAAATACGAGACTGTCCCATTAGTTACATATTATAAATCATAACTATTTTCATATTATGAACATCTACCCTCAAAAAGATGTTAGGTTTCTCAAAATACGTAGTCCACACAATTTCACAAAACCTTCAAAAAAACTAAAACTTCATTAACAAGACCCAACCCAAGGCTACTAAATATCCGTCTCTCCTCCCTGAGTAGTGTCTTTTTTTATAGCTTCATTTCTATCATTACCTGGAGATTAAAAACATTAAATATAAAAGTGAGTCTACTAATCAGTAAACAATATACCAGACTATTACGCCTTGTGTGTTAAGATTAGTGGTCTTTTGGACCCAATCAGCCCGTAGTCGAGGGTTGGGAATCATTCAGTTAGGATGGGGCCACTAGGTGCACCACCAATGGAGCCAATCCAGCATTACAATCTGTCCCTCTCATTGGTACCATTATCATATTTTCATACATAAAACCTTAATTTCCTTTTTCTTTCCTTTTTCCTCTCATAACATTTTCATCATCTTTCTTAGTCCAAACCAGTATGCATTTTCTTTCATAAAAGAATGTATTTCATGCTGCAACTTTATATTAAGAAAATCACTAGTTTTTAAGAAATCAAGTACATGATAAATTTCATGCTTTCAACATTGAATGTGAAAGCTTTACACCATACTTATACACATAGTTATAACCAATAGGATGCTTAACATGGGCTACCAAGAAAGTTGATATATTATATACATTTATTTTCATTACAAAGAAGCATTTGAAGAAAACAAGCACATGTAGTAGAAGAAAATATTGTGTAAGAAGCATGATCATAGCTACTTACCTCCAAGCTCAACTTTTATTTCCTTTCGCACTTCAATAAATCCTATTCAATGAAATGAAATGAACATATCAATATCCACTTCACATTAAGCTTTGCTAACCATACTCTTAGCTAGTTGTTTACTTTAAATCCAAAAACGAAGTAAAACATTTTCCTTAACTTCCTGTTCACTTAGAAAAAGTCAACTACAAGACACAATCTCTATCCTTTCAACTTCTAACCATATCAAACAAGGTCAACAAGAAACCAATTCAATACAACTTTATTCTCTCCTTCTCACCATCCATTTCTTTAAGGTATAAAAATTTCAAGTTATACTTCTATAATGCTTGCTGACCAACAAGGCCCAATCAATTTTCTACATGAAAGATAGTTGAAAATCATGGAATTAGAATGTATAGATGATAGGAATTTGCTTGGAAATTGAAGAGAACAAGAAAGTACTAAAATCTGGAAAGTTTCACCAAAATGGATATTTGACGACTTTTGGTAACCTCGTTGGAACCAAAATTTGTGAACTAAAGCTTACTTGATGGCAGATTTTTCCCCTTGTTTTTTAGTAGTTTATCATAAAAATAAGTAACTTTAGTTGAGTGAAAATGAAATAGAAAATAGAGATGAAAATGGTCTTGTTTGAACCCAAAACATAATGCATAGCAGAAAATTTCTGCACTAACTTTTACAAACAACAACTTGGTTCTATTCTTGAAAAGAAACATCATTTTTTTGGGTAACCATGGCATAAAACAGAAGGATAGTTTTTGATAAACCAGAAACTTATAAGAGAAAACTTACTAGTTTGAATCAAATCTTTGGTTGTTTACTTACGCTATTAGCTTGAAGAAAAGGTTAAAGCTACATACTAATGTCTACTTTTAACACATAAAAATAAAGGCTTAAACATAGTAAAAAAGTGATTCAAACTCAGGAAGAAGCAAAGTTAAAGCTATAACAGATTTTTTTTTTTTTTCATAGAACTGTACAAGTTGGACCAAAACAAGGCAGATAAAAATCATCTCACCTCTTCAAGCTATAGGTTGCACGATTTATGATTGTTCCTACCTTGCTTCCATTTGATTACACACCCAAATAAACAAGTATTTGAATCAACATGTGAGACTGTTCGAAGTTGGAAGTCACTAAACAAATTTGGATAGCAGCAGGATTTTCAAAAATCAACTTATGTTGTTGCTGTTATGTGCTAAGCATAGACATAACAAAAAAGGATTTGGAACTAAATTTTTACCTGCCTTAGTCTTCTTCCCAAGTGTGTGAACTAGAGCATCAAAGCAAAAAGATAGAGGTGTGAGCTAAAAGAAATGTAGGGAAGAGGTTCTTGGCTGGAAGTTGCAGAAATTTCAGATAATAAAACTCTTGGTTGCTATTTATTCTGTGTAGAACAAAATCTCTTAGGAAAAATGAATCAAAAATAGGAACTTATATGAGTTTAGTCTTCTTCTTGAGGAGATCTAAGCTAGGGTTCCACTTCAAGAGGCTGAAAGATGAGCTAAAGAGAAGAAAGAAGAAATTGAACGCACGAAG
The DNA here is from genome assembly GCA_011037825.1 of Carya cathayensis. Classification (NCBI taxonomy): domain Eukaryota; kingdom Viridiplantae; phylum Streptophyta; class Magnoliopsida; order Fagales; family Juglandaceae; genus Carya; species Carya cathayensis. The sequence continues at coordinate 364,063 of QGSO01000141.1, read as the reverse complement.
CAAGGAAAAAGAAAGGACCCTTTTTCTTTTTTCTGAAGCAAGGGTTTACGGGTGATGGGGGAGAACTTGTCTATTGCACTCATAAAAATGAGTGGCTAGTATGTAAAATAAGTACATATTTCTCTACTTTTAAGTAGGGGTGTATAGGAATTAGCCGGACTGGCCATTATTGACGCGATTAGGCCGAAACCAACGAAAAAACGATCGACGTGCAGTTGCAGATTCTTGAAACCGTCATCGGTCGATTTGGTCCCAATTTGAATCAATGGCAAACCGTTGAACTAGCCGAAAGGGGGTTAACTAAATATTTTCCTTATATATGAAACAACGTCATTTTTTTTACCTTCGATTTAAAAAATAAATAAAGAGAAGCAACATCGTTTTCTTTAAAACACCAAATGGCATCGTTTCGCTTTAGGGTTTAACACCCTTACGTCCCCCCTCCCCCCTCTCCTTCTGCTTTACTCTCTAGTTCTCACTTCGCTGTTTATGGATCTCAAGACTCTCACCTCTCTCATGCACAGTGGCAGCCACCCACGTCCCACGCTACGGATCTCTCATGTCCCGCAGTCATCTTGCCCTCTCCTTACCGTCCATAGAAAAATCTGGAACTCCGTGACTTCAGGTAATGGTTTTTAACTTTTGTTAGCCTATTTGCTAGTTAGAATGAGATCCAAACTTTCTTTGTGGATTGTGTTTGCAGAATGGTGAATTTGGTGATGGAAAATCGTCTGGCTGGGAAAATCAATCCCCTAACCGATTAACCGATATGGGGCCGACTATTAAACTCTAGCCGGTGCTCTTTCTCCCCATCGACCGATTTTGGTTGAGAAAAATCTGTATTTCTCGATGTCGATGCGGTTTCAAAATCATCGATACCTTTGATTTTCAACCCTACTTCTATGGTCCTATCTAGGGATGAGATTAAAATGAGCCAAATTATTAAGAGACAAAATAATAATATTAATAGTGGGACAATCGGTAACAAAATATATATATGTGTGTGTGTGTATATATCTTCTTCTTTTTTTCATACTAAGTCTCATTTAAACATGAAAATTATATTTTTGGAGTTTTTAAAATAATTTTCAAAGTGACATAAAATTATTTTATGGATCAATGAAGGGATTTAAAGAAGAAACAAAATCACAATAATGAAGACTCCTAAATTAAAATAAATGGAGAAAGAATTTGATTTAATTAAATTATTGACTTAGGATTTTTTCCCTAATAGATTCAGTTATTACAAGGTAAAAGATGGGCTCAACAACACTTGTGGGTGAAGAGATAAACACTTAAACAATTTGCTTCCTCCATTGTTCGTCAGGGGCAACACTCGACTTTCATGGTTAGGCGGGAAATGGACTCAAGTGCGCTTAATAGGCAAGAAGGTAAACACTTAAACAAGTCGTTTCCTTCTTTGTTTGTCAGAGGTGAGTGCTTTCCATCCTCTTCCTTTGCTATAGTGACTCCTCCTTCCTTTAAGGCTAGGTCCCCTCCACATTGAAGGATCTGGGCCTAACCCTCCGTGAAGTATTACTCTGCCTTTCTTTTGTTAACCGCTACCCTAACTTAACTTCCTCTCTCCTTTCTTCTAGGAAGTCGAGGTTCTCTTCTATACCTCGGACGTTTGACTCTTTTTCAAAGTGATGGATTATGTGGTTTGACATTTCTACCTCAATCTACTGGTATAATTGCTTTGATTCCATAGATGAGGGCAAAAGGCATCTCCCCTGTCTGGGTTTATGTAAAGTCCGTCCGTCCTTGTGGTGGGTCCTTTTCAATTCGATTTTGATTAAAATCGACGGAAATTACGATTCCTTTTAAAATTCTTTTCCATTCATGCCAGGATACAAAAAACTCTATGTACTATCATTTTTCCGAAACCTAAGTCTAAAGGAGGTGTTGCACTCTCTTTGTTTTTTTCTTTTTGACGGGTTGGATTTACCTTTAGGGCTTGGGTTGGACTGGGTCATTACATATTCAATATTGATACCAATATGTTGGTATATGAAATTAGATACAGAGGTTTTTGTCTAGGAAAAATTTTATCTAACACATGGAAAATGTACTATCATTCAAAGAAGAGAAAATACCTCTAAAACATAGATTAGAAGCCTCCTTTAGATGTTAAGCTAAATTGAGATGTGTTGAATTCTTTATGAATAGTAGTGAGTTGAGATAGTGGACTGAGCTTTGTGGGACCCACCTAAGAGGAGTTTAGATATGTTTGGATGTTAAGATGAATTTAGATGTATTTATAAGAAGTTGAAAAATGTTGTAAATCCTACGTGTAAATAGATGTTGAGTTAAAAAAGGTTATGGGTCCCATGTATAAAGTGGTTTTGAGTTGATATGAGTTTAATGATTTGAGAGTTGGGTATTTAGATGTTAAACTCAGCTTAAAATTAGACTGACGTACTTAGCTTAAAATTAGATTGAACTAAACCAGTCCAAATTCCGAACGGTGCCATAGAGTAAGAAGGAAAATTTTGTGAGACCCCTCTAACCTACTTAGAACCTTCCATCTTTGATGTCTTACGGTTTGGCAGTTCAAATTTCTCATCTCAAACTCAAAATTATCATCTCATCATTACAACTTTCCCAAATCTCTATATAAAATATAAAAAATAATTCAACTTTTTCTTAACTTTTACAAATCTCAAAACAATAATAATATTAAAAAATAATATTTTAATATTTCATCTTAAAACTCAAAATTTTCATCTTATTACCAAACCGAACCAATTAATACTTAAAATGACTCCATAACAACATTACACTTGTTCAACAATAACCCAACTACATGAACATGCAAGAAAATGACTAAAATGGACACAATAATGGCATTAATTTATTTTAGCAAAATTATTAATAAAATTAGAGTACCATTCTCATAAAAAGAAAAATACAATTAACTATAATTTTGAGTTTCACAAAAACTATCTTGAGCGTTACAATAATAAAAAGAGAATAACTTAAAACCGGCTAATCCTATAATACGTATTTATCGGAGGCCAATAGGTGATAGCCACGTCAGAAAGATAGAAACAATTTCAAAATGCCGCGATGCAGGAAAACGAGACTCCCTTCTCAACCTCTCTCTTCACGTGAGTCAAAAATCAAATCTCTCTCCTCTGTTATCCTTCTCTCTTCTGAACCCAGTCTTCTCTTTCTCTGTTTCGAAAATCAGATCAGCTCTCTCCTCTATTCTCCTCCTTCACATGTCTACAACATTTGGAAACTTATATTATAAATCAGAAGATACATCCCAAAATTCATGCAAATATACATGTTCTAACAAAATATACTTCCCGAGACAAGTGTTTTTGAGATAAGGAAAAAGAAACTCCTGAAATAAGAAAATAATATCGCTGTAAGCAAACTAAGGATTCGAGATGAAGTTTCAACAAGATTAAGAAATACTTTTTCACGATCAATTTGTACTAGGTAAATTGATTTTTCTGCTTTATGAGTAGAGAGTTTTTGCGAATTCTATACTATCTGCTTAGCCAAGTTGGGAAAGTGTAGAACTGCTGCACCCAACACCCAAATAAAATACCAAGCACTAGGGACAAAAAAAAAGATGCCGAGTAAAAGGGAAGAAAAAGTAAAGACACCACTCCACGTAATTATGCTAAATATATTTCGTTTTGTTCATAAGAAAGAGTTTCACGGAAAAACTTTTCCTATAGAAAGAGGAAAACAATTCTGGAAAAAAGAATTCAAAACTGATGGCAAAGAAAAAGTAGAATATAAGGAAGTTGCTAATTTTCCTATATATTATCTTCATTCCTCCCCCACACAAACACATACTAACCTTCATAGGATCCACCAACCCAATCTATATCTTTCATCACCACCATGTTCTTCCAAATTCTTCTCTTCGTAGCCTTTTATGTCATAGCCAAGCACTTGCTTTCCAAGACCCAAAACCTCCCACCAAGCCCTTTCCCCACCCTCCCCATTGTTGGCCATCTCTACCTCCTAAAGAAACCCCTCCACCGCTCTCTAACCAGGCTATCGAACCGGTACGGTCCCATAATTCATCTCACCTTTGGCTCTCGAAAAGTCCTCGTCGTCTCTTCCCCTTCCGCGGCCGAGGAATGCCTTGCCACCAACGATATCATCTTTGCCAACCGCCCTCGCCTGTTGATCGGGAAACTCCTCGGCTACAACTTCACCTCCCTTTCATGGGCACCATACGGCGACCACTGGCGAAACCTCCGCCGTATCTCTTCCCTCCAACTTCTATCCTCCCACCGCCTCCAAACGCTCTCCCGTATACGCACCGACGAGGTTCGTTCGCTCGTTCGCCGGCTCTTGCCTACTAACAATAATAATCAAAACCAGACTGAAGTCCATGATCTGAAATCAGACTTCGTTGAGCTTACGCTTAATGCCATGATGAGGATGATTGCTGGGACGCGGTATTACGGGGATAGCACGGCGGAAGCAGACAAAGATAAAGTCTGCATGTTTCGGGATATTGTGTCTGAAACATTTCGGTTGGGGTCTTTGACATGTGTCGGAGATTTTTTGCCTATGTTAAGGTGGTTTGGGATTAGAGGGATGGAGAAGAGGTTGATTTTATTGCAGGAAAAAAGAGAAAGGTTCATGCAGAGCTTGATGGAGGAGCATAAAAGAATGGGATGTGATGCAGATGCAGAAAAGGATAAGAAGAAGAAGAAGACGATGATTGGAGTTATGTTGGATCTGCAAGAATCGGAACCTGAATACTACAATGACGAGATGATCAGAGGCATCATGCTGGTAAATATTGAGATGATCTAGTTTTGCAAAGGGTCACCGAAATTTTCATGCATTACCAAGATTTTTTAATCCAAAACACTATAACCGAGGACAGATCTATAACTTAAATCTATTTAATTTCTACAGTAAGAAATGTCACGAAAACGTAAAAGATAAGCATCTGACAACCTGAACCTCTGTTGCAGTTATAATGTTTTGGATTAAAAAAAGAAACCTGGAAATAAAATAGGATTATCATTGTACCAGTGAGCACAAGACATCAGCAAAAGCTGACAATTTGTGGTCTAAAATGGAACAGCAGCAGCATAATTCTGTACTAATGGAAAATGCGGTAACTCAAATAATTATGCTTGAAAAATGTACATGTACAGGTCCTATTATCAGGTGGAACCGACACTTCGGCCGGCACCATGGAGTGGGCAATGTCACTTTTGCTCAACAACCCAGAAGTTCTGAAGAAGGCGCAGGCAGAAATCGACAATCGGGTGGGACACGATCGCCTGCTTGATGAATCTGATTTGGCTAAGCTTCCATATCTTCGTTGCATTATAAACGAAACACTGCGCATGTATCCAGCAGCGCCATTACTTGTGCCGCACGAGTCATCGGAGGATTGCCAGGTGGGTGGTTTCCACGTCGCACGTGGCACTACACTACTTGTGAATTTGTGGGGCATGCAATATGATCCGTCAATTTGGGAGGACCCCACCAATTTCAAGCCGGAGAGGTTTGAAGGTTTTGAGGGGATGAAAGATCATGAGTTTAAGTTTAGGTTCATGCCTTTTGGATCAGGGAGGAGGAGCTGTCCCGGAGAAGGTTTGGCCATGAGGGTGGTTGGCTCTGCTGTGGGTTCACTGATACAGTGCTTCGAGTGGCAGAGGATTGGTGAGGAAATGGTAGACATGGATGAAGTAGTTCGGCTGACCTTGAGCAAGGCTCGACCATTGCATGCTATTTGTCGACCACGTCCTGCCATGGTCAACCTTCTTTCTCAACTTTGAACCTATATATATATATATATATATAGAGAGAGAGAGAGAGAGAGAGAGAGAGAGAGAGAGAGAGAGAGCAGCCCTAAATAAATGTGCATTGCCCTTGCGATATATGTGTTGTTTAGTACTTTGAAATGCACTTCTAGCTTTTTACAAAGATCAAGTTACCTAGACAATGGAACATTGTTGGACTCGGTCCTCGTAATGGGCGTAATCCATTTATTTTCCAAAAACGTCTCAAACCAAAGAAAGGTGCGGCAAAAATAGAAGCATTTGAACACTACGATCTGTGGATTTCACCACATGCAGCCAAAAATAATCTTAGTAAGATCTGTTTCATGGAGTTTCCTTGTTTTTAACACGTAAAGTAATACTAAAGGAGCATATTTTTTAGATGAGCCAGAACAAAATAGGACTGGGTTTGATTGTGAAAATAAAATCATGAAATTGGTTGGAGTAACTTCACGTCCAAAACACGAGCTTATTAAAACGTTTTGGCAATGGCATATAAACTTTCTCGATGCTTGAAAACTGCATCAGGAAACACTATTTTATTATTATGTTATGCGTAGAGAACATGTAGGTAAATGCTATATTTTTATTCTCCATTTCCATTCATTAACCTCTTAACTGTTACAGAACAGTTGAAGTATATGATGGAAAAACACCTGAGTGATAGCGGAACAATAACTTTTTCCAACTATTTCAAGTCAGAAGCAGTATACTCATTCTTGAAGCGGTAGTTTTTCATCAGTGCGTGGTGTCAGCCATACAAAGTCCAGCTTGTCAAAAGCCAAGCTTTCAGGCAAGAGGTGTTTAGTTCATACCAATCTAGGTGTATCCCCTGCTCTCCCAGGCCAGCACCCCCAATTTGTATCATTAGGGGAAGATTAGAAGTAGCACATTAAATTTTTGGCATGATAACTGGTTGGGTGATAGATCCCTTGCATCTTTGGGCTTTTTTCTCTACGCTGAAGCTTCGAATAAATGGCCTATGTATTACTGTTGGCAGAGTGATAAGCTTGAAGCCTACAGAGTGATTGCTCCCTCCCTGTATTTGTATGGTCTCATTTTTCCCAGATTTTTAGCATCTCAGCTTTTTTAGCCTTGGGATGGAGAAATAAGGTTCTCACTTGATGGTCGGTTTTTCATGGTTCAAATCAGCTTCATTTATTAGCTCAATTAATTCCTTGTTTGAGACTCTAAGAATTGTGGTTAGCTAGAAATAATTTAGCCAAGTATGAAGGTGAGATAAAACATGCCTCGTGCGTTATTTGAAAAAGTTGTGAAATGGTTGCAAGAACTTAATTTGATGATTAAACCATTAAAGGGCATATTCAGACAGGGTGCTGTCTCTACATTAAATATTTTGCGAATCCTTTTATTGAAGACTAGAACACAAATCTCAGATTGGTTTGTTGGTTAAATCCTCTTAATGGTAGAATAAAACTCAATATTGATAGAGCCACACAAGGCAACAAGATTTGATGGTTGTGGTGGGATCCTTCATGATCACTATGGGCATTTCATACATGGCTTTTCCATTTATTTGGGAGCTGGTACAAATACTTTTGCAGAACTTTCTGCAGTTAAAGCTGGCCTCTCTTTTGTTACCAGCTGTGCTTTTATGACCTCATTATTGAATTAGATGCTTTGCTAGTAGTTAACTGATATAAAAGTAAGAAGATCTCTCCTTGCAGTATGTGGATTTTTGGGAAGATATGCTTGACTTCAACAAATTTCTAAGTTTTGATATTCGGTATATATAAAGAAAAGGCAATAGAATGGCAAATGGTAATCTTGGAGCAAGGTATTACTTCATCTTCTTCTTTTTTTTAGTTCACCATTGCCTTGACAACTGTATGTAATCTTTGTTATCAAAAGCTCTTGTTGTAGTTGGATGGGGGAAGCGCCATGCAACCGGCGTCCATGTGGAAACAATTCATTTCATTCATTTTAAACAAACAGCTTTGCTACTTGCACCCGCGAAACCGCTGAGAAATCGACTGCCACGTCAGTCGTTAAAAACAAAAAATTAAATGGAACTTCTTCTTTTATAACTTCAAAACTCAAAATAACATGTTTGCCAAATACAAGACTGTCCCATTAGTTACATATTAAAAAATCATAACTATTTTCATATTATGAACATCTACCTTGTACAAGTGCAATTTTTGTGTGTGCATGCAAGAGAACAGGACTAACCAACTAGGAGATAATGGTATGGGAATCGACTAGAAGACAATGGCATGGGAAGCACCGGGGACGATCAAAGTAGTGCTAGTAGAGACCAACAATATACTCACATAGAATTTGTGGGGGTTGCCAAAAACATATAGAAATCACATTTAGCATTCCCAGATCTCTAGGATCTCATAATTTCATGATTAGTTGTTTGCTCACTTGCATTCTCAAGAAAATTCTCTTTTTCTTTTACTGTTTGTCTCAACTCATTGGGTGCCAATTCCACTCGATTTGATTCAAAGTCCTCTATTTCCGAGCTGTGTATTTTGTGGTCAAGTTATACTAGCATCTAGGTCTTTCGTTTCTTTAATCTTTATCTACTAGAAATTTAGTTTTGTTTGTGTAAAGACTAACAGATACAATCACTGTCTTCCGTTTATGGTAATTAATTAATCAACTACAAGAAAACTGTTTATTTGCAACTAATTATTTCCATCAAAATAACTATTTTCAACAAAAATTAGATGCAAATTATTTTTTAATTGTAAAATTTTGGTCACAAATACTTATTTTTCTTGTATAATGATGGGTCTAATTTTCTAATTTCGAGCTTTTTATTTAAATAAGGAAAGTTTTAAAAAATAAGCTCATTTGAGAATAGTTTGTGTTCGTTTTAGTTATGGTCTTTCCATTGATTGGTCGAGAAATAAGGTAAAAGTCCAAGTTTTTTGTTTTAATAATTAAATTGGATGACGGGACATTAATTGTGCCACATAAGCCGATTGCACCAAGATTATACTGGCCTTTGTTACTAATAAATCTGATTTGCCAAACTTTAGGTGAAAATAGAAGTTTTATTTTTGGTATTATATAGTCTTTTTATTGTAAATAATTACTGCTTCAATTGCTTACATATTGTAAAGCTTAGTCATATTACTCTACTATATGCGAAGGTTATTAATAAAATTAATATACCATCCTTTTTTTTTTAAATACAATTAACTTTTTTAAATTTACTATATACTATCTTGAGCGTGATACTACCAAAAGTCTAAAATTAAGATCTAAGAAAAAATACGGAAGATAAGAAGGAAACTTCCTTATATAATGTTTTTATTAAGTACAAGTTTATTTTGTATACCAATTCGCATATCGATATCTTTTTTATTTAAAAAAATATAAAAAGAAATTTTTTAAAGAAGAAAAAAATCTCTCTATCTCGTGAAAATTATTTTCTTCTTCAGTTCATATTATTTCGTTAAATATATATGTTACGTATCAAAATCGACCTACGAATTAGTGAGCGAAGTGTGCAAGAAAATCTTTCCTTTTATATAAAGTCAAGATCTAGATATCTTACCTCTATATCTTCGTCCCTCCCCACACAAACACATACTAACCTTTGTATCCTTCAACCCAATCTATATCCTTCATGACCATGATCATCTTGATCTGCCAAATTCTTATCCTCGTAGCCTTTTATGTCATAGCCAAGCACTTGCTTTCCAAGAACCAAAACCTCCCGCCAAGCCCTTTCCCCACCCTCCCCATTGTTGGCCATCTCTACCTCCTAAAGAAACCCCTCCACCGCACTCTAACCAGGTTATCAAACCGGTACGGCCCCATAATTTATCTCAGCTTTGGCTCTCGACCAGTCCTTCTCGTCTCTTCCCCGTGCGCGGCCGAGGAATGCCTCGCCACCAAAGACATCATCTTTGCCAACCGCCCTCGCCTGCTGGCCGGGAAACACCTCGGCTACAACTTCACCACCCTTGCATGGGCCTCCTACGGCGATCACTTGCGAAACCTCCGCCGTATCTCGTCCCTCCAACTTCTCTCTTCCCACCGCCTCCAAACGCTCTCCCATATACGCGCCGACGAGGTTCGTTCGCTCCTTCGCCGGCTCTTGCCTACTAATAATAAGAATCAAAACCAGGCTCAAGTCCATGATCTGAAATCAGCCTTCTTTGAGCTGACGCTTAACGTCATCATGAGGATGATTTCTGGGAAGCGTTATTACGGGGGTAGCACGGCGGAAGCAGAAGAAGATCAAGTCTGCAGGTTTCGGGATATTGTCTCTGAAACATTTCGGTTGGGATCTGTGACAAATGTCGCAGATTTTTTGCCGATGTTGAGCTGGTTTGGGATTAGTGTGATGGAGAAGAGGTTGATTGTATTGCAGGAAAAGAGAGACAGATTCATGCAGAGCTTGATAGAGGAGCATAAAAGAATGGGATGTGATGCAGATGCAGAAAAAGATAAGAAGAAGAAGACCATGATTGGATTTCTGTTGGATCTGCAAGAATCGGAACCTGAATACTACAAGGACGAGATTATCAAAGGCATCATGCTGGTAAGTACTGAGAAGGCAATATACTTCACATTAACGAGATTTCTTAGTCCAAAACACGGTTTGGTTACAGAAAAATTTTAAGTTTAGAATTTTGAGGATGAAGTATATTTTAATATTATTATATTAGAATTTGAAAAAATTAAATAAATTAAATTATTTATTATATTTTGTATAAAAATCTAAAAAATAATAGTGATGGGGTGATAATTTTAAATTTTAAACGACAATTTTATAACTACAACTGATCTAGTCATTTAGATCACTAATTTATTTAATTTCTACAATAACAAATTTCACGAAAACTTAAAAGATAAGCATCTGACAACCTGAACTTTCTTGGGACTTCAAAGGAAATTTAATAGGAGAAAATTAACAGTTCAGACAAACGGTTGTTTTTTACACGTTATCCCGCGATTTGACTATCAATATAGAAGAAATATATGTGATCATGTATAAGTCAAGGTTGTTACCATCTATAAGATGTCTGTTTTTTACACGTTATCCCTCGATTTGACTATCAATATAGAAGAAATATATGTGATCATGTATAAGTCAAGGCTGTTACCATCTATAAGATGACAAAACCTAATAATACAAGTTCCATACCACAAAATATCTCGGTTTAAATGTATACATTGGTGTCTTTTTTCTTTTCTGAAAGACATAATATCCATTTAGCTTAGTGTGTATGGAATACTTGATCGTTATATTCCGTATAAATTGATACTGTCTATTTCATGTAAAGATATTTAACTACGCCGTGCAATATTATCACTAACAAAAAAGTGCCATCATTACACACATAAGCACAGAATAATAGGGCTTGAAATATGTATTTGTGCAGAACCTTTTATCAGCCGGAACCGACACTTCGGCCGGCACCATGGAGGGGGCAATGTCACTTTTGCTCAACAACCCAGATGTTCTAAAGAAGGCACAAGCAGAAATCGACAATCATGTGGGACTTGATCGCCTGCTTGATGAATCTGATTTGGCTGAGCTTCCATATCTTCATTGCATTATAAACGAAACACTGCGCATGTATCCAGCAGGGCCATTACTTGTGCCGCACGAGTCATCGGAGGATTGCCAAGTGGGTGGTTTCCACGTCCCTGGTGGCACTATACTACTTGTGAATTTGTGGGGCATGCAAAATGACCCCACAATTTGGGAGGACCCCACGAATTTCAAGCCGGAGAGGTTTGAAGGTTTTGGAGGGATGAAAGATGAGTTTAAGTTTAGGTTCATGCCTTTTGGATCAGGGAGGAGGGGCTGTCCCGGAGAAGGTTTGGCCATTAAGATGGTTGGTTCTGCTTTGGGTTCACTGATACAGTGCTTCGACTGGCAGAGGATTGATGAGGGAATGGTGGACATGAGTGAAGTGGTTGGGCTGACCTTGACCAAGGCTCGACCATTGCATGCTATTTGTCGACCACGTCCAGCCATGGTCAACCTTCTTTCTCAACTTTGAACCAATATATAATAAATGGAAAATAATATACACAAGACTCCTGTCCCAGTTTCATTGCACTAAATAAGATGTGAGATATTTATTATCGTTAAATAATCATTTAATAGATGATTCTTTATTATTCAACAGTGATGAATGTGTCACATCTTATTTAATAAGATAAAAGTGAAATGAGAATGTGTTGTATAACATTACTCATATATCTTAAACAAATATGCATTGCCTATGCAATATATGTGTTGTTTAGTGCTATGAAATACATTTCTTGTTTTTTACAAAGATTAGGGAATGTCTTGGAATAAGGTGAGATGTAAATATTTGAAATATTGTTTTTCCTTATGTTACTTAGTTATTCTAGATTTTTTGCCACTTGCAACCGTTTATTGACACATATTACCATGTATGAGGCGTGCATCATTCCACCTCGCATCTCTTCATGTAGTGCAGATTGAGGAACCTGTTCATCTCTCTTGTCTTCTTTTCGTTCTCAACACGCCTCTCTTCTTAATTGGGGGATATTCAAATGACACCTTGTCTATTAAACCCCCTTTTTTCCCTCGCCATCACTGGCCATTCCATTTCTTCTCAAACACTCACTTGCTCTCTACTACTGTACTCTTCTTAATCCCTTACTTCTTTGACCTACTTTTCTTTTCTCTCCAAGCTCTTCCCTTTTAATGGCTTTCCACAAGGTTTCCTACTTTGGCATCCATAGTTCTCAGTCTTCCTGACCGTGCGATTCCTCCAATCATCTGGGGGAACTGGTTCGCACCGTTCCCTTGACTTTGAAGGGTACAAGTGGTCGGTTACTACATCCTATGTTGACTTGGACTTTGTGAAAAACTTATCTATGGCATTGGATTTGTCGGAGTCTCTCTGCAGGATGTTTGACCCTAAGGGCTTTGCCGCCCAAGTGGCTTCGTCCTCAACCATGTTCTTGATGGGGCTCCGTTTGCCATTCTATCATCCTGTACATGATGTGCTCAACTTTTTGGAACCAACTCCCTCTTAGCTTCTTCCCAATCTCTAAAGGATCTTAACGGCATGGTGTGTAGGTGACAATAGGTTTTGGAAGCCATTCGGGAGGAATACTCTAATCTTATAGGTTGAGGAGTTCCTCTACACCCACGATGTTAAAAACTTAGATGGAAATTGTGATGCCCCCAACTCCCATGTATGGACACATGGAAATCGAGGCGTTAGGATGATGACAACACGAGTCACGCATCTCATCGCCAAGTGTCAAGTATGTGTACATGCAACACGTGTATATTAAAATATCACAGCGGATAATAAAAGTCAGTCGACTAAGTACCAGAATTTGTTTTAATACAAGTTCGCTTAAAAATAAGCGTACCAAAAATATTACAATTAACCAGTATAAATATAATACAAATAAAAACAATAAACAAAACTGGAAATAAATCACAATCCACGAGTGATTCCCAATCACTCCTCGGGCTCAGCTGCCTCCTCGAGCTCAACCTCCTCGTCATCCGCATCCAAATCTACAGTACCAAAGACAGTACCGTAGGTAAGTACTAAACCAAACAAATCTAAAGATAAAAATACATTCATGCAATAATCAAATGCATGAACATGATGTCATATGCATATGTCCCGAAATTCATCATTTCTCGAAAATAATCATTTTTCCAACGCATGCCAAAATTTCATTTTGGCCCAAAAACCCAATCTATTAAAATGGTCCAATAACCAAACCATCAAAGCATTGTAGGCGAGAATCACAGGCAGGACTCTACCACTATCCCTACACATGCACCATATATACCAACAACAACAATTTTCAAAATCAAACAACAACAAACATAACTCCGTCCTCTAATCTAACCGACCCCGATTCATCGGACTTAGTCCAGCACAACTAACCAAATCACAATTATTGTTAATGCAAAAATATATTTTAATCTTAAAGCAAGTTTGAAAAATACTTACAGCACTATAAAATATTTTTCGAAAGATCACGGAGGTGTAAAATGCAATGGCATGGCAATGTAATAGTGCAAAATGCATTGTGGCAGTGGATTACAAAATACACACTTTTGAATGCGAACAAACTAAGACTTGGAATTGATAGGGAACGCCTTAGAGGTGTTGGTGAAGCTAAAAGAAGTGGCGATTGACAGTGGGAGGGAGCGAAAACGGGAGTGGAAGGCCAAAAAGGCCAATTCAGATTTTAGCTTGTGGTGGTTGCTTTGACGACGAATCGGAATTGGAAATGGGTGGGTTAGGCCAGCAAGAGGTCGATGATGAAGTGGTGAATAAATGGTGGCCGAAGGTAGAGCGACGGCAATGCTGGAGCAAAAAGATGCCGTGACTTGGAGGAGCTCATTGTGACGCCCCCAAATTCCGATTGGGATTGAACGGACATTTGAAGCGTCGAGACATGCAACACAAGGTTACCTGCCCCCGTTCATGACATATAAGATGCAATGTTCCTAACATGCATCTAGCATTATGCAATATTCGCAGCGGATAATTTTTTTCTTTAGCAATACTATGCACCAAACTAAAAATATCCCAAATACTTGAAACATATTTCATACATAAAGGCATACTAAAAAGCCGTGATCACCACACTAGTCTAAAATGGTTGTGATCAAAAGAATACTTGAGATACAACTCCAAAAGTACAAGTATTAACCTAAGTTAAATACTATACCATCATCAACATCGCACCGTGGCCTAGTCGACCGTATTCAGTTGGTCAGATTCCAATTCTCCTTTGGGTCCTGTAACAAGATCTACCATTCGGGGGAATGGTAGTTGGGACTACCACAGTGAGATTTGATTACAAATCTCAGTAAGTTAACATAAAACTCACACACAGGTTAAAAATGCATGCATGGCAGTAAAAGCATAAATGCATAATTATAGTCATACATAAACATAGTATAACTTGACATATAGCATGACTTAACCAGAACTTAAGCGTGAACTGAACTTGACTTAACATGGCATGAACTTAAGCTTAAAACATAACATGAACAAACAACATAACATGAACGTGAAACATAACATGGACTTGAAATATAGCATGAACGTAAACCTGCATAACATAAATAAGAACTTGAAAATAACATAAACTTGAACATAACATGTACGTGAGTATAACATAACATGGACTTGATTAAAACTTGACTTATCATGTATTTGATCTGAAACTGGACTTAACATAAACTTGGAATCTTATTCAATTGTCTTGATTAATAACGTGCGTTAATACGTACTCCACAGTTGTTGTGGCCCCACGTATTCAAGTAACATAAAACATAATACGTACTCCACAGTTGTTGTGGCCCCACGTATTCTACATGTCACAATTGCTGTGTCTCATGTAGTGTATGCTCCACAGTTGTTGTGGCCCCATACTTCATGCTCCACAGTTGTTGTGGCCCCATGAATACACATAACATAAAATATAATACGTACTCCACAGTTGTTGTGGCCCCACGTATTCTACATGTCACAATTGCTGTGTCTCATGTAGTGTATGCTCCACAGTTGTTGTGGCCCCATACTTCATATTTCATGCTCCACAATTGCTGTGTCTCATGTAGTGTATGCTCCACAGTTGTTGTGGCCCCACGCATTATAAGTAACATAAAATATGATACGTACTCCACAGTTGTTGTGGCCCCACGTATTATAAGTAATATAAAATATAATACGTACTCCACAGTTGTTGTGGCCCCACGTATTATACATAACATAACATGTCTTATCTTTCTTAATGCATGAGATATTATTTAATATCATATACTTTTCTAACATGGCGTATACTTGTAAATGGCACAATATGATTTAATCATAAACATTTCATGGCATACATGTATCATATGGCATACTTAACATGGCATACTTATAACATACAGCATTGTATGACAGAAAAGATTGTGTAACAGATAAATATTCATGAGAGATTAAATCATACGTAACAGATAAACATGTAATGACATAGCATGACATGGCATATACGATAACATACATACATAAATTGTAGTTCCCTTACCCATCACACATACACAATAAACTGATAGTAAGTTAGAGGCTAACTTACCTCGATCGTCGCATTCTATGAGAATAGAGCGCGAAACACGAGGAACTGCACAACAGCTGGAAGAGGAACACTCAAGTCCTTAAGATTTTCACTTCTGAACTCAATTGTCATATTATGAGCACTTGCAACACCACGGCAACTTGAGGTTTCACTATACCCAGAAGAGATAATTTGACTTCAGAAAGCCTTTGCACTAAAACAAGTTCATTAAAATTATCAATAATAACCAAACAAACAATTCCTTTCTCAATCCATATACTCTTAGCCATAGTCAACCACAAGATGACACCAGTCACCCCGGACTATAATCCATAACACCACTGCTTCGGGACACTGTCATACAGTTTCCCAACACTACACCATACGCTCTACACTTCTCTGTTACGCCATCCAACCCTTCGTGACACGCCATCCGGTGTTTCACGACTTAATACAGAGTACACTCACGTGAACTCTCTTCCATCCACACTGCAAAACCCATCACTGCGATACACGTCTCACGGTGCATCGCTACGCGACACGGAGTACGCGCTACGCGTACTTCCTTCGCTACAACACTCATCAACACGATGCACATCACACGATGCATCGCCATACAACACGGAGTACACTACATGCGTACTCCCTTCCTTCTACGACACACATCACTACAGCGCACGTCGCGCGGCGCGTCGCTGCATTACACAGAATACGCTACACGCGTATTCTCTTCACACAACCCGCCGTATCACATCTACGGCATCCATCTCACGCCTATACTTCACAGCACAGTCCACAAAATACACAATCAAACTCAACACTTCACAACCACACTTTGC
The DNA here is from genome assembly GCA_011037825.1 of Carya cathayensis. Classification (NCBI taxonomy): domain Eukaryota; kingdom Viridiplantae; phylum Streptophyta; class Magnoliopsida; order Fagales; family Juglandaceae; genus Carya; species Carya cathayensis. Next base: position 347,391 of record QGSO01000141.1, on the reverse strand, counting down.
TTCACAACTACGCAACGAACTCCACAAATACAACTACACAATCCACAAACCAACCAACTAACTATTTTAAACGTAAAATAACTAGAGATAGAAGGTTATACCATCGACGGGATAACCCGTGCGTCGCTCGTTGTTCGTCACGAACATGCGTCGGAGGAACGTACGTGGCGGCGTACGGTGGCTGTCCACCACATAAAGTGGTAGTTTGGGCTTGAGAAAGGCTAGGCGTGGCCTTGGAAGGTTCATGGTCGCCTTGTGATGGTCAAAGGTGGCGGAGCACGGCGGCGTCACGCCGTGAACAGTAAATCCGAACGGTGAGCGGAAACGCGAGGTAGCGAAAATTCATAGAACTTCATGGCAAGCTAGGGATAGGTAGATGAACATGTGGTGGAGCTGTGGTAGCGAGGTGGTGGTCGGACGGTGGCTAACGGCGGCGGATCGGCCGTTTGAAACCATTTTTGGCCTTGGAGAGTGTAGGAGAGTGAGGGCTCTACGAAGCTCCGTTGGTCATGAAATTTCTTGGGGAGGTTCATGAGGATGAGAGGAACAAGATGGTGGTGGTGAAACACCACGGGTGGCCGTGTACGGCGGCGCACGGTGGTGCAACCGAACGGGTGTTTTGAGAAACCCATATGAAAAAAATGAGAGTTTGGGAAAAAGAAAGACATGGGGAGGAAGCCCTTGATGAGGTGAGTCCATTGGTGGTGCTTGGTGGCTGATTTGGCCACGTATGGTGGTCCAAAAATGTGAAAAACCCTTAGAGACCCATTTGTTGGAGGCGAGAGTGGTGGCTAACGGTGGCTCGGATGGAGGTGAAACTTGGTTGGGATGTTCACCGGTGAGAGGGGAAGAAATCTGGGTGGGTGGTGTAGTCCACGCCGCCGGCGAGCGGCGGTTCTGGGCGGAGAAAGAAATCGGCAACAGGGGAGAAAACAGGGCAGGGGCAGCAACTTCCGGGGGCTCTCGGCGACTAACGGCTGGTCCGATGGCTCTGAAAATTGGTGTGTATGAACTATGGTGAAAGGGGAAGAGAATGGCGGGGGTGGTGTACGACACCTCCACCGGACGGCGGAGAAACGGGCGGTCAAAGGGGCGGCGACGGTAATGAGACAAGAAGGAAGAGCACGGGAAGAGAGAGAGAATTGGTGGCCGGCGTTGCACACCTCCGGTGCAGATGTGTTCGCCGGTGAGGGAGGGACATGCCGGAGGTGGAGGTGAGGCACGGCGGCCGGAGGTGGCGCCGGTAGGAAGCTAGAACCGATCAGCTATGGTGGAAGGGTGTAAGTCGACCATGGAGAGAAGGAGAGGAAAGAGAAGGAAAAAAAAGAAAAAAAGAAAAATGAAGGAAAAAGGGTAGGAGCCTAGGTAATAAACTTCAATCCTACGTTTTGGGATCCTCAAATAATTCAACGGTGAATTAAAACACTGATTAAAAATGCGTAAATGTTTTATTTTAAATAAAACACTTTAAATAAAACACCACAATGAATTAAGGTAGAATATTATTTTATAAACTAAAATTTATAAAATAATATTTCCTCATCATTATATAAAATGATAAAGTACCGTTAATTAATCGAAGATGAAAAAACCAATTAATTTAAATAAGAGTTTTCAACGTAAAATTAAACATCTTAATATCTTAAAATAACTAAAATATTTAATCTAAGTAATTATCCACAATTATAATATTTTCAGAGCTCATTAAATTATTATAACTGTGCTACTTTAAAAACAAACTTATCTAATACTTTGAAATTCGATGGATAAGATCCGGGAAAACGCCATCGAGGTACAACGCTTACGATAAAACTGTTCATGATTTTACAGCTGTCGGTGAAGAACAAATTACGTGATTTACAGAAAAGATAATCTATAAGCGTGATTCCAGATGAGGGTAAAGACGAGAGAGATGTGATTGCTGTCGGGAAAGAATCCAAAACTGATTATTTTAGTGGGCTGTTACACTCATGGTGGTTAACAGTGGCATTAGGTGGTCTGAAAATCGTGGGGGTGTTCATCGGCCGAAGGGAAGAGAATGGGAGGGGCGATGAGAAGCACGGCTGGTGGATGGCGGCACTACGATGGGACGAAAAAAACTACTAGGGAAGAGAAGAGGAAAGGGTCACACGGGCTGGGGGAAAAGGGAAGGAAAAGAAGAAAAAAGAAAAAAGAATAAGGAGAAAAGAAGAAGAAAAGAAAAGAAAAATGAAGAAAAGAAAGTGAGATTCAGTCCTCACAACTTGGGTCACTAAATTGATCAAACGAAATTTATTTTTGAAACAACAAGTTAAATAAAATAATTCAAATGCAATAATTAAATAAAATAAAATAATAAGATCCAAAAACACAATAACTTTAAAGCTAAAAAATAAACTAATTTAACTTTAAAAAGTAATTAAAATATAATATAATAATAAATAGCAAAAAAGCACGTTAAAAATAATTTTACCACTTAAAAATCATAAAATAATATTGCAAAAATCACCTTTAATTTAAAATAAGAAAATTACTAATTTAATAATTTAAATAAAATCACTCAATAAAAATACACGTAAAATGAGGATATCACAGAAATTTATGTAGTTTCTAATATCAAACTGTTTACTGGTGGTGAGTTTGGAAGGCCGTTATTCCCATACCAAGGAGTAGCATAGAAAGTTCTTCTTTGTCTCGATTAGTGGTTGGGAGTTCCCTTCTGGTGAGGCCTACCATATAGAATTCCTTATTCAGGTGGGGGAGGGTATTTTCCTTGAGGACTGTAACCTTGTAATTAGTCTTTCTGACCGTGAGGAAGCTCTCCTTCATCTGGTTTATAAATGGGTGGAGTACAATGACAACACCACTTGGTCTAATGTTCTCCTCACTCACTCCAACATCAATCGGTGCTCTTTTGGTTTCAGCGAACAGGGCTCACATTTTTGGTTGTCAGTTCTTAGGTGCTCTTTTGCTATCTCGAGGGCAAAAGAGGGGATCTTCTGCTCCTTTAAGGCAGGAATGAAAGAAAACTAGACAGAAACCCAATTCATTGCTAGATTGAATCATCCTATGAATCAAGCTCTAATAGGGAGAGGCCGATTCATGCTTCATCGACCCCTAGGGAAATGGGCCAATTCAATCGACTTCTCCATTTCTAGACTTACTAGAGGAAGTTATGGACCAAGCTAAGATTGACCTGACATTGGTGTTAGACGTCGAGTCACCTGAGCTCGTTGGTCAAGAGGTCTTTCGCCATACACCCCTTACCTCGGGTGGTCAAGATGGGACTCCTTGTTAGGATGAGGAAGATATTGATGTGGTTCTTCATTCTACATTTTGGGAGCTGCTCCCTTGGTTTTGATGAGTTTTGCAGTCCCCTTTGGCGAAGTAAACATTGTGTCTTTGACACCTAGTGGAGGCGTTGACACCTTTAGGGCCCAAGAGACTGGCGATCATCCTTTGGACTCGGCCAAGCAACTAGGGGAGAGTGCCTTTGCAGCTTCAGCCTCTTTTTGCTCAACCTCTTATGATTCCCTCATCATTATGGGGCTTTGGTGAAATGGGTGGCTTCAAGCCTTTTTTCGAGGGAATTTTTAACTTCTCAAGGTTGCCTAGTTCCTCAAGATCTCAATCTGTGGGCCTTACACTGTGAGATGATGATCATAGGGGCGAGTCTGCTCGTGCCATGACAAGTAAGCTCCAACGCTTTTTGACCCCCAACAAGTTTTTATTTTGAGTATATGTTTTCACTTTTCATGCTTCCCGAATGTGATTTGGTTTGTTCTCCAAGGAGTTGACCATCTTGCAACTTGGATAGTTGATCGCTAGATCAACTTGGAAAAGGATAACCATTTGATGCGTTTGTATATGGAGAGGACTCATCATGCTATCTAGATAGCCCAAGAGGAGGGGATGAGATGGTGAGGAACCTGTCCCGATTGGAGTTGTATTCCCATTCCCTAGAGGATCATGTCTCTTTTCTCCAAAAAATGATGGACAAGTTCCAACATCATTAAAAGAAATTACAGGGGGAGGTGAAGTAATGTTATTTTGAGGCGAAGATCATGGAGGAAGAGCGTGAAACACTTTGTGATCACCTTTGTCACTTGGACATGGAATTAAAGGAAGCTTAGTATCGCAATTTTGAACTTGCCACTCGTGTGACTTGGTCTAAGGAGGCTCGCCGAGAATTGCCCATTTAGCTCAACATTGCTCAAGGTGGGAAAGTTAATGCTGAGGCCTAACTTGAGATGGTGAGCTAGGATCATAAGTAGCACAACCAACATTTCATGTAGCTGAATGAGGTTTCTGGAAGCCATAAGCAGAAAGTGGCTACCTCTAAGCTGAAGGTGGTTAAGTTGGGGGTCTACATGGACGAAGTTATCCACATTTCCCCTCAATTGGTGGCTGCCTATAAAATTTGCAATAGGGCCTAGGATTTGGGCTTAAGCTCGACCTCACAAATTAAGCTGAGGGATTATCTGCATGACCACCCTAGTGTTGACCTGTGGACATTGAATTTGAAGTCCATCAAGGTTGACCACACCGCCTATCAAGTTTTTGACTCCTTGGATAGAGACACAATGTATGGTGCCTTGAGCTCGTCGTAATCCCTTACTCTTTCCTTTCTTTTCCTATAGTTTGTAATGTGTCTTGAACAATTTTTACTGATTATGACATTTTGGATCATGTTTAATGATTGATTATTTGTCAATTATTTTTCTATCTTGGTCTATTTGTTACACTTGTGTGGGGTGTTTAAGCTTTGAGATTGCGTGGGCTGTTATTTCGCTTAGTTTACTTGTCCTATTGTTTGGTCGGTTTGTTTTGTACATTGAGTGTGGCTGGATACTTGGCTTGATTAGGCGGGAGATGGGCTCAACTGTGCTTAGTGGATTTCTCCTTTGTTTGCCAGGAGCGGGTGGAAACACTCGACTTTAGTGTTTAGGTGAAAGACAAACTCGATCGCACTTAGTGGGAGAGGAGGGAAACACTTAAACAAGTTGTTTTCTTTTTTATTCACCAAGGGTGAGTGGAGGCACTCAGCTTTGGTGTTTAGTCGAAAGACGGGCTTGACCACGCTTAGTGGATGGAGAGGGAAACACTTAAACAAGTTGTTTCCTCCTTTATTTGCCAAGGGCGAATAGAGACATTCAGCTTTTGTGGTTAAGCAGAAGATAGACTTGACCACTCTTAGTGGGTGAGGAGGGAAACACATAAACAAGTTGTTTCCTCCTTTGTTCACCAAGGGCAAGTGGAGGCATTCGGCTTTGGTGTTTAGGCATGTAACAATTGCTCCATAGAGATGAAATGAGCTACTAAATTTTCTCCTACATTCTTTTTATATGAAAATAATATATTAACAATTTACAAAGAAACTTTCTCTTTCTTTTCTTCTTTTATAACTTCAAAACTCAAAATAAGATGTTTGTCAAATTACGAGACTGTCCCATTAGTTACATATTATAAATCATAACTATTTTCATATTATGAACATCTACCCTCTACAAGATGTTTGCTTTCTCAAAATACATAGTCCACACAATTTCACAAAACCTTCAGAAAACCTAAAACATCATTAACAAGACCCAACCCAAGGCTACTAAATATCCGTCTCTCCTCCCTGAGTAGTGTCTTCTTTTATAGCTTCATTTCTATCATTACCTGGACATTTAAAATATTAAATATAAAAGTGAGTCTACTAATCAGTAAGCAATATACCAGACTATTACGCCCTGTGTGTTAGGATTAGTGGTCTTTTGGACCCAATCAGCTCGTAGTCAATGGTTGGGAATCATTCAGTTAGGATGGGGCCACTAGGTGCATCACCAATGGAGCCAATCCAGCATTGCAATCTACCCCTCTCATTGGTACCATCATCGTATTTTCATACATAAAACCTTAATTTCCTTTTTCTTTCCTTTTTCCTCTCATAACATTTTCATCATCTTTCTTAGTCCAAACCAGCATGCATTTTCTTTCATAAAAGAATGTATTTCATGCTACAACTTTATATTAAGAAAATCACTAGTTTTTAAGAAATCAAGTACATGATAAATTTCATGCTTTCAACCTTGAATGTGAATGCTTTACACCATACTTATACACATAGTTATAACCAATAGGATGCTTAACATGGGCTACCAAGAAAGTTGATATATTATATACATTTATTTTTCATTACAAAGAAGCATTTGAAGAAAACAAGCACATGTAGTAGAAGAAAATATTGTGTAAGAAGCATGATCATAGCTACTTACCTCCAAGCTCAACTTTTATTTCCTTTCGCACTTCAATAAATCCTATTCAATGAAATGAAATTAACATATCAATAACCACTTCACATTAAGCTTTGCTAACCATACTCTTAGCTAGTTGTTTACTTTAAATCCAAAAACGAAGTAAAACATTTTCCTTAACTTCGTGTTCACTTAGAAAAAGTCAACTACAAGACATAATCTCTATCCTTTCAACTTCTAACCATTTCAAACAAGGTCAACAAGAAACCAATTCAATACAACTTTAATTTCTCCTTCTCACCATCCATTTCTTTAAGGTATAAAAATTTCAAGTTATACTTCAATAATAACATGCTTGCTGACCAACAAGGGCCCAATCAGTTTTCTACATGAAAAATAGGTGAAAATCATGGAATTAGAATGTATAGATCATAGGAATTTGCTTGGAAATTGAAGAGAACAAGAAAGTACTAAAATCTGGAAAATTTCACCAAAATGGATATTTGACGACTTTTGGTGACCTTGTTGGAACCAAAATGTGTAAACTAAAGCTTACTTGATGGCAGATTTTTCCCCTTGTTTTTTAGTAGTTTATCATAAAAATAAGTAACTTTAGTTGAGTGAAAATCAAATAGAAAATAGAGATGAAAATGGTCTTGTTTGAACCCAAAACATAATGCATAGCAGAAAATTTCTGCACTAACTTTTACAGACAGCAACTTAGTTGTATTCTTGAAAAGAAACATCATTTTTTTTGGGTAACCATGGCATAAAACAGTAGGATAGTTTTTGATAAACCAGAAACTTATAAGAGAAAACTTACTAGTTTGAATGAAATCTTTGGTTGTTTAGTTACGCTATTAGCTTGAAGAAAAGGTTAAAACTACATACTAATCTCTACTTTTAACACATAAAAATAAAGGCTTAAACATAGGAAAAAAGTGATTCAAATTCAGGAAGAAGCAAAGTTAAAGCTATAACAGAATTTTTTTTTTTTTTTCTTTTATAGAACTGTACAACTTGGACCAAAACAAGGCAAAGAAAAATCATCTCACCTCTTCAAGCTATAGGTTGCACGATTTATGATTGTTCCTACCTTGCTTCCATTTGATTACACACCCAAATAAACAAGTATTAGAATCAACATGTGAGAATATTCGAAGTTGGAAGTCACTAAACAAATTTGGATATCAGCAGGATTTTCAAAAATCAACTTATGTTGTTGCTGTTATGATAGAGGTGTGAGCTAAAAGAAATGTAGGGAAGAGGTTCCTGGCTGGAAGTTGCAGAAATTTCAAATAATAAAACTCTTGGTTGCTCTTTATTCTGTGTAGAAAAAAATCTCTTAGGAAAAATGAATCAAAAATAGGAACTTATATGAGTTTAGTCTTCTTCTTGAGGAGATCTAAGCTAGGGTTCCACTTCAAGAGGCTGAAAGATGAGCTAAAGAGAAGAAAGAAGAAATTGAATGCCCGGAGCAAGGAAAAAGAAAGGACCCTTTTTTCTTTTTCTGAAGCAAGGGTTTAATGGTGATGGGGCAGAACTTGTCTATTGCACTCATAAAAAAAAAGTGGCTAGTATGTAAAATAAGTACATATTTCTCTACTTTTAAGTAGGGGTGTACAGGAATTGGCCGGACCGGCCATTATTGACGCGATCAGGCCGAAACCAACGAAAAAACGGTCAACGTGCAGTTGTAGATTCTTGAAACCATCATCGACCAGTTTGGTCCCAATTTGAATCAATGGCAAACCGTTGAACTAGCCGAAATGGGGTTAAATAAATATTTTCCTTATATATGAAACGAAGTCATTTTTTTTACCTTCCATTTAAAAAATAAATAAAGAGAAGCAACATCGTTTGCTTTAAAACACCAAATAGCATTGTTTCGCTTTAGGGTTTAACACCCTTACGTCCCCCCCTCCCCCCTCTCCTTCTTCTTTACTCTCCAATTCTCACTTCGCTGTTTATGGATCTTAGGACTCTCACCTCTCTCATGAACAGCGGCGGCCACCCACGTCCCACGCTGCGGATCTCTCATGTCCCACAGTCATCTCGCCCTCTCCTTACCATCCATAGAAAGATCTGGAACTCTATGACTCATCTCGCCGTAACGTTGCCCATGGAAAGATGTGGAACTCTGTGACTTCAGGTAATGGTTTTTAACTTTTGTTAGCCTATTTGGTAGTTAGAATGAGATCCAAACTTTCTTTGTGGATTGTGTTTGCAGAATGGTGAATTTGGTGATGGGAAATCGTCTGGCTGGGAAAATCGATCCCCTAACCGATGAACCGATATGGCGCCGACTATTAAACTCCGACCGGTGCTCTTTCTCCCCATCGACCGATTTTGGTTGAGAAAAATCTATATTTCTCGATGTCGGTGCGGTTTCAAAATGGAAACCGCATCAATACCTTCAGTTTTTAGCCCTACTTCTATGGTCCTATCTAGGGATGAGATTAAAATGAGCCAAATTATTAAGAGACAAAATAATAATATTAATAGTGGGACAATCGGTAACAAAAAATATATATATATATATGTGTGTGTGTGTGTGTGTGTGTGTGTATATATCTTCTTCTTTTTTTCATACTAAGTCTCATTTAAACATGAAAAATATATTTTTGGAGTTTTAAAATAATTTTCAAAGTGACATAAAATTATTTTATGAATCAAAGAAGGGATTTAAAGAAGAAACAAAATCACAATAATGAAGACTCCTAAATTAAAATAAATGGAGAAAGAATTTGGTTTAATTAAATTATTGACTTAGGATTTTTTCCCTAATAGATTCAGTTATTACAAGGTAAAAGATGGGCTCAACAACACTTGTGGGTGAAGAGGTAAACACTTAAACAATTTGCTTCCTTCATTGTTCGTCAGGGCAAGTGGCGACACTCGACTTTCATGGTTAGGCGGGAAATGGACTCAAGTGCGCTTAATAGGCAAGGAGGTAAACACTTAAACAATTTGTTTCCTTCTTTGTTTGTCAGAGGTGACTGCTTTCCATCCTCTGCTATAGTGACCCTACTTCCTTTGAGGCTAGGTCCCCCCCACATTGAAGGATCTATGCCTAACCCTCCGTGAAGTGTTACTCTGTCTTTCTTTTGTTAGCCACTGCCCTAACTTAACTTCCTCTCTCCTTTCTTCTAGGAAGTCGAGGTTCTCTTCTATACCTCGGACGTTTGACTCTTTTTCGAAGTGATGGATTATGTGGTTTGACATTTCTACCTCAATCTACTGGTACAATTGCTTTGCTTCCATAGATGAGGGCAAAAGGCATCTCCCGTGTCTGGGTTTATGTAACGTCTGCCCGTCCTTGTGGTGGGTCCTTTTCAATTCGATTTTGATAAAAATCGACGAAAATTACGATTCCTTTTAAAATTCTTTTCCATTCATGCCAGGATACAAAAGACTCTATGTTATAAATAAAAATTCATTTTCTTAATTAAAAGATTACAGCGGAAAACATTAAATCTCATAATTAAAATTTCTCGTATAAAATATATTGCCTAGGCCTTCTTGCTCTTTCTCTTGGGCTGTGCCCGTCCTGACCTATCATGCTCATCTTGTCCCTGGGAGAGCACACATAAATACTAAAATGAGTCGATGACTCATAGACATTACTTCATACAGTTAAAATATAATAACATAGATTTTCAATCATGCATTTATCATTCCATACATACATTCTTACTTAGCGTGCATACGTCTTTCTTTTCATTTTAAAACGTTGTGAGGTAGGGTTTTTCTTTATGAACATGCTTTTTTCTTTAAAATAGTTCCCCACGCATCACTGTATTCATTTCTTAAAGAGTCTTTTCATGCATTCGTTCTTTTACATACATTCATGCGTTCATATGTTCTTACTTACATTCATGCATACAGTCCATACATACATACATGCATCCTTTCTTAACATGCATCCCTTCTTTCTTATCGCTTTCATTGGCCATAGCACACTGTTCCACCCCATGTGCTTGGGTTAGCGGTCTTTTGGGATATGATTCTGCCTGTGGCCATGGGTTGGGAATCCATTCTGTCAGGGTGTAGCACTTAGTGCACTACCAGTACTACTTACTTGGCATTGCAATCTACCCCGTCCAGTCCATTCATTGGTACCATTTTCATTCCAGTCCATGTGGCCGTTACGTATTTTCATGCATCATGCATTCAGTCCGTTCATTCATTTTCATTCATTTTCTTTCCTTAACAGTCCATTCTTTCATTTCAATCCTTACGGTTCTTTAGTTCATTTCTTTAAAAGTCCTTTTAAAATAAGTTTCTTCTTTTTGTAAAAGTCATTTTAGAAAAGTCATCTTTCATTGCATCACTTAAAGCATCATCTCTCATAGGGAAAATGTGGTAACTCAAATAATTCTTCTTGAAATATGTACATGTACAGGTCCTATTATCAGGTGGAACCGACACTTCGGCCGGCACCATGGAGTGGGCAATGTCACTTTTGCTCAACAACCCAGAAGTTCTGAAGAAGGCGCAGGCAGAAATCGACAATCGGGTGGGACACGATCGCCTGCTTGATGAATCCGATTTGGCTAAGCTTCCATATCTTCGTTGCATTATAAACGAAACACTACACATGTATCCAGCAGAGCCATTACTTGTGCCGCACGAGTCATCGGGATTGCCAGGTGGGTGGTTTCCACGTCCCACGTGGCACAACACTACTTGTGAATTTGTGGGCATGCAATATGACCCGTCAATTTGGGAGGACCCCACGAATTTCAAGCTGGAGAGGTTTGAAGGTTTTGAAGGGATGAAAGATCATGAGTTTAAGTTTAGGTTCATGCCTTTTGGATCAAGGAGGTGGAGCTGTCCCGGAGAAGGTTTGGCCATGAGGGTGGTTGGCTCTGTTGTGGGTTCACTAATACAGTGCTTCGAGTGGCAGAGGATTGGTGACGAAATGGTAGACATGGATGAAGTGGTTCGGCTGACCTTGAGCAAGGCTCGACCATTGCATGCTATTTGTCAACCATGTCCAGCCATGGTCAACCTTCTTTCTCAACTTTGAACCCTATATATATATATATATATATACACACACACACATAGAGAGAGAGAGAGAGAGAGAGAGAGAGAGAGAGCAGCCCTAAATAAATGTGCATTGCCCTTGCGATATGTGTTGTTTAGTGCTTTGAAATGCACTTCTAGCTTTTTACAAAGATCAAGTTACCTAGACAATGGAACATTGTTGGACTCGGTCCTCCTAATGGGCGTAATCCATTTATTTTCCAAAAACATATCAAACCAAATAAAGGTGCTGCAAAAATAGAGGCATTTGAACACTACGATCTGTGGATTTCACCACATGCAGCCAAAAATAATCTCAGTTAAGATCTGTTTCATGGAGTATCATTGTTTTAGTAATACTGAAGGAGCATATTTTTTAGATGAGCCAGAACGAAATAGGACCCTGTTTGATTGAGAAAATAAAATCTTGAAATTGGTTGGAGTGACTTCACGTCCAAAACATGAGCTTTAAAACGTTTTGGCAATGGCATATAGACTTTCTCGATGCTTGAAAACTGCATCAGGAAGCACTATTTTATTATTATGTTATGCGTAGAGAACACGGAGGTAAATGCTACATTTTTATTCTCGATTTCCACTCATTAACCACTTAACTGTTATAGAACAGTTGAAGTATATGATGGAAAAACACCTGAGTGATGGCAAAACAATAACTTTGTTTATGTGTATTTGAACTGGAACTAAATCCCAATGAACAACCAAAATTTCTAATGTAACTCATTTGTCCTAAAAGCACATTCCCTGAGGTTCCATATCTCATCAAAGAAACCGCATCTCAAATTCAGTATCAAAGTGGAAACATCAGCTACAGCGGACCCGGAAAGGTTCCGTTCTCCCTTTGCTCATTCCATCTGTCGATCTGATATGCATAAAGCACAACAGTTTTCATAAGCAATACAAAACCAAGTCACCCCACAAAACAAGAAATGAGATCAAATTATACCCAAAAGTGGAATTTACAATCTATCAAACACCATGATATATCAGCCAACCAATGTATCAGATAACTATTGCCAGTTTGTAATTGGTAGCTGCAAACTCTAAAAAGAAAGCAATGACTTAGTTTGCTAACTAGTGAGCATGTCTAATTTCAGGGGTGTAACCAAGCATACGTCAATGATGATTTACAAATGGGGTAGAGCCAAGCATACGTCAATGATGATTCACAATGGCCAAACTGAACCTAGTTCTACACATGCTGGCTGCCCACAAACCCAACCTCCTCCGTTCAAAAAGAGGTAGAGCCAAGCATAAGTAAATGATGATTTAAAATGGCCAAACTGAACCTAGTTCTACACATGCTAGCTGCCCACAAACCAAAACCTTCAGTTGGTGGTCAGTCGAGTAGATCAGTGTGCAAGAGATGGATAGTCTGAGTCTGAGTGGTGTCTGACCAGAGTTAATGGAGGCCGGGTATGAAGCGAGGGCAATGTTGCAGGGAGGAAAGAAACCAAGGGGAGATTGGAACCTATGGTTTCTAATTTCTCTGTTAGAGGGGGGAAAAAAAATCCCAAGGAACTAGGGTTAAAAATTAGAAATAAATTCTTTTTTAACATATAAATGCATGGTTTTCAGATTGGGGTCAGTGAACCAACCCCTTGAAACTGAGCCCCAAACGAATATATATAGTTTTGCAGAAATATGGGTAAAAACCCAAATTTGGTTGTTTTGTTCAGGCGTAGAAATTCTGGCCCAAACCTGAATACCCCAAGTAATTTGTGATGAAGTGTAACTAGATACTAGTCACTTTTATCAGCAGCAACTTTTTCCAACTATTTCAAGTCAGAAGCAGTATACTCATTCTTGAAGCGGTAGTTTTTCATCAGTGCATGGTGTCAGCCATAGAAAGTCCAGCTTGTCAAAAGCCAAGCTTTCAGGCAAGAGGTGTTTAGTTCATACCAATCTAGGTGTATCCCCTGCTCTCCCAGGCCTGCACCCCAATTTGTATCACTCTCAGCTTTGCACTCAAAATTTCTCAATGGTTGCAAGAGTAATGAAGCATCATCAACACAGATCGAGTGAATGAGGGCCACAATTCAATTGGATTGAGGCAAAAAACGTGCAAAACCAATGGATAAATAAAACCTAAAGCAGTTTATCTATCTGAACATTTAGAACAAACTTAAAGATGATTGACGAGAAAAGATAAAACTGTACTCTTGTAAACATGCAAAAGCACTGAAGATACATACCCATTCACCCGGGCAAAGAGAACGATAATATTTTGCAAACTTATCACACTCTGGGGCACCTTCCCCTTTTGCAGCTACACACCTACAACAGATCAAAAAAATAAAGATAAATTACCAAAATAAGTTTTTTAAAATGATCTGAAGAAATTACAGAACAAGTTTGCCTTACCGATGATACTCAACGTATCGAGTAAAGCAATGCCTTGTTTGATTTGTAGTTGGGAAGCGAAAATCTGCAGGGGCTGTCTCAAGCTGTATAACCACAATTCTTAAGTTAACAAAAACGAAACATAAGATGCAAATATTGAATGAATGATGCAGTTAGGTAGAAATATAAAGAATTTATAGTTTAATGGTCTAGGCTTAGTGACCGTAATCTCTGCTGTCTCTTCAGCAGCATCTTGATCGCCAGTTTTCTCCTCTTCAGAATTTTCACCACTTGCCTCGGTAGCAGCTTCACCACCATCTTCAACAGCAGTAGAGTTGGCTTCAGAGCTCTCTCCAGAATCAGGGGTTGCTTCACTGCTTGCTTCAGTGGCAACCAAGGTAACTTCAGTACTTTCTTCTGCAGTAGCAGGTGAATCCTCAGCTTTCTCGGTGGAAACTTCTTCAGCTTCAGCAGGTACTGGGTTCTCAACCTCTTTTACTTCCACGGATTTAGTAACCGCATCAGGTTTCTTCTCCTCCTCCAATGAGTATTGCTGTAAGTCAAATCATGTGGCAGAAAGGTTACCATTCTAATTAAGTAATAAGTGCACCCAAAATCTTACTATAACCAAACCGAAATTTATACATTCTCCTGTGATTCAACCATGTAACTGTCTTCAAGATTTCTTAACAGGTGATGTTGTACCTATGAAGGAAGCCAGCACCAACACCTAATGACTAATGAGTTTATCCTTAGAGTGGCCACCTGATATGGCACCACTTATTTAGCATTAAAAAATAAGTTACTTGCTTTTAAACATGAATTAGAGAGATTTTCTTTGAAAAAGAAATAAAAGTCGCTATAGAATGTTACCAAGTTCTCCAGCAAAAATAATAATAGGAAAGAAAAATAAAATATCTCATTATAATTGGGAGGTCTTAATACAAAACAAAAGGCTAATTCTTAGAGAATATCACAATGTCCTCATATAAGAAAATATATGTCATTACACTTTGAACAAAGTTTTTGCTATATGATGGTATCTCCCTGATATATCATCAAGATGCAAAGAACATCATATCATCTCCAATAATTTTGTTCGAAGTAGATCATCTCTAATAAACAGTAAGTAATTACGCAATCACGGGGTTCAGTATACTTGAACGAAAATAAATTCTGAGACTTTGGGGAATAAAAAGATAAAATAAAAAAACTAATTTTAAGAGTTCACTAAATCGAAAATCTGAAACAACAATTACGTGAATTCCATGTGGAAAGCGGCTTCGCCAATGCTCATAATTGAGACATAGGCTCCATCGTTCACAAATAAACATACAAAGCCCGCAAACCAAAAGCATGTTTTCATCAATCAACTTAGTTACTGAAAAGAAAAACAAAATTTGCATAACGAACACTAAAATCAAGTACTCAGTCACGTACGGCCTACTTTTCTGATCGTTTCCCACATACAGACTCGACCCAGAAAATAAGAACCCAATGCACAAAAGCGAAGATCCAATCGCGATCGAGTGCGAAATCCACCCAACAAATAATAAACTCATGAACCAAACCAGATCAACTGTTGACATTCTACCGTTTGTTCGAACGAAACTGGAGCATTAGGAACTTGGGAAAAAATGAATAGATAAATAAATAAAAGAAAACGAGAAGATTACCTCAGATAGGGATGGAATTTTGTCGCTTTGGGCCTCCGCCATTTTGATGGAGAGAAAGCGATGTACCACCGCGTACAGCTGTGGTCAGGACAGAGGCGGCCGAGCTGAAACAGAATGGCGAAGAAGGAAAAGGGAGTGTGTCCGTGTGGCTGGGTGCGTTTGGGTTCTGATAGTAACACTAGGCAGCCAACTGCGTTTGGCCACGTTTCCATTTTGTGCTAGACTTTATTTGGCACGAACTTTTGTCTTTGATAAAAGAATAATAGAAATACTTTAGTTATACAAAAAACTACATGAAAATAAATCCATAAACAGTACTGATTTGATACAATATATCCATTTGTAAAATTATTTTTAATATTAAATAGACCTAACAGATCACTTAAAAATATAAGCTCAATTGTAAATTTTTTTTTTCTTAGGACTTAATCTTCTTAACTTGCATTATTTAAGTAATTGGCTCAGCGCACATGCCCAAATATGTAAGGGGCCCAAGTCAGCCGAGTGATCCATCGACCTATTAGAGGACCCAGCCGTGAAGCAAAAGTCGGATTGCGACTCCGAATGCGTAGGAAATCTACCACGACACAAGGAAAAGGAAACACACCACCTTTTTAGCCTTGAGCAGACAAGTGAATGCAAATTACGGAAAGCCCTCGATCCTCTGACAGATGAGGAACGAAGAACTTGACGGTTTGCACTAATAGGATGAACGGAACAATGAGCCACGCTACATTAAAGGAATGAATTACTAAAGAGACACATCCCTTGACATAGAGAATGGGCAGCTGACTCTATAAATCAGATATAAAAGGAAATCTCCATATATTAGGAACTCTCTTCAAACTTCTTATTCACTTCCACTAAATACTGAGACGATAACGACTTTAACAACGGAGACTCTCCAACCATCACCACAACTACCATTTCGCTGTATTTTTTTTTTCTTTTTTTTTTTTTATGTTTACATATCCAAAATCGAGGACCCAAGTTGGAGAGAGCCGGCTCAAAAATATGCAAAACACAACTTTAACGCATGTAACATGCAAAGAGTACATGAAAAGAGTACGAAATACAATCATATTTGTTCTAGAATCTTCAATATCTAAAGATAAAATGGGTCATTATTGATGTTAGGTGTTGTTTGACTCCACATCTTAATATAGTTCAAGTTGCTTGATTAGTAATACTAATCAATTAAAAAATAAAATAAAAAGCTTTACATATTTGCTTTATATGCATAGGTAAGATTGCAGCATCCAACTCATGTCTAAATTGATTGTATAGCGGGGAATCCCATTAGGAGCCAAAAGAAGCTAATCATTGCGGAATTTTTATTTTTATTTTCATTTATTTTATATTATTTATTTGTTTTTCGTCAAAAAGCGAAGGTGTTTTTTCTCCCAACTAGATCAATGCCGTATACCAATTTTGACCGCACAGCTCATAACGACACCGTTTCTTCTGATTGTCCGGTTGACGGCGCAAATTGGAAAAAAAAAAGAATAAATATTCCGTCGTGTGGCTGCGCTGTCCCCGCTTGGACCTCATTCTTCTCACCCGCCTTAGCTTCTTCTTCATTGGATATTCGAATCATCTCTCTCTCTCTCTCTCTCTCTCTCTCTCTCTGTCTCTGTGATTCGATTGATTGAAATCGAATCTCGATTCATCGACCTGCCTCTTATCGATTCTCTTTTCCTTTTTTGATAATGGCTTCAAGTTTTGATCGGTGGGAGAAGGATCCTTTCTTCTCCGCCGCCGAGGAAGTTCAAGAATCAGCCGACAGGTACCCATTAATTCAATATATCAAATATTTGCAATTTCTCTTTTGGGTTCTTTTTTTTTTTCAGGATTTTCAGTCTCTATTTTGTCCTAAATTTTTTGTAATATTTGTTTGGTAGCAAAGAAAAAAAGTGATGAAACGATAATTAAGAATGAAAGTTTCAATCATGCTACATTGTTTTGTTGTTAGGACATTTCGGCTTAGCCATTTGTTCTACTGTGCCCTGATTATTGTATATATCTGGGTCTTCGTTTAATCAAACACAGGCAGAAAACCATGGTTATTTATCCCAGCTTCCAATTCACTTTCAACGTTAAATGCGGAGTTTGGGCTTGGTTGTATTCATATTTTGTAATTGTTGTTTCTATTGTTGTGAAGGATGGAATCTACGTATAGAACATGGATTCACGCGGAGAAAGACGATTCTAGCATGTGGGACTCCAAAGAACTCCGCCGTGATCTTCACACTGCCCTTGGCACTACCAAATGGCAGGTAATCCCCGACCTTCTGACTGTGCTTCGCCTGCATCCGCACGCATACTCAGCTGACGTAAATTGGATATTTGATTGATTGGGGCTGTACTCATATATCTACTCGTATCAGTAGAGTGAATATCTGATTGAAACTTTTGTGCGGGCAATGCAGTTAGAAGAGTTTGAACGGGCTGTGCAGACTAGTTACTTGAAGAGCTCAAGTGACGATACAAGAGGCAGGCACCATGAATTTGTTATCGCCATTGAAGACCAGATTTCAAAAATCGAGAACTCGTTGCAGGTATCCACTCTTTCAGAGGGCAAGGCATCATTGCCTTGGATGCGCTTAGACGAAGGAGAATGCAATGAACTGGCATCGTTTCTTTTGGGATCGTCAACATCTGAAGACAAAACTCCTGGGAAGAGTAATCGAAAGGATATTGAGAATCCACAAGTGACAGATAAAGGTTCAAGGCCTGATTGTTCAGAGAACTCCCGTCGTTCTGCCGAGTGCATGGAGGCTAGGGAGGGTAAGTCACATGGGCACAGGAGGACCGCTAGTGCTAGTGCTGACATTGGTGCTTGGAAGATTGTCGTTCCTGATGATGAACACCAGCAGAATTATTCAAAAGAGCAGACTGGGTTGCCTGTACGTAAGATACCCAGTTTGTCAGTATTCCCAAGTTCCATGGAATCTGCATCCAAGTTGAAGTGGTCAAAGAATGGTTTTTGGAAGTGGAAGGCAATGGATCGCCAACAAGAAGCTGATACTGCATTTTTGCAATCTCCTCAGTTGTCTAAGGTGTGTGTTCAATGACTTCAATATGTTTCTGAGGTTAAGACTGTTTTCAAAAATTTTGCTGCTTGATTTCTTGATTTCTCTTTTCTGATAAGTAATATAAGATTTTATTGAAGCTAGTAAATAGGCATAGCCCATGTACACTGGGAAGTACACAAACAGCAAACACCTAATTACAAGTTAGGAGCTAGAAAGTGATACAATAAGCTGGCTCCATTAAAAACACTGGCTGAGGCCCAAAGAAATAAAGTATGGAAGAATAAACTTCTAAGCTCATCCGGTGAACGTTCCCTATCTTCAAAGTTTCAACCATTCCTTTCAATCCACAGATAACACATAATACATAAAGGAACCATTCTCCATACATCCACAATATGGGAATTGCTCCTAATCCTTTGCCAACGAAAAAACAAATCTACAACCCTCTTAGGCATCACCAATGCAATTCCAGTTGATTTCTATATCTGCCTTGTTGTATTCATAATTATGTTATATTCTTTTTCATAAAGGGCATTAATGCATGCTATGAAAGAAGTAAGAGTTGCCTCGATGGTTGCAATGATTGTTATGATAAGCAAATTTATGGATGGTATGGAGCTATTCATAGACAGCTTCAAAGGTCTCAGTACCAGATGCAGTATAGCCGACCTGTTCAAGTGACTTTTTGGATTGCTCTTCTCCTATGCTTGCTTTGTAAGTTTTCCTGAAATCCTCTCCAAATTATTTGTTCGTATTTTGATTGATTTCATCTTATCAAAAGCTGTGTGTGAAGTTTTGGAGAAGAGTCCTTCTAGAGAGCACCCTATTTGACAACTAATTTGATAATCATCAACAAATTTTTTTTTCCCACTTGTTTTTCAAGTTTTCTTTTTAAAATGAAAATTAAAAAGTTTCAAAGTTATCATTGTAGATTTTTTTTTAAAAATATTTTTTTACTCAAATTATGTCTTTTTTAATTGAAAATTAAAAAGTTTGAAGGTTTCATTGAAGAAAATTAAAGGAAAAAGGAAAAAACTATTGTTGGTTGTTGAATGGGGCGAAGTATATAAATATATATAAAAGAAAAGGGCACATCATTTTTCATTGGAGAAAATGAATTGCTAAATGTGATTGCTGGGAATCTTGCTTGAGTACGTGCACTACTAAACAAGCAAATGGAGAAATGAAAGTGATAATGGAGTGGGAAAACATACAGCAACGGTGACAGAGTGAATATTAGCACTAAACTACCAATAACTTTTTCTAGAATTTAACAACTTTTTCAATGTGGTGGAAGAACTGGTGGAACATATGTTGTATTTGGAACAATATTTGTGGCATGGTCTAGGAAAAATTGTCATCTAGCAGCCACTACAATTATTCATTAAGGGCCTGGCCTATCACGGTACTTATTTTTTCAGTCATTTTATTATGCCCATGCAATCACTCTTTGCTGTTCATGAACCTTCTGAAAAATGGACTAGATGGAGAATTTTTCCACAAGAGCAGTATACAGGAGCAGAAACTTTTTATGCTCCATGTAATATGCTTGATACTTCTATCAGTGTTCTGTTATATACTGCCCAACTATAATTTGTTTCAGCTGTTAGCCTGTTATCATGTTAACTGACTCGTTTCTGAGACATGCCAATGCATTCATGAGTTCGTACTTTAGCACGTATAAATGTCAGTATTCCAGCAATGACATTCTTTTTGGGATCATGAGGGTCCAAATTATTGCTAAAGAATAAAATGACTCAAATGAGGCATGCTTCCATAATGAAGAATTAATGCCTGGAAATGTACATTCCAATCTTAAAGCATTTTGATTTCTCCCTTAAAATTGATGTTACTGGTTTCTCATTAAATCACTCTCCACGGAATATTTTGGAGATTGAAAACTTTCTGCGCATCCATCTTTCTCATTCTGTCTCAATTAAAATCATTCTCCAAGATTTTCTTTTTTCATTTGTTAATTGATCATAAAGAAATGTCAAATGGTAGTTAAGTTGCCTCAAGAGTTCTATTAATCTGGGTCAAAAAGTGTGTACCTGTGGCATCCATCATATTTTTTATCGATTCAAATATTTTAATATTCCATTTGATTCTGCATCCATTTATCTCTAATTATATAATCTATTGAAGTCTTCTTCCTTTTTCTTTTTTTTTTTCTTTTTTTTTTCTTTTTTTTTGGGGGTGGGGGGGTGTTGTTGTTCTTGGTTCCCTTTATGGATGCTTATCTTTCTTGTTTCTCTCTGCAGTTTTAATGTCATGTGTGGTGTAGAAGGATCTACTTGTGTTCTTCATATGGCATTTTGTTGTTGGAGAGGCAGTATTCA
This sequence comes from Carya cathayensis, assembly GCA_011037825.1. NCBI lineage: Eukaryota > Viridiplantae > Streptophyta > Magnoliopsida > Fagales > Juglandaceae > Carya > Carya cathayensis. The sequence goes on along the minus strand of QGSO01000141.1, from coordinate 326,731 downwards.
GATCAAACGATCTCAGGGAATGGCAATGCACGATGTTTAGGCTGTTGCTGGATTTGTTGAATCATGGGTCGTAATTATTTCGCACACAATTTTATGTCATAAACTTGCCAGTCCTGGGTCATTACTTCAGAGGGAACGATCCAAGCACTTTATAGAAAGCCCATCTCCCTCTGTCTTTTGCATTTTTTTTCTTCCCAATTTTGATTTATTTGATGAAGGACAAACTCAGTTTGTATATCATAAGAGGCAAGGAGAGATGTCAAAGAAAGTTTGCATAGAAGGGTTGTAACTTGTAATTCAAAACATGTTTACCTATCAGCTTGAAGTTGTAAAAAATACACAAATATTTTAGCGGAGTTGCATTTCTGTCAATCTCCTCCATGTTTGTCCTTTGTCTTTTTTCATCTGCAATGGTTGTAAAAGGGAAAGAAATATGGGGACGTGTATGAAATCAGAGCATGATACATCCTTAAACGAGGCAAATATATATGTTCGGCTAAACTTGAAACTCGAGTGTTTAGCACCTTTGTCCTTGTTTTTTTTCCACCCCTAACCAAGCTTTATTGATGAAAAATAAACCGTAGCAACGCTACAGAAGAAAGTTAATAATAAATAATAATTATATTTGAAAGTCTTTACATCACACACCATCCTGCTCGTAACATAATTCATCTGAGTGGATCTTTCCCACTATAAAAATCTAATAGACATTGAGAAATACAAATAAGGGGAATGCTTTCATGTCTGGTTGAAAGTTGTCCATTGCTCAATATTATGCTCACAACGATTTTGAGATTGATGAGTGCAAGATATTCTGTTGTCTCTTACGATAGACCACATTGTCCGATCTGTTTTTTGCATACTATGGTTGACCAATTGCTTGTATTGCCAACATTGAGTCTGGTTCAATGAGAATTGTTTTCAAATTTCTATTCACTGCCATTAACGCTGTTGTGGCTACTCCAATATTTGGATTGATACTACTTAGTACTTAATGAATCTTGTGTGAACAAAAAGTAGCGTGCCAATGCCAGATCTGCAAACTGCTGCTATTGTGCTTCCATTGCTTCTAACTGACACATCAGATGAAAGTGAAGAAAAACCTTTGAGGGAAGTTGCCATCTAGCCTCTTGCTGGTATATTTTTCTGGTCCATTCATTGTAGTGTTACCTGAAGGTTTTGGAAACTTTTGACACAAACCAATTTGGTGACGGACAAGGAGACTTGTAAATTACCTAGTTTCTTAAAAACCAAATGTTATCCATGGCTTTTAGTCTCGTTCAATGAGAGTTGTTTTCAAATTTCTATTCACTGTTTCATAGATTACCATTAATTTTGATGTGGCTTCTCCAATATTTGGATTGATACTAATCTTGTCTGAATAAAAAGTGGTGTGCCAATGTCAAATCTACAAACTAATGCCATTGTGTTTCCATTACTTCAAATTATCACATCAAATGAAAGTGAAAATTAACTTTAAAAATGAACGGTATTCCAATTTTATTGATACCGGGGAATACCTTATACAAAGAGGAATGGGGGAGTTACATAAAATCCCAAAATCAGGCTCTTACAAAAAAATATATATACACCTAACAAAATCTAGTACAATCAAACCTTGCTAAAAGTTTAATGCCGAAAGGAATGTTTATTTTTGTGCTCCAAACATAGTTAAACCTCGTTTGGTTGTTAAATTCAACTAAGACCAATTCAGTTTAGTCTAATTTTAATTGAGTCTAACATATAAATATCCAACTCTCAAACTCCTAAATTCATTACAACTCAAAACCTCTTTACACGTAAGACACACAATCTTTCTCAACTCAACACCTCTTTATACATGGGACTTGCAATATTTTTCAATTCAACACATCTTTATAAGTGAGATCCACAATCTTTTTCAATTTTTCATAAATATATTCAAACTCATTTTAACATCCAAACACATTTAAAATCATCTTAAATAGGCCCACATAACTCGCTACAATATTTTGCCTTTACTCGCCATGAATATCCATGGAATTAAAACCCAAACAGGAAAGGAAAATATTCAGGTTGGTCCAAGAAATTCTGCCAATATAAATCACTGATAACAAACCCCACAACAATACAACATACAGATGATCACAATGGATATAGAGTGGTTTAACAAATTAGACAAGATGATCTTAAATTGTTATCTGGGCTGCTCTGGCGAGGCATCTGTAACAGAAATAGGAACCAGCAACCAAGAAGGGTACGAAGAACTCAAGAACAGCTGCATACTTTGGTGTGATGTCGTCCTTGATCAGGAAAGCACTCATCTCATTGCTTTTGGCTTCCTTGTACCCAACTTCCTTGGAGTCTCCGTCTTGGATTGTGTATCCATCCAGAACACCCACTTGGTATTTTAGGAGCAACTTTTGAGCTGCCTTGCTGTGTCCAATAACCTCAAAGTCCTTGCTGGCATCCTTCCCTGCCGCCTCTATCAGCACCTCTTCTCCCCCTGGATGCTCCTCCAAGAACTTCGTCACGTTCAAAACCTGATCACGAAAAACAGTAAAATTCACATCACTCCGAGTGATTCACTGGACCCAGAACATGAGAGAGAGAGAGAGAGAGAGAGAGAGAGTGAAGGATTTACTCTGCCATTGATGACCAACCAGCAATCTTTCTTTGATTTGTGCTGAGTAACCTGGGAGAGGGTGTAAACTCTAGTGGCCATAGTTTTTACTGTGCTTGAAAGAGTGCGTGTATGTGGTGTGCTGAAGTGAGGTAATTGGTGTGTTGGTTTTGCAGGAACTGAGTGCAGAATTTGTAGGAGAAGAAAGGTAAGGGGGCGGGGGGGATCGGGGTTGTTAGGCACCGAGCACGCGAACAACCACCCGTTGTGATGGTAACCATAACAAAAACTTTTGAGGACCAGACGCAGTTGACCCTTGGATGGTGAAAATCACTCCGATCACGAGGAAGATTGACTGTGGAGTTAGCTGAGCCTACCGCATTCTGGTCCTCCCCACATTAAATATGCGTTTGCCTAACCAAAGTCCTCTTTTATTGTCAATTTTATAGAATTTTAATATTTGTCTATATAGAATTATCGGGCAATATGACCCATATGAGCATTTAATATTGTATAAAAAATAATAGTTACAGTTATAAATATGTAAGTGTTATGTAATCACTTTGAAAAATAAATAAATAAATAAATAATTCACACAAAAAAAATTAATTTTTTAATTAAAAACTAACTCTTTTCAAAATGACTACACAACACTTGTACACTCCAGTATATAGTATTACTTATAAATTGATAACCGCGGTTTGCAATATTAACCAAAACTTCCAAAACAAACACCTTAGTCCTGTCTGTCATTACCGCCGGTTGCCATATGACACTCATCAATTTATAATCATTAAGACAGCTTAAAAATAATTAAAAAATAGATAACGTAACACAATCTTGTGTACATTGTGGCTTTTTGCACCAAGAGGATGCAATATATAAGTTCTGTAGACCTTGTGGATTTTGTGAAGGGTTAAAAACAGACGAGTCATCATAGTGGCTTGCTGAGTAGTGCTGTCTTTTATTCCCTTTTATTGAATGGTAGCTGGTTCAAAGTTTTCTTTCTACAGTACCAATATTGTGGGCACAAAAGCTCTACATTGCACAAAAATTGACAATTCTTTACGGCGGGATTTGCAGTGAGCGGCATTCTACATTGAGTTCATGGCCACTGCGTTGAAGCGATGTTGAAATGAAAAGCTATTGTGAAGTACGAGCTTCTTGGGTGATTTGTGATAAATCTTTGAATGCATCATCACTTTGATCCTTTTTGCTGAATTCCATACCCTGGAACATGACCCTTGATGATCGATACGGACTGCCAAAGGCAGTGCCAAAACCCCATCCCAGGCCTACTCCAATCCCACAGCCTCCACCTTTAAAACAAAATTTCAAGGTGATGGGTGTTTTTAATATAAGGATGATACATTCTGTTACATGATATAACTATGATAGATCAACCAAATATTTTGCTTTCAATCAAGAGAGTGCTAGTTGTATACCTGCACCGAGGCCCAAGATGTTCAGAGGCATGCCTGTAGCATAGAATCATCAAACATCAGCAAATCAGCTGGTTGGTAACAGAAACATAAATAATCAAGGAATCACAGAAAGAGTTCAATCATTTCGTTATAAAGTAAAAGTTGATTTGAAAACATGACAGGAATATGACATATGGCAAACACCATTAGCATTGTCATTCAGGTACCTGAAATGTGAAAAATAACATCATTCTAAAAACATGAGATGTCGGAAATAAAACCATTCTAAAATCTAGGATTCCAAATATTTGTCAAAGCCAAACGTCAACAATCTATTGATTATTGCCCTTAGAATTTCTAACTGATTATTGCCTATGCCATATATGACATGCATGGTCAAAAGAGATGCTGATGGTCAATGAGCTTGCAGCCACTATTTTTTTTTAATGGGTAATGAACTTGCAGCCCCTTGTTTCAAATATGCCAAACTTTACGCTTTTCCACCAGCTTAACTATGAGTACTAACTGAAAAACTATATTATTATACCTTGCAAAATCTAACTAATTGTGAAAAAACAGTAATTAGTTTTTCTGTCATTCATTGTCCACTTGCCAACAAGCACAAATAGATTCCATTAACATTACCTATCCCTGAACCTCTGCTACTAAGCCTATCTCTATAGGACTATCGATTGGAAGTTTATTTTTTGAACTAATTCAAATATTTTGCATGACAGTAAGGCTTTTCTCCTTATAAATTTGACATTTGAGAAATGGGTTATGCTGATGTCATTTTTGGCATTACATTCTTAGACATGATTGCCTTATAGGGTCACATCACAACTACGTAGACAAAATACTTACAAAGATTTTATCGTTTTGATTGCTTTAAAGGTGCACTTGGGTAAAAACCTCAGCGATGAAATTTCTCCTGCTGTATTTGAAGGTTATATTGTAACGAAAAATTATCAATGTTTGGATGAAATGAACCCACTAATAGATATGTTTTCACACTAGCAAGAGCTGTCATTGGAAATCCTATGGCAAGACTTGTATGGCTAGATCAACCTCTGAATCTATGTTGCCTCAGAGAAGGCTGGATCTGAAACCAAATGGCCGACTTTGTTAGTAGATTTGCCTTTTTGTACCAAACTAGTCCCACATGTTTGAACTAATTATGATTGACAGGTTGATGTAACTCTCTAATGGGAAAAGCCAGACACAAAAGATCGAGGCATAAAATTGTCAGACAGCTTATTGATGATGGACGATGCAAGGTCAGAGAGAAGCCTGGCTCGTTCTCTTTCCAAGCCATCGGCTGGGAAGCTAATGGATGACACATTGAGGAAGATAAGATTGATATTCAATTGTTCTCATCATAGATACCTTAAAGGAGGTTAAATGGAGAAAATGAGGTCACATGACATCTTACTAGATATTCTCACCCAAGTTTAGCTTATCCATTCATTTGAAGAAAACAATGAAGAGTGCATCCCTATAGAGTATAACAATAGCGTTAATGAGAGAGGTTGAGCTTTTAAGTTCTTGAAAAGGGGCCATAGGCTCTATTTTGGGATGGGTGTTAACGGCAACACACTCTTGATGAATGCCACTGTGCTCATGAAACCCAAGAGGCACATAGCCTATAACGCACCAATCCATTCTAGAACAACCTTGGTTAAAGAAAGCCATGCCGGTGATACCTGTTGTCAACTTACATAATCAAATGTGGTAAGCAAGTGTACTGCCATTTCAGTAACTTCCTACATATTTGTCCGAATGCGTGACTAAAACCTATGCCATCTTGATAAATACTTGTTTCAGTTCCTTCCAATTCTAGTGTTTGAAACATGAGTGGGGAATGTTGTGTTTGGCCAAGACTAAGTTTACTCATCTCTTCCACCCCGAAACACTCTGCCCTTTGCATTGTCTAGCAACCAACGCTCACACAGTTTCACTTCCACCCAAAAAAAAAAAAAAAATCAAGCTTTACTTTGCCAAGGAACGATGATTGAGGGTTACTCGCTTGCCCTAGACGAAGGAAGATGCTATACGTTCGTATAGTTTTGTGGGTACAAAATCAACCTTCAAGGAAAAAGTATTTGTGTATAGATTCTATAGCTCTGTAAGATCCTTTTTCTGCGACCGACAAAATTCCAAGCTTGATAATGGGTCATTGATTATTGACCCATCAAAAACAAAATTTCGGGTCTGTGTTTGTTGAACAACAAGAAATACCGTAGAGTCAAACTATTTTTGCACAATGAAAAAGAAAAAAAAAAATCCAATCCAATCCAAAACACCGAAAGATGAAATAAAAGTTCTCAATTGAACAAATTATGTCAAGCACGTGGACATGAAAGGGACAAAACACAGACCTCCGAAACCCCAGCCAACTCCGAAACCACAACCGATGCCTAAACCTGAAGACAAGAATTTCAGAGACCATTGTAAAGTTAGTAACAAACCATGAGGAAAAAAAAAAGAAGACAGAGAATCGGATTCTGAGAAATGTCCCAGCTTGAATAATCGTATGCATAAGATACAGCAGGCCGTACCAATTCCGACACCAGCTCCAATGAAATCGGTAAGCACCATACTGCTTTGTGCGGCCGAATAGCTCTCTGATATTCAAAGAAACTAGACAACCTTAAATATGGGGTTTTTCTTCTGATATTGAATTTTCTACATTTCGACCGAAATTCAATTATGTATAAAATAAGGATCCGTTTGAATTCAAGACATGTTTTATCTTATCGCATTATAATTTTTTTTGTTTTATCTTATCGCATTATAATTTTTTTAAAGTTTTATATAAAATATAATAAATAATTTAATTTTTTAAATTTTAAAATAATATTATTATTACAAATTAATATTATAATAATATTTTATTTAATTTTCAACTTTTATCTTAACTCATCTCATCTCAACTCAACTCACTACCTAAATAATACATAAATCTACTTGCAAATCAGCTTCTACGTAAAAAAACAAGTAGGACTGTTCATCCACGCCTAATTTTTTCCTATCCGATCCGGAAGCTGGATACTCGGGTTCCGATTATAGATTCCGGCCCAGATTTGATATGAGCCAAAATCTGGATTATAAAACCCAGACCTACGCGGTCCGGATGAGGGTAACGTAAAGTGGATTCTGGTTTCCAATCCGTTATCTGAATTTATACATATTATAAAACATTATTCTGATTCCTGAAGTAAGGTTTCCTACTTTACGCCATCCCCCATCTCTCTCTCTCCCCTCTTCGAGTTTCTCTTCTAATTTCTCTTCGATTACTTCGTGAAGGATTGAAGGACAAAACTCTTCTCTTCAAGTTGCTCTTGAAATTTCTCTTCAATTACTTCGTGAAAGACAGAAAAGAGGAGAACCATAGCACTATCTGCTCAGACCTCTCTCTCACGCAAAATCGTGAAACCTTAGCCGCCATGTATCTCTTGAATTTTAAGCTTTGGCCGCCAGGTCTCTTTCACTACCATGTCTGTCTCGTCGGCGACCTTTCGGTAAGTCTCTCTCCCAATCTGTAAACAATGAATGTAAATTTGGGTAGATCTTGTAATTTGGTGAACTTGTCGAATAGGTAGCAATATATAGGTAGAAAAAAAAAAAAAAGCAAACCCAAATAGAAATAGTTAGCAATAAAAGGAAATGAATGGAAGACAATATCAGAGTTAGCTAGAAAACGAAAAACCAATGAAAATATCTTTGTAACATTTGTGTAGAAAATGAAAGGAAAGTGACCCAAAATGGAGTGTGGTGCAGAAAATGAAAAGGAAAAAAAAACATGAAAACAACCCAAAAAATACGATTTTTTAGGGGTTTTTTTTCCTTTAATTATTTTGTTGATTTGGGTATGTTTTGATGAAAATGTTCGAATGAAAGAATTTTTGAAAAATATTTTGTGGGTCAGATTTGTGCTAGCATATGTTGAGAGAAAAGTGGGATATCTAAACTCTGTTTTATGTTCTTGTTTATTAATTTCGTTAAGAGAAGTGGCTGGCTGTCTAGGGATATTTAGTTGAATGAAGACTCTACAAAATATTTGTTTGTGGGTGTATTTGGAGAAGAAAAATGAGAATCCATTTGTGTGCTTGGAATATGGATCCATGGGTTTGTTTGTTTAATGATAAATGAGTGTGAATTATTTAGTTTTTCTGCTCAAGTTTTTTAGGGTTTATTGATTCTCATCATCTATTGGTAAAGCATATTCCATCCTCATGAATCATTAAGAAGTGAAGATAGATTCAAGTTTTTTAGGGTTTTGTGATTCTCATCATCTATTGTGATTCTTAGGAAGATAGTAGAAATATTTTAGGGCCACCTAATTATTCACAATCCCCTTTGTTCAACTCATACTCACGCAAAGAGATGAGCATTTGGAGTAAACTCAAGGAACTGGAGCAGCTTGCCAAGGGACGAGGACTTGGAGGCATTTTCAACATCATACATAATGATATACAGAAACTGGAAAGGCAGCTAAACCAGCTTGATTTGAACAAGAGATTTTTCTAATAAATTACAATATTTGTGACACAATTTCCAATGTATTGAATAGTTTCCCTTCAGCAAGGGGAAGCTTTACTCAATTGAATTGGCCAATTCTCTTGACCATGGGTCATCTTTTCAGATTGAGTTGTGGCTTCACCCATCTCGTTCGTAAAAGAATAAGAAATTCCAAATGCGACTTCTAAAACCAACTTATATATATATATATATATAGATAAAAGGTGTTCAAATCCGAAAGAATCCGGATTTTCAAAACCCGGATTCATCTGGATTTCGACCTGGGTCAAACTTGAGGTAACACAGTCCGAGTTAGGAACTCGAGTTTCGGTCCGGATTCCCTGGTCGGAACCCTGATGAACAGCCCTAAAAACAGGAAAATGACTAGTACATTTCACCCTCTTTAAAAAAATAGGTAAATGTGTAAGCCACATAAAAAAATATTTTTAATAGTAAGCTACATTCTTTCTTGAAAAGTGTATGACCTTGCACACTCTAAAATTATATCTAATATTATTTTATAAAATATTAGTGATAGATTTCAATATAATTCAAGTAAAAATCAACCATGAAGGTGGTTTTTGTAGGCAGTCTTCAAAAGGCCCAACCTAAGGTTTCTAACGTAGCCGTGAGAGATTGCTGTAGATAGCGTTGCACCAATTCTTGATCAATTATTGCACTTGAAGATGGCTTCTGTCTTTTATTTCATAGACTTGGATAACATAGTGCGTCAACTTTGGATTTTAGGTAAAATTGTAAGATAGGTGGGAATGGAGAAACAATTCGATCACATCTTTGCAAGGGTTTGTGGAGTATGTAGATCTGTACTGACCTATAGGGCCCACACGCCTATTAAGGAGGGGTGTATGTAATGTCTTAATAGAAGGTTTAAACTACATGATCTATACTATAAAAAGATTAGTTAATAATACAATTGGAGCCACATTGGAACATTATAAAGATTAAGAACTTCTCATTCTCAAGCAATATAGGATCTCATATACAACCTACTCTTATCCTTATCATATGAGATATCACAATCTACTCTTTTAAATTTCCGACATCCTTGTCGGGCCTATTCGTTGTAGGTAACACGGCTCAAGTCCCATATTTCTTGTTGGAATAGGCTCTAATACCATTTGTAACGTCCTAATAGAAGACCCAAATCACATGACATATACTCTAAAATTATTAGTCAATGATATAATTAGAGTCCCATTAGAACATTATAAAGAGTAAGAACTTCTTCTTCCCAAGTAATGTGAGATCTCATACATCACATACTCTTATCCTTATCTTATAAAGTATTACAGTGTAGATGGTCATATCTAAAAGATTTGAAGTCTAAACATCTGATGGAGCTACGCATATGGCAATTGGAGCCTCAACAATGGATGGCGCTGCAAGCCCACTTGCCACTTTGGATGGCACGAGGCACACTCCCTCACTGTTTTTCATCACTTTTTGCTCCTTGTAAACCAGCAATCTAATAGTGCAACGTGTGTAGTTGGCAGGGCCAAAAAGGTGATAAACAAGCTATTTCTTATTCTCAAAGAGAAAAAAACACACAAAATTATTACATCCATGACTTATAAGCCATGGAGAAGGAAGGGGGAGAGGAGGAAAGAGCAATGAGCTCCTCCCCCAATCATATGGTCTACTTTTGTGAATTTAGAGAAAGAAGTTTAAACACAACTTTCCGCTTAGAGATGGAGTCTCTTAATTCTCGATCTTTTTTTTTTTCTATTCAAGCATGCATATATTAATAAAGATTACAAAACATCAGGAGAGTCTTTCCCACTGTCCAAAAGCACAATACTAGGAGGAATGAAATCTAAAGGAATGCTACCAAACAAAGAGTTTGTAGCGGCCCATTGCGCTATGGTATGCGCAAGTCGATTTTGAGATCGATCAATCTTATGAAAGCTCCAATCTGCATGAGAGTTTAAACATATTGCAATGTCATTCGAGATTGTAGAAATTTGCTAAGACTCCTCCTCTTTAGAGATAGAGGAAATTACCAGTTGAGAATCTCCAACTAAGGTTATATGAGAAGAGTTGGTAGATTCTGCCATTTTGAGGGCCAGTTTTGCCGCTAGAGATTCAGCTATCACTGGTATTGTGGTGGGGTTCTCTTCAGTGCAGATTTCTATTACCTCTCCTTTTGAGTTTCTACTAACAATTAAGGCCACTGAGATAGAGTTTCTAACTGTTACATCGAACGATATGCATAGATGATTTGTTGGAGGATTTTGCCATTTTTTCTGTGAGATGGTGCAGGATTTTTCCTTCCAAGCATGCAGATTTTCTTCATAAGAGAGATTTAACTGCTGAGAAATTTTTTCTAATGAAAATTTCTTCTGGTTATGAACCTTTTCATTTCTGAGCCTCCAAATAAAGTCTAGAATCAAAGCAGAAAAAATCTTGAAAGGGTGTTCTTCTTCGGAAGTTAGCCTCAGTTTCATTTTAGGATATAGAATGAATTGTATCCAATCCTTTATAGAGTTTAGTCCCAAGGAAGTGAGGTTGAGAGGCCATTTGCTTTGACTCCATAGAATTCTTGAAATAGGACAGTCTATGAAGAGGTGTAGCAGAGTCTCTTCAACTCCATCACAGAGAGGGCAATTTATGGAAGTTAAAGTTGGGATAAAACTTTTGAGTCGCTCTCTTGTCGGCAATATATCCCAAATTATTTTCCATAGAAGGAGTTTGTGTCTATCATGAATTCTGAGATTCCATATTTTTTTCCATTGGATGTCTAGAAGCAGGTCCCTGAGAGAAAGGGCAATGTTGGAGGCTAGATGGTGGGCAGTTTTGATTGAGAAAATCCCATTTTGTGTGTTTAGTCCAGATGAGCGCGTCTGAACCTTGATTCGAATGAGGCAGTGGGATTTTTAAGATTTCATTTATACTATCTTGTTGAAAAAGGGATCTTATGATAGGTATATTCCAAAAACCATTTGTTTGAGAAATCAACTCTGAAACTTTCATGGTATTTGATATGTCTATTGTGTGGTCAATAGGAGTAGGTTTAAAGCCTTCCAATGTAGGTATCCAGAGATCAGACCAAACATTAACAGACAAACCATTAGTGATTTTGAAGCACTGACCTTTTGCTAGCAATGGCCTGGTGTTGAGTAATCCTTTCCAAAAATGTGAGTCAGTGACCCTTGAAGTCGTATCTTCGAAAGTGCTTGAAATCAGATATTTCTTTGTTAGAAGATTTTGCCAGATACTGTTAGGCCTTTTGCACATTTTCCATCATGTCTTTGGTAGTAAAGCCATATTCATGTTTTCCATCAGTCGTAAACCCAAACCTCCATTTTTTTTTTTTTATTGGCATATGGATTTCCAAGATTTCAGATAGAGTTTTTTCCGTTGATCTTTTGATTTTTCCCACCAAAAATTCCTAAAGCTGACATTTAGAGTCTTGCAAATTGACTTTGAGTGTGACGCCCTCAAATTCTGCTTGGGATTGAACGGACATCTGAAGCGTCGGGACATGCAACATATGGTTACCTGCCCCCATTCATGACATATAAGATGCAATGTTCCTAACATGCATCTAGCATTATGCAATATTCGCAGCGGATAATTTTTTTTTTCTTTTCTTGAGCAATACTATGCACTAAACTTATAATATCCCAAATAGTTAAATCGTAATCCAAGCATGCTTAACAAAATAAACATCCACGATTTCAGTATGAGTCTTAGAAGACTATAACCTCAAAAACATGGGAGACCAAACTCCATATTTACATTACCATAATACACTATTGAGGAAGTTCGTCGAGTAACTCATGTAACTCGACTAACGAGGCCAGAAAACTGTCCAAAAACTAACTATGGAAGTTGTAAGCTCCGCGTCATGTCTACAGCGTCTAGTCAACCTCCTTCAGTCTACGAACGTCTACTCCCTGCTCTGATCCTGACACATCGCCTACCATTCAGGGGGAATGGTAATTGGGACTACCACGGTGAGATTTGATTACAAATCTCAGTAAATTAACAAGAAACTCCCACACAGGTTAAAGATGCATGTATGACAGTAAAAGTATAAATGCATAAGTAATGTCGTACATAAGCATAGCATAACTTGAGACATATAGCATGACATAACCTGAACTTAAACGTGAACTGAACTTGACTTAACATGACATAAACTTGAGCTTAAAACATAACATGGACTAGCAATATAACATGAACGTGAAACTTGAAACATAACATGGACTTGAAATATAGCATGAACGTAAACATGCATAACATAAATATGAACTTGAAGTTAACATAAACCTGAGCATAACATGACATAAACGTGAACTTGAGACATAATGTGAACATGAACATAACATAACATGAACGTGAACTTGAAAATAACATATACGTGAACATAACATGACAGAAACGTGAACTTGAAACATAACGTAAACATGAACATAACATAACATAAATGTGAGCTTAAACATGTCATAAACGTGAACATAACATAATGTGAACATGAACTTTGAACTTAATGTGAACATGAACATAACATGTACGTGAGCATAACATAACATAACATAATATGAACTTAATCTGAAACTTAACATGCACTTGATCTTAAACTTGACATAACATAAACTTGGAATCTTGCTTCTTTACTTAACATGAACTTGGACTTGAATTCTGACGATCAAAAATGATTCTGCCAGTCGTTTCATCAGAAATAGTGAACAATCAGAATGATTCCGTCCAACATATTCCATCAGAGATACTCAGACAATCAGAATGAATCCATCATGAGTATTTTAAAACACGTACCCTAGCAATCAGAATGATTACACCAAGAGTACCTCATATTACTCTGACAATCAGAATGGTTCCATCAAGAGTATCTTAAAAACACGTACCCTAGCAATCAGAATGATTACACTATGAGTACCTCATATTACTCTGACAATCAGAATGATTCCATCAAGAGTATCTTAAAAACATGTACCCTAACAATCAGAATGATTACACCAGGAGTACCTCATATTACTCTGACAATCAGAATGATTCCATCAAGAGTATCTTAAAAATACGTACCCTAGCAATCAGAATAATTACACCAGGAGTACGCTGGACATAACTGACTTAAACTTAACTTGAAAGACATGACTTACTTGAGATGGAAACACTTCGTAACATGACCGAACATATAACAGATGGCATACTTGACGTGACATACTTGCAACAGTGAATATCATATGATATGGCATACATGTAACATATGGCATACTTAACTTGGCATACTTATAACATACAACATTGCATGATAGAAAAGATTGTGTAATAGATAAATATTCATGAAAGAATAAATCATGCGTAACAGATAAACATGTAATGAAATGGCATGACATGGCATATATGATAACATACATACATAAATTGTAGTTCTCTTACTCATCATACATACAAAGTAAACTGATAGCAAGTTAGAAGCTAACTTACCTCGATCGTTCTACGAGAATAAAGTGCGAAACACGAGGAACTGAAAAAGGTCATTCTAAAAATTAGAAATTTAATTACTAACAATTAGAAACATAAAAACAAGCTAACTTAGAGTAAAATTATCATTTTACCCTCTACATGTGGGAAAACGACCATTTTACCCTTAACTTAAGGATTTCACATCCTAACTCCAAAAATTTCTAAAATTTACATTCCTCATGTAAATGTTGTCCAAAACTCAAATATCAACTAAACACACTATGGCCGAAACATCCATAGGCCATTTTTCTTGATTTTTGTTGCAATTCCTTCCAACTTCAAAACTTCATGCTTAAACCAAAATTTTGCAACACTTCCAATCCTAGGTTTAAAACCATAATTAAAACATCCATTTAGAAAAACTAATAACCAACACCAAACTTTTTTTTGTAAAAAGATCCAAACACTTGAATCACAAGCTTTGACCCTAAATCAAAACATCTCCAAGAATTTCAAAAATCAAATCTTACTTCTAACATATTCATAACGTCATCCTAAGATCAAACATGTTTTAAATTATCAAACTAAAGTCACCAAAATCACAAAATAACACTTGGAGTTTTTGGTTTTACAATTAGTCCAAAAACAGAAACTTTTTCCTCAACTAGTTTTGATAAATCTCTTGATCAATGGCTTAAGAATGTGAGATCTTCGAAATAAAGCATCACATGGTTTAATGATGTGTCTTAAATTGGATCCAACCATCAAACTTAAAATCACATGGCTAAAAATCAATAAACATGGATCTAATCCAAAAAACATCAAATCTTACGCCTAACCGAAATTCTCTTGCATAGAAAAATCATATCTTTGAAACTAATACTAAATATCTCCAAAATAACATCCTAACATGAAAATAAGAGACTTAGGATCATCATATAAAAATATCAAAGCCTTTAGAGTAAGATCAAATCTTGAAATATTCAAACTTTCTCCAAATAAAAACTGTTTTACCACTTCCAGTTTTCAAGTTTCTAGATCTAAGAAAATCTATCATCAAAAGCTTTAGTCATGCAACAAAACCTCAATGAAAACTCTTAAACACATGCTAAGAACACTCCATAAAATTTTCGGACCAAGATATGTCCATTAGCTTGGTCAACAACTCTAAAACATAACATACTCTCCAGATTCACGCCCAGAATGACCTTTCCATGGTTAAAAATACTTTTGACCGACAAAATAACCATGGAATGATACAAAAAATACATCTACAGAAACTAGACTCAAAGAGGAAAAACTTTTATGAAGGAGTCATCGTGTTAAAATACTTATAAAGGGTTGAAATGCTCCATGAAAAAAGATATAGAAATCTGCCCGAGAGAGCTCTTTTGGGTTTCTCTCTAAGAACGGGGTGAAGAAATTATTAAAGTGAAGTAAGTGTGTCTTGCACGACTCAAGACTTTTGTAGGGGGAATATATGGACCTTAATAATCATTGAGTGGAGGTAGATATGTGACATAAAGTGGAGGATAATGGGGGGCAAAGGACTACTTACAAAAGCTATGGGTCATGGTGCTTGATGGGGTGGATTCCTCCACACTATTGAGTGCAGCTTGAGGCAATGAATGGTCTGCCAAGTGGGGGAGGAAACTTCTCTAAGAAGCCTTTCCAAAGTGGCCAAATTCGTGGGCCTTAGTGGGCCTCAACCAAATGGACTTCAATTTGGGGTTTAAAGGGGGTTTGGTTAGGGTTTGAGATGCTATCAAGCCCAAATCTAATTTTTCTTAGCCAATCAAATTTCTAAGTTTTAAAATGTTGGATAAAGATGTCATAATATAAATTTGAAAAATTAATAGCATGTAGAAGTGATTTAATCAAGTGATTAAACACAATGCTAGAAATTGGATCAAAAAGGATTTGAAGGCCAACTTTAGGGTTTGGGGAAACCGTTTAGGGTTTCGGTTTCAACCAAGTTTCTGGGATTTCAAATGGATTCCAACCATTTAGGGTTTCACTAGGATTGAAACCCTCTTTGATCTGACTCAATTTGGTTGATCAGATGAAAAAGGTTTTGCTTAGGTGGCATGATCTCACACATTGATTTCCTTCACAAATCCATCTAATGGTTTCTCTTTGTGCCAAGTATCTAATACTATTCATTATGTGTGGTTAAGATCTTGCCAAGTGTCCAAATAAAACTTCTCTAATCTAATTTGGACATTTCACACTGTGATTTTGAAAACACTACACTTAGTACGCTTATCGATGTTACTATTCACTCCGAAAAAGCGCATAATAAACTTAGTACCGAAAAATTCTAAATATTCATATTAACCTACAGTAAAAACCGTTTACCAAAGCTCAACTCCGAAGTACCCATATAAATAAATTCACAGTTTCGAACAACCGTTTCGTCCGAAATTATGAAAATGGGTTATTGGGCCATAAAATCCTAAATATTATATTGAGTCTAGTGGCGTAAAATATAACGTAATCTGACACTTCTAATTATCTCAAACAATTAAAATCGCATTTCTGGCATCATAGCGAGTAATAACACTGACTATATTGACAGGTTAAAACCTTTGCGATTAGCCGATTCGTGAAAACTTATGGGGTTTTCACAAGATTTCTAATGTATATAGAAATTTTACCACTGAATTTCTAGCGGACTGTTACATTGAGAACATATAAATAGACATCTGATATGATGAGATAGAGCTTACTACTGATCTGATGAGCATGGTTCTACATGCTTGGGAGAGCATTTTTTTATTTCCAACCATCGAGTCTTTTATTTATCTTCATCAATAATTCTTTGTAATCTTCCTTTTTGGATCGGCCAAATGTTGTTTGTATTCCCAAATATTTCATTTTTTAGGACGATTCTTTGTATGATAGGTTTGCTAAGATTATCCTTCTTATTGCCTGACTTGTGTTTTGGGTGATAAAGATTGAAGACTTACTTTGGTTGATGCGCTGGCCCGACCAAGCTTGATATTTCTCTAAGACTTTGTTGATGGCCCGAATCGACTTTTCTTTTGATTTCTCAAAGATTATTAGATCATCAGCATAAAGAAAATGAGAGATGGGAGGACATTCTCTATTAATCTTTATCCCTTCTAGGTTTCTTGAATTTTTTGATTTTGCCAATAGTCTTGAGAGGACTTCGGTACAAAGAATAAAGAGAAAATGTGAGATTGGGTCACCTTGCCGGAGTCCTCATTCTGCTTTGAAGAAGCCTTTCAGGGAGTCGTTGATGAGGATTGAGAATGTAGCCATTGTTATACACTCCTTGATGAGATTTATCCAAGTCGAGCTGAAACCCCAAACTTTCATTACCGCAAATAGAAATTTCCACTCTATATAGTCAAAAACATTTTCCATATCTAACTTTAAGGCCATCTGCCCTTTTTTTTTCCTTTGTGATGCTTTAAATGATGAAACATCTCGTGAGCAATTATGGAGTTTTCCTTTATATTCCAACCAGGGACAAAAGCTCTTTGGAATGGGGAAATAATGCTTAGGAGTGATTTCTTTAAGCGGTTTGCCAAGATTTTTGTGATGACTTTACATATGACATTGGTTAGGCTAATAGGTCTGTAGTGTTGTGGATTACTTGGACTTGCATTTTTTGGAATAAGGGCTATATGGGTATGATTTATCTGTTTTAGAAGTTTCCCACTTCTAAAAAAATTTTGCACTGCCGCAATATCGTCAAGCTTGATAATGTGCCAGTAGTGTTTGTAGAAAAGACTTGTCATCCCATCTGGTCCTGGTGCCTTATTGTTTCGAATTTGCTTAAAAGCACCGAGAATTTCAACTTCCGAGGGTATGTTTATTAGGAGATCATTTTCTTCTTCTGAAATTTGACTTACAAAGAGGTTTTCAAGATGCTTTGGAATTAAGGGGTTTGTGAAGGTATAAATGGATTCAAAGTAATTAATGAAAGTAGATTCAATAATATTATAATCCATAGTCCGAATACTTGGGCCTATCTTTATTGATTCAATTCCATTTCTTCTGCGACGGATTGTAGTTGATAAATGGTAGAACTTTGTATTCAGATACGTGGTTGTGAGCCAATTTATTCTTGATTTTTGCCTCCATAGAATTTTTTCTTGCTTAAGCTTCTTTTGGATTTTGAGGTGAAGAAATTTCTCTCTCTGGATGCTCCAATTGTTTGGGGTGTTGCTCTGAAGGTTACTTAGTTCCCTCCCTAGTTGTTGAATATTTGTTTGAATTTTTCCGAAATGGCTCTTGTTCCAGAGTTTGAGCGCCTTCTTTGTTTCCTTGATTTTGTGAATGAAAGATGGGTTCCCATAGAATTGTTGTCTCCATGCTTCTTGGATAATAATATCACTAAGTGGCTCTCTGATCCAGAATTCTTCAAATTTGAAAGGAGAGGGATTTTTCAATTTCTTCACCGTGTTTAGTAAGAGGGGGTTATGATCTTAGTCCACAGAAATTATGTGTTGGACGGTAGCATTTGGGAAGAGTAATCGCCATTGTGCATTTGCTATACCCCGATCTAGTCTTTCTCTAATCATAGCTCTCCCTGTTCTGTTGTTTGTCCATGTGAAAGAGGGTACCGAGAAACCTATGTCTATAAGACCATGAGTGTCCATTAGAGTTTTCAGACCACCAATGGAAGATGATGTTACTGGTCTACCTCCGCTCTTGTCGATTTAGCTTAATAAATCGTTGAAATTTCCAATGCAAAGCCAAGAACTAGTGAATAAGCTATGAATAGAATCCAGATGATTCTAGAAGCTCGCTTTTTGTTTCCATTGAGCCGGAGAATAAACAAAAGAAACTAACCAAGGGTGATTAGGAGGGTCAGAATAAACCAAAGCTGAAATAGCATTATCATTAATATTGACTGGTTCAATATCAACACCCGATCGCTATAATAACAAAAGGCCTCCTTTCTTCCCCGAGGCTGGGACAGTTACAAAAAGATGGAAACCTAGACTATTTACAATAGTAGGGATGTTGTCGTTTATCGACATGGTTTCCGACAAAAAGATAATATCAGGATTATAATCTTTTATGAAAGCCCTTATACTTCTAATTGCTTTGGGGTGGGCTAGAGTCCTGCAATTCCATACCAATGTCTTAATGGATCCACTGGAGGCATGGTAGAGCCCACCTCATCAGCTTTCTTGAACTGTTCTAGTAGATGTGCCTTTGCCATGACTCTGATGTAGGGTTTTTTTCCCCAGCATCCTCTGCTTTTTTTGCTTTCCCGTGTGACTTTGATTTAATAGAAAGAAGTGAAACAACCGCTTCCTTTTCTTCTGCACTAGTGTCTTTGATTATGAGTCCAGATTGTAGGGTTCCAATCTCAATAATTTTTTGGACCTTAGATCTCAGTTGTAACAGAGGATCATAGGAACCAATAGGAACAAACCTTTTGTGTGGAGCTTCTACTTCAATTTTAGGAGTCAAAACAACTGAATGCTCATAAGTGGAGATGCTGGATTTTCATGCAGAGCAAGTAGAAGGACCAGGCTCTATCGGTTTCTTTGAGACTGGTTGCATGCTAGAGAGTGGGTCATATGGGGCCATTAACTAAACGGCCTTGTAAGTAATTGAAGGGACAAAGTTTTGTACTTTGGGCTTCAGACCAATGGGCTTGTGCAAATTGTATGGAGGACCGTAAACTTCATACCCGTGAACTTATACGTATTAGATGATGGACCAGATTCTACTTTAAATGCATGGGCTTTATTTCCATAAAGAGTTGGGTTGCTTTTACCCGTTCTTGTCTCTTCCCGTAGGCCCGATGCATTAAGTGCAATATTAGTCATCTGGTTTCCTTCTTCAATCAACAAGTTATTACTCTGGTTGGGTTGCTTCAATAAATCAAAACTAGCTTTCAACCAGCAGGCAACCCATTCCTCTGAACCAAACAATGGCACCTCCTCTTCATTACTGCTAGGATCAATAGGTACGAAAGACTGATCAGGATTTGAGGCTTGAAAGATTGATGGGAACTGGTTCAGTGGCTGTTGAG
Source organism: Carya cathayensis (assembly GCA_011037825.1). Classification (NCBI taxonomy): domain Eukaryota; kingdom Viridiplantae; phylum Streptophyta; class Magnoliopsida; order Fagales; family Juglandaceae; genus Carya; species Carya cathayensis. The sequence continues at coordinate 306,711 of QGSO01000141.1, read as the reverse complement.
TAAATGTTTGATGAAGAGGAAAATTTCCGGTTGGTGTGAGAGCATTTATTTTTGGATTTGGAGGGCTAGAGTAGCCAACAGTTGAATTGGTCATTAGCTTGTCGTTCTTTTCTAATTCTGAAACGCCAACGCAAGGGGCTGAGGTATATTGATGGAAAACAATTTATTGGATGCATTTCCTCTATTTTGCCGATTGCCCAGAGGTAAGATTGCTACAATCTTTCATATTTCTGAGTTGGTTTTCCTTGGGAATGGGATTGGAAATTAATTCATGAGGATTGTTGACTCTGATTGGGTTCTTCTTGGGGTTTTTTGTGTCAAAAAAGATTTGGTTTTTCCCTTGATAAAGATCCAAATTGGTCTTCAAATCTCCTCTAACAAACAAATTTCCTTTGGTCGAGATATTATCATCTTCCACTACTTCTTTTCTTTGCTTTTTTTGCTTCTTGTAATTCTTCAACATGTGAGGGCAAAGGTAAAATCAAAGCCGAAGAGCCAAAAGAGTATTTTTCTCTTAACTCAGTTGGGTATCGATATTTAGCTTGGCTTGTTTCATCATCTACCCATTCGTTAGTCGGGAGCATCTGAATACTTTCTTGACCACTGTGTGATGGTTGAACTGTCATGAAGATGGGAGATTCCGCCCTTAACCAATGCCCAAATGGCATTTGCTCAGGTGCAGCTTTTAAGAAATTGCAGAAAATCTGGGAGTGTCCAATTCTCCCACATGTATAACAGAAATCAGATAGTCTTTCATACTTAAAAGAAACCCAAGTGTTCAGATAAAAGTCTCTTAGTTCCCAAAAACCTTGTTTCAGGGGTTTGAAGATGTCTATTTCCACTTTAATCCTGATGAATTTCTTAGAAGCTAAGCCAAACAAAGGGTCAACATCCACTGAAAGAAAGTTACCTAGAGCACTTCCTATTTTGAAAACAATATGTTCAGTCATGTGATTTCTTGTCAAACCATGAATTTGAACATGAAATGGTGAAGTATCAAGACTAATCTCTTTCCATGTGGCATTTGCAGGGCAGTTTTTGAGGATAAGGAGATGTCCTTTGAAATTCCAGGGAGCTTGGTTTAGAATTCTGCTTTTGTCTCTTGTATTTTGGAAGGTGAAGAGGAACATGTTTGCATCCAAGTCTTCAATGTGGAATTTACTGAGGAAGTTCCATGCAGCTCTAATGGTGGCATGCATTGAAATTCTGTTTAGTGGTCTGGGAGCAACTAATCTACCAATGAGGGCTAGATTAGGGTCACCATCTGTCAGTTCTTTTTCTGGAGATAAATTCAAACCCTCCCAGAAAAGAGCTTCTGTCTGTGAAATCAATTCTTCCATAATCAAACTAGACAGATGGTTGGGGAGCAAGAGGTGGGAGAAAGGATGGCAAGGGATTCGAAAGCACTACCTGAAGTACTAAAGAAAATTCTGGAAAGAGAGAGTTGGAAAAAACTCCACAACGTCCAGTCCTCTTAATTCTCAATCGGTTCCCCAAAAAGTTCATAGATCTAAAATCAACCGAATCAAAACAAACAACCAAAGAAAATTCAAATGACCCAAATCAAAAATTGTTTTTGTGGTTAAAAAATTCAGATTTTATATTAGAAAACCAAACAACAAAGTCTTCCATTGCCAAAAGAAAGAGGAGAAAAAGTGAGTAAAGCTGGTTGAGGAGAAATCAAAAGAAAGGAGAAAAATTATATATTTTAAAATTTACCCTTTAAAGACTCTTTTTATGGAATTTTAGATAGAATTCAAAAATAATTTATTTTTATTGATTTCTTCCCCAATTCGCCCTTGTTATAAAAGCTTCTATCCTAGCTCTAGTCCAACCCCAAACCGAATCAACCTGCATTTTTCTCTCCTCGAAAATACTTGTCACATGCCAAACCAAACATAAACTTCCTTTGAATGTTTCTTATTTATAAACCCAACGTACAACCACAAGTCCACAACACTCTCTGACCTATTTTAAAACAAAAACTCTTTTATCAGTTTATGCGTAGAAGTGCTCACCAAAAAAGAAAAGGAAAATTAAAAACATAAAATAAAAGGACTAACGTCGTGTCCAAAGACATTCGCAAGTCACAACCCTCAAGGTACAATATTGTGGACTTTCATCTTATCAACCCAAGTGATTAGAGAAGTCTTGGAGTTCCTGAACCCCAAGAACCCATGCTCCTTGCTCTTATTCATACTGTCCAACGCACCCACCGCAGACGACATCAGGTCTGCAAACCACCACACCCCAACCTCCTCCAACTTCGTGGGTTGCAGATGATTCTTCCTCACAATCTCCTCCCACACTGGTCCCTTGTCCTTCATCATCTCCACCAAGCTAACTTTCTCACCCTCCTCAAATCCATACTTCTCAATCCCAAATCTCTCCGCCAACACCTTCCAAAGATGCTTCCACTTGAACACGTCCCCGTTGTTGCAGTTAAACGCTTCGTTCCTTGCATTCGGGTCTACTGTTGCCCATATCTGCTGCTCTGCAATAAGATCAGCATCTGAAGCCACTGAGTACCCTTCCCAGCTCGCTTTGCTTCCAGTGAACTTCAAAGGAAGCCCCTCGTGCTTGCATATTGCTGCATATACACAAAGCGTGCCTATTAAGTTCATCATGCTATAGGGGGAAAATCCGAATATAGCGTTGGGTCGGTGGATGGACCAAGTCAAGCCTTGCTTCTTCTTCGCCTCTTCAAACAAAATATCTTCCTGGGTGTAGTAGAAATTCGGCACGTTCAGTCGGGGCAAGTCCTCCGTGAAAGGTGGCTCGTGGGGTTGGATCTTGCCAAACGACTCGAAGGGTCCGACGTAGTGTTTGGCTCCCGTCTGAAGGCAGATGTGGCGGAGTTTCGGAGCGTTCGGAATCAGAGCACGGAGCACGTTGTGGAACATAGTGCCGTTGACCTCGCAGTTCTCGGCCTCGGTTTGTCGGTTAGCCCAAGTGACGTAGAAGATGTGGGTGACATCTGCTAATTGAGAAAGCTTAGCTTCGGTTTCCTCTGAGTTCGAGACGTCACACTGGATGTAATGGACTGGATGCTTCGCATTCCACTTGGGACGAGGACGACGCGCCACGCCATAGACCTTCCACGGGCCTCCCGGGGTATCAGGGAGAGGGAGGATTTCGGCGAGGCTGTTGCCCACGATTCCAGTCACGCCGATCACCAGGCCCACACTTTGGTAGCTTCCTGGTGGTACTGCTTCTTCGGCTTCGTTTATCTTCTGCCAAAAACAATAAAAGCTGAGTTAATTTGCAAACAAACAGCAAGTGGGTGTATTATATTGAGAATAAGCATGGGGAAATAAAAAAGGTTTTTGCCTTTGTAGCACCAACAGCTCTAGCCCACAGCCAGTTGATCATGATTATGAGAATATGGGTGAGGAAGAAACAAAAGGATGAAAATTGAAGGAAGAAGAGAGTGGGGTTGGAAGAAAGAGTCCTGCTACTCCCAGCCGACCTTCGATCCAAATTCCTAAGCTCTCTGTTGGTTAATTATGTAGGAGCACTCTGCTCTAACTTCTATTTGGAACAAAAAGCAGAAAATCCGATCTCAAAGATGACCCCAGCCTCGACATCATTTTGGCTTTCTGGGAGGTTACGGAACAGTTTGGTACTTGTCAGAGAAAACGTTTCCAGAAAATATATTTATAAATTTAAATTGTGTAAGAGTCTTCTAATTATTTTAAAAATAATAAAAAAATATAAAATTTATATAAAAAATTAATCTTTTAATAATAAATTTTATTTTTTAAAAATAATTATACAACATTTATATATTATATATAATATATTTTATAATTATATATAAAATTACTTGTCCTATATATACACGATGGACTCGAAACCAATACAGAACAAAGAGCTCTGTTTAAAGCCAGAAACCAAAAAAAGAAATTAAGAGCATTCTTATTAGATTATTTATATGTAAAAATATTATATTTTTTAACTATTAAAAATGAAAAGGAACTTATAATAAATTATGTAAATTCAAATAATTTGATTTTGAACTATAGTATATGTAAATCTAAATTTAATGTCAACTGATTAAAGATCAAATATATATTTTATTATAGTTTCTCTCTCTATAATGGCCCGAGGGCGCGAAAGCAGGAGAAGTTCAAAATCTTCACCGTAGAAGGTGAGATTCGGAGTGTTGTTCACGATCGTGGTACAGCAAGTACGATGGAGGATTTGGAGAGCATTTGGAAGAGGCTGAGTCTGAATGAAGAGGAAAATGAAGCCATTAGCGTGCGGATCGGAGGCTCGATGAAACTGAAGAACAGAGGTGAGTGCAGCTTGATAGGGAAGGTGTGTTCAAATCGCACCAAGGGGAAGGAGGTGGTGAGTGCTACGATGTCCAAGATTTGGAAGGTAAGTAGACCTCCTGTGTTTACTGAGATTCGTACGAATATTTTCATAATTACCTTTGCAACCGAGGGTGATAAGAGACGTGTGTTGGAAGGTCGCCCTTGGTTGTTTGATAATTTGATGTTTGCACTGAAGCCGTTTGATGGAATGACTCAGCCATCTCAGATTAACTTTGATCTGGTATCTCTTTAGGTGCATATGCACAATTTGCCTCTGTCATGTATGGAGTATAGTGTTGAGAAAGAAATTGGAGAATCCATAGGGAAAGTGGAAGAGGTGGATGCACCAAAGGATGACGTTGGGTGGGGGAGTTATCTGAGAGTAAAGGTGGAGATGGATTTGAGAAAGGCTATGGCGAGAGGGAGGACTATAGAGGTGGAAGGGAAGAAGTTATGGGTTCCTTTCACTTATGAAAAACTTCCTAAGTTGTGTTTCAAGTGTGGTTGTATTATCCATGGGGAAGAGGGATGTACAGGGGGTAAACTGTCACACTATAGAAGGGGAGAGGAGAACTCAATTTGGTCCCTGGCTTAGAGCCAGTGGAGGTTCTCGGGGGAACTTTAAGGGGTGGAAGGGGAATATAGAAGATGAAGGATGTAGAGAGGAACAAAAGGAGAAAGAAGTGGAGAAGGAGAGAAGTGAGGAAGAGGGAGTGGAGGTGAAAAAAGATACTGTAATCAGAGAGGAAAGTGGGAAGATTATTATGAAGGAAGTTGGAATAATTGTGGAGGGGAATGAAGGGAGGGATGAAAGGGACCGAGAGGAAAGGAATGTACAAGTGATTAGTGAGGATGAGGGAAGAGGAAATATTCTGGAAAGGGAGAGGAGGTGGAAAAGAAGGGCAAGGGGTAAACAGAAAGAGGGAGGGATTGAGGGGGACCAAACTTTCAAGAAAAAAAGAGAAGGGGGGAGGTAAAGGAAACAGAAGCAAAAAGAGTAAAGAAGGGAGATGAGATAGTGGAGATTGACACTTATAATGTTGAGGTGGTGGCTGTGAAGCAGCCCCACCTATTACAATGAATATCCTATGTTGGAACTGATCTTTGCTCCCTAGCAAAGGATAAGAGGCCCAAAGTCATGTTTCTAATTGAAACCATGATTGTTACAAAAAAGATTGAAGGAATTAGAAGAAGAGTGGAGTATGATCAGAGTTTTGTTATGGATCCTGTAGGAAAGGCATGAGGTTTGGCTCTACTATGGTTTGATGAGATGAAAGTAGAGATTATTAACTATTTTAGATGGCATATTAGTGCATGGATTTTAGATGTGGATTTCAAAAAGAGGTGGTTATTCACTGGCTTCTATGGCCATCCTGAAACAGCCAAGAGGAAGTTATCTTGGGATTTTCTGTACATGTTGAAACCAGAAGCAGAAGTTCCATGGTGTGTGGCAGGAGATTTCAATGAGATCATCTGCCAAACCGAGAAATGGGGAGGTGGACAAAGGGAAGAGAGTCAGATGAGGATGTTTAGGGAGGCCATGAAGGAGAATGAGTTGTTTGATTTGGGCTATAGTGGAGGTAGATACACTTGGAGCAATGGTCATATGGATGGTACTTTTGTAAAAGAAAGGTTGGACAGATGCTTGGCAAATGGCAAGTGGAATGAGCTGTATAAGGAGGTGATGGTAGAAGTGTTACCTGCTAGATGCTCAGACCACAAACCAATTGTGTTGCATTTATCTATGAATAGGGTAAATGGGCCAAGGAAAAGAATATTTTGGTTTGAAGCTTGCTGGACTAAGGATGTGGAGTGTGAGGAGGTAATAAAAGGGGAGTGGAGGATGAATGAAGGGGGAAATTCTTATGTAGAAAAAATGAAGAGGGCTTTAAAAAAATGTGGTGCTGTTCTGCAGAATTGGGGTAGAGTAAAAAATAAAAAAGAGGGAGAGGAGTTGAGAGAAAAAACTCAGAAATTAATGGAGTTATAGGAGGTAGAGGATGGAAGTATAAGTGGGGAAATGAAAAGGTTAAAAGGGGAAGTTAGTTTGCTGTTGGAAAAAGAGGATGTGAAGGGGAAACAGAGGGCCAAAAGAAACTGGTTTCAGCATGGGGACAGAAACACAATGTTTTTTCATGCATGTGCAAGTCAAAGAAGGAAAAAAAACAGAATCCTTCAAGTTTCTGATTCATATGGCAGAGTGATGAAAGACCAGGTTGGGATTGAAGGGGCTTTCAAGAAGCATTTTGCAGAGGTTTTATCATCAGGAGAACCAACTATGGATATGATCCAAGCTGGTACGAAATTTATCAAAGCTAAGGTGAGTAAGGGTATGAATGACTTCCTAACTAAGGAAGTTACAAGAGAAGAGATAAAAACTGCAGTGTTCCAAATGAGCCCTTATAAGTCCCCGGGAAGTGATGGCTTTAGTGCTTGCTTTTACCAGAAATATTGGCATGTAGTAGGGGAGGATGTGTGTTTGGCTGTGATGGAGTTTATGAAAGGAAGAGGGGACTTGAAAAGTATAAATCAGACTCTTATAGCACTGATTCCCAAGGTTAAAGAGCCTGTTACAGTTGGAGAATTTAGACCTATAAGCTTGTGTAATGTCTTATACAAGATAATGGCTAAGACACTAGCAAACAGGTTGAAAGTAGTATTGCCTGATGTGATTTCTTATCAATAAAGTGCATTTATTAGGGGAAGATTGATCTCAGATAACATTTTAATAGCTTATGAGCTGTTGCACTCAATGAGAAATAGGCAAAGGGGAAAGGAGGGGAGTATGGCAGTTAAATTGGACATGTCCAAAGCCTATGACCGTGTAGAGTGGAGGTACTTGGAGGAAGTGATGAACAAGCTGGGCTTCTGTGATCAGTGGGTGCAATTAATCATGAGAACTGTCTCAACAGTATCATATTCTACACTAGTTAATGGCAGAGTTGGTAAGTGTTTTGAGCCTTCAAGGGGGATCAGGCAAGGAAATCCATTGTCTCCATTTTTGTTTGTACTTTGTGCTGAGGGGCTTAGTAGTCTGATCAATGAAGCTGAGAAGAAGGGGGAGGTAAAAGGGGCTACTGTAACTAGAGGGGGAACAGCTGTAACCCATCTAATGTTTGCAGATGACTGCATTTTATTTTGTAAAGCCAACATGAGAGAATGGAGAAGATTGAAGGAGCTGCTGAAAATATATGAGGCAGCTTCAGGTCAATGTTTAAATGATCAGAAAACCTCAATAATTTTCGGTGGTAATACAAGAAGGGAGGAGAGAAGGCAATTAAGGGCAGTAATTGGGGCAAGACTATATAGTGACAGTGAAAAGTATCTAGGCCTACCTTCAATGGTTGGAAGGTCAAAATACAATGCTTTTAGAGGTATTAAGGAGAGGATATGGCAGAGACTAAACAGCTGGAAAAATCAGTTTCTATCTCAGGCTGGAAAAGAGGTGCTTCTAAAAGCTATAATTCAAGCTATCCCGACATACCACATGAATGTTTTTCGTCTTCCTAAGAGGTTGTGTTCTGAAATATCTTCATTAATGGCAAGGTTTTGGTGGGGCCACAAACAAAATGATAGGAAAACACATTGGAGGAGTTGGGAAAGAATGGGGGCTGCTAAATACTCAGGTGGATTAGGCTTTAGGGATATGGACAGCTTCAATTCAGCAATGCTGGCCAAGCAATGCTGGAGAGTTTTAACTGATCCTAGATCCTTGTCAGTTACAATTCTTAAAGAGAAATATTTTAGAAGAAGGGATCTAATGTCATCAAAGCTTGGTTGGTGCCCTTCAGTTATATGGAGAAGCTTATGGGGTGCTTTGAGATTACTCAAAGAGGGAGTAGTTTGAAGGGTGGGGAATGGAAAACAGATAGGCATATGGAAAGACAAATGGATACCCTCATGGACCTCTTGGAGACCATCTCAAGTTTCTGTACAGGTTCTTAGTAGGGAAGCAAAGGTTGCGAAGTTGATGGAGGAAGGTAAATGGAAAATGGAGGTAGTGGAAACTGTGTTGGGAAGTGAAGAAGCCAATATTGTGAAATTGATTCCTGTAAGCAGAAAGGGTGTCAATGACAAGCAAATTTGGGGCTACACAAGTAATGGGATCTTCTCAGTAAGGAGTGCATATCATTTAGATATGGAACTGAAAAACAGAAACAAAGGGGAGTCCTCTAGTAGAAATTATGGAAGTGGTAGATGGAAGTTTTATGGAAAATGGAAGTTCCTGCAGTGGTTAAAAACTTCATGTGGAGAGCATTGGATGACTGTCTTCCGACTAAACAAAATTTAGTCAAACGAAAGATGGTGGAAGATGACTCATGTCCTATTTGTTTTAGAGAAGTTGAAAATGTGGGCCATGCTATATGGAGTTGTGAAGCTGCAAGGGATGTATGGGCAGAAAATTCTAGTCCTCTAAGGAAGTGGTCCTGCAATGATGAAAGCTTAAGTGAAGTATGGGATAGAATAATTCAGAAGTTGCCTAAAATGAAAGTTGAAATGGTAGCTGTGTCCATGCGAAAAATTTGGTTGAGAAGAAACAAACTGATTTTTGAAGAACAATTTACAGGGCCAAAGTGTTTGATTAGTCAGGCTATTGAAGACTTGGAGGAATACAGAGAAGCTCAAAGGGTCGGAGAGGTTAATAGGCTGTCGGTTACAGTAGGTGGTAGAAAAGTGAAATGGAAGAGGCCTGGAGAAAATATAGTGAAAATCAATTGGGATGCAGCTTTTGATCAGAAATATCTAAAGATGGGTGCTGGTGTGGTGATAAGGGATGAGGAAGGTGAAGTCCTTACATGCTTGTGTATGCCTAGAACTAATATCTACAGTCCAATAGTTGCTGAATTACAAGCATTGTGGCGAGTTGTCGAGGTATGTACTGAACTGAGGTTTATAAATGTTGAATTTGAGGGTGATGCCCTGACCATAGTAAATGCTGTAAACAATAGAGATGAAAACTGGGCTTGGTATGGACAAATAGTAGATGATTTGAGAAGTATATTTTCTGGTATAAGTAGTTGGAAGTTGCAACACATATATAGAGAAAGAAATAAGGTAGCACATAGCTTGGCCAAGAAAGCAATTGGTTTAGATGAGGAATTAGTTTGGATGGAAGATTGTCCAGAATAAGTGTTTTCTCATGTATTCTTTAACAAATCTGTAACAAATGGTTATAGTGAATGAAATGAGGATGTGAGGTTCTTTTCAAAATATATATATATATATATTATTATATTTTATAACATCATCTCTCTTCTCTCTGTCTACATTCATAAATATCTAAATAATTTAATTAGAATATAATTACTAATTAATATATAATAAGTAGAATAATAAAATATGATAAATTAAATAAATAAATAATTAAAAATAAATAAATATTTTTAAAATTATTAATTATTCATTACTATATAATAAATAATTTAATAATTTAATGTGAAGATTTGATGTGAATAGTTAAAATCAAATTCTTGTCATGTTATTTTATTACTATATAATAAAAATATATATATATTCTAATATAAAGACTTATATAAATAATATAATTTAAATTTAAATTTATTTTATAATCATCTAAAATATGCTTTATATATACATATGTAAAGCCAGGAACCAAAAACAGAAATTCCAAGATAAAGTCTAAAAAGATGACCCCAGCCATGACATCACTGTAGGAGAATGAACTAGTTTTGAAAACTTGTAAAAGGCCGTTGGATAAGATCGATTTGACAAAACGCGTACATAAAGCTGTCTGTATTTGCTTAATATTCCAAAATGTTGACAGTGTATTACCTCTGAACCAGGCAATTAGGATCCGGACAGATTTTGTAGATTGGATCTGTCAGGATTTTTTCATCTTAAAATAGATCGAACTCTTTAAAGGTTGGTTGGACCATTTCAAATAGTCCGATCCGTTCAGTCTATTTTAGAATTTTTATTTATTTTATTTATATATATATTTTTTTATCATCTAAGAATATTTTATTTAGAAAAATTCTAAACAAAAACTTATAAACTACATACCACATATATTTTTTAATTTTTTTATTAAATATTTAGTATATAAATCATGAGTAAAACAAATAAATTAGTTTGAAAAGATAAATCTAAAAAAATTTAAAAAAATAAAAAAAAGCGAGATATATAGTGTGTGCGATTTATGAGTAATAAAGTTTTTTTATTTAATATTTATGTAATTACATTGTGATACATATAATATACTATTATATATATTAATAATACGTTAATACTATTAGTCTATTAGTATATTTCCAAGCCCAATCCAAGGTAGGACTCATAAAAAAAAAAGGACTCTTAAAGAAACAAAGAATAGAATAGAAGAGACAAAAAGTTGAGAGAAGAAAATGTATAGAAGGGAAAAGATGATATGTAATATAAAGGAAAAGGAATGTGATGTAAAGAAGGCAAGAGGCAAAGGATAAAGGGAGAGACTAAGCCACTTCAACCAGGGGCTCTGGAAGAGGACTTCAGGCTAGAAAAACTTCAACTTTTTCAAGGGAGCTTTTTCAACCTCAACCATAGCACCGACGACAAGGCCACCTTCAAAAGATAAATCTCGGAATTCTATTGTACAGTGAGGATAAGAGATTATAAGAGACTATAAAATAATTATATTATAGTAGATTTTCTCCCTCCAAACAACCCGTGAATGTATATATTATGCCGACCCACGTAAACCTATCTGTCTCTGTTGAACCCAAGGTTTCAAGTTTCGTATAATTATATATCTACAAATGAATTTTGATGAAAGCAAATGAATTCAAAGAATAACAGAGTTTTAAGCTCAAATTGTTTACATAATGGAGTCAAGCACATCAACGAACCAAGCATGAGCAAGAAAGGAACAAGTTCATATTAAAATTATAGAGTAATGTTGTAAATCTCTTAAAACTTTGAAATTAGGATTAAAGCTCAAAATTAATATTTTATCATAAAACATTAAAATACATTTTTCATATTTGCATGAATATTTTAAAAATTAAATTTGAAAATTTTGAAAGATGATTGATTGTCATCTTTCACATGTGCATGACATGATTAAAGGTTTGAACTTTGAAAATATTAAGATGATTGATTGTCATCTTTCACATGTGCATACTTTATTTGAATATTTTCAAAAGTGATTGATGCTCTTTTCGACTTATACAAAAGGTAAATGATTTTGTTTGAAAAATTTGAAAAGTAAAGTGTGTTCCTTTTGTCATATGCAAAAAGTAAAAAGATTAGGTTTGAAATTTTTGAAAAATAAATGATGTTGTTTTTGACAAATGAAAAAAAAAAAAGCTTTTATTTGAATTTTTAAAAAAAATGAATGATGTCGTTTTTGACATGTGAATCTTTTTAAATTTGAATATGAAATCTCATATGCCTATAAATAGATCATTTGAGAGTTTCACATTCACAACACCAAGAGCATACAACATTCATTCAAAATTTTCATTGTCTCTTCTCTAAGCATTAAACCTTAACCCTTGTTCATTTTGAGAGATATAGTTTGCACTATATTGTTTTTATTTTACTAATTGAGGAGTGTTTTCTGATAAGCTACCTACTATCAGCTCTTAAAAGGGTATGTACAACCCTTGTGCGTATAGAAAATGTTCTACACAGGGAATAGTTGAATCACCATGTGTAAGGTGATTACAAGTATAGATGGTGTTCTACATGGATTCTTTGTAGCGGTGTTGTTCAAAGGTTTAATAGGTTTCTATCTCCACCTGAATGAGGTTGAATAGTGAATTTGGAGATCCTTAATGGGTAGCTTGAGACGAGGATATAGGCAGTAGGGTCGAACCTTGTTAACATACTGAGTTTGCTTCTCTCTTATCCTTACTCTTTATATTTATTGCTCCTTCGTATTTTGTTTATATTTTATATTGTATATTTGATTTATAATTGTTTATTTTTAAATACAACTCAATTTATCGACCCCTTATGTTAATCATCGGGGCAATAGTATCAGAGCTAGTTGACTTGTACTGTTCATACAGACAGACCACTCATGAGAACTCTCGCTTGTGATTGTGTCACCGAAGTAAGACTCTCCGACCATAGGTGACACTGCACCGGTGAAGACGGTGGCCGGCTACTCTAGTAGGTACAATTATTAGGTGACATAGGTGTTGCATATGATCAGTAACAATTGGTATCAGAGCAAGGCTTTGTTATAAGATTAACTATATTTTAAGTTAAGATCTTATGAATAACATTGCAACTTCATTTGGTGAAGGTCAATCTAGCAATTGGCCTCCACTCTTTTTGTGGAGACAATTACTCATTCTGGAAAGTTAGAATAAGAAAATTCATTCAAACTCAAGGTCGAAAAATCTGGAATTGCATTTTAAATGGATCTTATATTCTAACAAAAGTGGTTGATGGAGTAAATGTCAAAAAGGAAGAAAAAAAAGTTTGATCGTGAAGATGATATTGAATTTAACTGTTATGAATTTATTATATAATGCTCTCAATGGAAATGAGTTTAATAGAATAATAACTTGCGTTACGGCAAAAAAAAATTTAAGATAACTTGGAAGTTACTTATGAAGGAATTTCATAAGTCAAGGAATCAAAAATTTATATTCTTACTCATGAATATGAAATATTTAAAATGCATGATGATGAATCTATTTCTAGTATGTACACTCGTTTTACTAATATCATAAACAGTTTGACGGCTCTTGACAAAGTTTATTGCAAGGTGAAGATAGTAAGAAAAATTATCAACTATTTACCAAAATGATGAAAATCAAAAGTGACAGCGATTCTTGAAACTAGAGACCTCAAGAAGCTCGAAGTAAATGAACTCATCGTGTCACTTATCATCCATGAGTACACATTGAAAAAATGAGAAGAAGAGGGAAAACTAAAGAAGAGTTTGGCAGTTAAAGCTGTTCCTCATGAAAGTAAAAGTGATGAAGATGAGGAAAATAACGATAAAGATGAAGAAGTTGCAATGATAACAAGCAGAATTAAGAGGTTCTTAAAGAAAAATAAAGCTCCAAGGAAATCATTCATAAAGTTTTTCATGAAAGATTCAGGTAAAAATGACACTTTAATTTGTTATAAATGCAATAAGCCTAATCATATCAACCCAGATTATCCTCTGCTAAAGAAAGAACGAAACAAGGGCAAGAAAGCAATGAAAAATGTGATGCCCCAAACTCCCACGTGAAAATCGAGGCATCGGGATGATGACAACATGAGTCACGCTTTCCATCGCCAAGTGTCGAGTTTGTATACATGCAACACGTGTACATAAAAACTTCCCAGCGGATAATGTCTTCAACTAAGTACAAGAATTTTGTTTAAATACAAACTCACTTAAAACACACGTAATAAATTATTACAAGTTTCAACATTATTTCAAATCCAAATTATATAACATAAAAACTAGTAAAGATAATTTTCAACGTAAAACACTCCAAGTCAAAACTTTGGAGGAGCCGCCTCCGTGGCCTCAACCTCCTCCTTAACCTCTGCATCAAAATCTACAATATCAAATATAGTACCACAGTTAAATAATAATCTAAACACCATAAGATAAAAATTCCTAAACTTCCAAAACAAACACCTGAGTCCTGTCTGTCATTACCGCCGGTTGCCATATGACACTCATCAATTTATAATCATTAAGACAGATTAAAAATAATTAAAAAATAGATAACGTAACACAATCTTGTGTACATTGTGGCTTTTTGCACCTAGAGGACGCAATATATAAGTTCTGTAGACCTTGTGGATTTTGTGAAAGGTTAAAAACAGACGAGAGTCATCATAGTGGCTTGCTGAGTAGTGCTGTCTTTTATCCCCTTTTATTTAATGGTAGCTGGTTCAAAGTTTTCTTTCTACAGTACCAATATTGTGGGCACAAAAGCTCTACATTGCACAAAAATTGACAACTCTTTACGGCAGATTTGCAATGAGCGGCATTCTACATCGAGTTCATGGCCACTGCGTTGAAGAGATGTTGAAATGAAAAGCTATTGTGAAGTACGAGCTTCTTGGATGATTTGTGATAAATCTTTGAATGCATCATCACTTTGATCCTTTTTGCTGAATTCCATACCCTGGAACATGACCCTTGATGATCGATACTGACTGCCAAAGGCAGTGCCAAAACCCCATCCCAGGCCTACTCCAATCCCACAGCCTCCACCTTTAAAACAAAATTTCAAGGTGATGGGTGTTTTTAATATAAGGATGATACATTCTGTTACATGATATAACTATGATAGATCAACCAAATATTTTGCTTTCAATCAAGAGAGTGCTAGTTGTATACCTGCACCGAGGCCCAAGATGTTCAGAGGCATGCCTGTAGCATAGAATCATCAAAACATCAGCAAATCAGCTGGTTGGTAACAGAAACATAAATAATCAAGGAATCACAGAAAGAGTTCAATCATTTCGTTATAAAGTAAAAGTTGATTTGGAAACATGACAGGAATATGACATACGACAAACACCATTAGCATTGTCATACAGGTACCTGAAATGTGAAAAATAACATCATTCTAAAAACATGAGATGTCGGAAATAAAACCATTCTAAAATCTAGGATTCCAAATATTTGTCAAAGCCAAACGTCAACAACCTATTGATTATTGCCCTTCGAATTTCTGACTGATTATTGCCTATACTATATATGACATGCATGGTCAAAAGAGATGCTGATGGTCAATGAGCTTGCAGCCACTATTTTTTTTTTAATGGGTAATGAACTTGCAGCCCCTTGTTTCAAATATGCCAAACTTTACGCTTTTCCACCAGCTTAACTATGAGTACTAACTGAAAAACTATATTATTATACCTTGCAAAATCTAACTAATTGTGAAAAAACAGTAATTAGTTTTCCTGTCATTCATTGTCCACTTGCCAACAGGCACAAATAGATTCCATTAACATTACCTATCCCTGAACCTCTGCTTCTAAGCCTATCTCTTTAGGACTATCGATTGGAAGTTTATTTTTTGAACTAATTCAAATATCTTGCACTACAGTAAGGCTTTTCTCCTTCTAAATTTGACATTTGAGAAATGGGTTATGCTGATGTCATTTTTGGCATCACATTCTTAGGCATGATTGCCTTATAGGGTCACATCACAACTACGTAGACAAAATACTTAAAAAGATTTTATCATTTTGATTGCTTTAAAGGTGCACTTGGGTAAAAACCTCGGCGATGAAATTTCTCCTGCTGTATTTGAAGGTTATATTGTAATGAAAAATTATCAATGTTTGGATGAAATGAACCCACTAATAGATATGTTTTCACACTAGCAAGAGCTGTCACTGGACCTATGGCAAGACTTGTATGGCTAGATCAACCTCTGAATCTATGTTGCCTCAGAGAAGGCTGGATCTGAAACCAAATGGCCGACTTTGTTAGTAGATTTGCCTTTTTGGACCAAACTAGTCCCACATGTTTGAACTAATTATGATTGACAGGTTGATGTAACTCTCTAATGGGAAAAGCCAGACACAAAAGATCGAGGCATAACATTGTCAGACAGCTTATTGAGAATGGATAATTGATGATGAACGATGCAAGGTCAGACAGAAGCCTGGCTCGTTCTCTTTCCAAGCCATCGGCTGGGAAGCTAATGGATGACACATTGAGGAAGATAAGATTGATATTCAATTTTTCTCATCATAGATTCCATAAAGGAGGTTAAATGGAGAAAATGAGGTCACATGACATCTTATTAGATATTCTCACCCAAGTTTAGCTTATCCATTCATTTGAAGAAAACAATGAAGAGTGCATCCCTATAGAGTATAACAATAGCGTTAATGAGAGAGTTTGAGCTTTTAAGTTCTTGAAAAGGGGCCTTAGGCTCTATTTTGGGATGGGTGTTAACGGCAACACACTCTTGATGAATGCCACTGTGCTCATGAAACCCAAGAGGCACATAGCCTATAACGCACCAATCCATTCTAGAACAAACTTGGTTAAAGAAAGCCATGCCGGCGATGGCTGTTGTCAACTTACATAATCAAATTTGGTAAGCAAGTGTACTGCCATTTCAGTAACTTCCTACGTATTTGTCCGAATGCGTGACTAAAACCAATGCCATCTTGATAAATACTTGTTTCAGTTCCTTCCAATTCTAGTGTTTGAAACATGAGTGGGGAATGTTGTGTTTGGCCAAGACTAAGTTTACTCATCTCTTCCAACCCGAAACACTCTGCCCTTCGCATTGTCTAGCAACCAACGCTCACACAGTTTCACTTCCACCCAAAAAAAAAAATCAAGCTTTACTTTGCCAAGGAACGATGATTGAGGGTTATTCGCTTGCCTTACACGAAGGAAGATGCTATACGTTCGTATAGTTTTGTGGGTACAAAATCAACCTTCAAGGAAAAAGTATTTGTGTATAGATTCTATAGCTCTGTAAGATCCTTTTTCTGCGACCGACAAAATTCCAAGCTTGATAATGGGTCATTGATTATTGACCCATCAAAAACAAAATTTCGGGTCTGTGTTTGTTGAACAACAAGAAATACCGTAGAGTCAAACTATTTTTGCACAATGAAAAAGAAAAAAAAAAATCCAATCCAATCCAAAACACCGAAAGATGAAATAAAAGTTCTCAATTGAACAAATTATGTCAAGCACGTGGACATGAAAGGGACAAAACACAGACCTCCGAAACCCCAGCCAACTCCGAAACCACAACCGATGCCTAAACCTGAAGACAAGAATTTCAGAGACCATTGTAAAGTTAGTAACAAACCATGAGGAAAAAAAAAAGAAGACAGAGAATCGGATTCTGAGAAATGTCCCAGCTTGAATAATCGTATGCATAAGATACAGCAGGCCGTACCAATTCCGACACCAGCTCCATTGAAATCGGTAAGCACCATACTGCTTTATGCGGCCGAATAAGCTCTATGATATTCAAAGAAACTAGACAACCTTAAATATGGGGTTTTTCTTTGATATTCAATTTTCTACATTTCGACCGAAATTCAATTATGTATAAAATAAGGATCCGTTTGAATTCAATAAATGTTTTATCTTATCGCATTATAATTTTTTTAAAGTTTTACATAAAATATAATAAATAATTTAATTTTTTAAAATTTTAAAATAATAATAATATTAAAAATTAATATTCTAATAATATTTTATTTAATTTTCAACTTTTATCTCAACTCACTATCTAAATAATATATAAATCTACTTGCAAATCAGCTTCTATGTAAAAAAAACAAGTAGGACTGTTCATCCAAGACTAATTTTTTCATGCCCAATCCGAAACCTGGATACTCGGGTTCCGGTTACAGATTCCGACCCGGATTTGATACGGGTCAAAATCTGGATTATAAAACCCATACCTATGCGGTCTGAATGAGGGTAACGTAAAGCGAATTCCGGTTTCCAATCCGATATCTGAATTTATACATATTATAAAACATGATTCTGATTCCTGAAGTAGGGTTTCCTACTTTACACCATCCCCCCTCTCTCTCTCCCCCCTCTTCGAATTTCTCTTCGATTACTTCGTGAAGGATTGAAGGACAAAACTCTTCTCTTCAAGTTGCTCTTCAAATTTCTCTTCAATTACTTCGTGAAGGACAGAAGAGAGGAGAACCATAGTACTATCTACTCAGACCTCTCTCTCAAGCGAAATCGTGAAACCCTAGCCACCATGTATCTCTTGAATTTTAAGGTTTGGCCGCCATCTCTCTTTCACTACCATGTTGGTCTCGTCGACGACCTTTCAGTAAGTCTCTCTCCCCATCTGTAAACAATGAATATAAATTTGGGTATATCTGATAATTTGGTGAATTTGTCGAATAGGTAGCAATAAATAGGTAGAAAAATTAAAAAGCAAACCCAGATAGAAATAGTTAGCAATAAAAGGAAATGAATAGAAGATAATATCAGAGTTAGTTAGAAAACGAAAAACCAATGAAAATATCTTTATAACACTTGTGTAGAAAATGAAAGGAAAGCAACTCAAAATGGAGTGTGGTACAGAAAATGAAAAGGGGAAAAAACATAAAAACAACCTAGAAAATGCAGTTTTTTTAGGGTTTTTTTTTTCATTTAATTACTTTGTTGAGTTAGGTCTATTTTGATGAGAATGTTTGAATGAAAAAATTTTTGAGAAATATTTTGTGGGTTAGATTTGTGCTAGCATATGTTAAGAGAAAGGTGGGATATCTAAACTCTGTTTTATGTTCTTGTTTATTAATTTCGTTAAGAGAAGTATCTGGCTATCTAGGGATATTTAGTTGAATGAAGACTCTACAAAATATTTGTTTGTGGGTGTATTTGGAGAAGAAAAATGAGAATCCATTTGTGTGCTTGGAATATGGATCCATGGGTTTGTTTGTTTAATGATGAATGAGTGTGAATTATTTAGTTTTTCTGCTCAAGTTTTAGGGTTTATTGATTCTCATCATCTATTGGTAAAGCATATTCTCATCCTCATGAATCATTAAGAAGGCACTGACCTGAAGATAGATTCAAGTTTTTTAGGGTTTTGTGATTCTCATCATCTATTGTGATTCTCAGGAAGATAGTATAATTATTTTAGGGCCACCTAATTATTCACAATCCCCTTTGTTCATCTTTTACTCAGGCAAAGAGATGAGGACTTGGAGTAAACTCGAGAAACTGGAGCAGCTTGCCAAGGGACGAGGACTTGGAGGCATTTTCAACATCATACATAATGACATACAAAAACTGGAAAGGTAGCTAAACCAGCTTGATTTGAACAAGAGAATGTTCTAATAAATTACAATATTTGTGACACAATTTCTAATGTATTGAATAGTTTCCCTTCAGCAAAGGGAAGCATTACCCAATTGAATTGGGCCAATTCTCTTGACCATGGGTCATCTTTTCAGATTGAGTTGTGGCTTCGCCCATCTCGTTAGTAAAAGAATAAGAAATTCCAAATGCGACTTCTAAAACCAACTTTAAAAAATATATATATATATATAAAAAAGGGTGTTCAAATCCAAAACCCAAAATCCGGATTCATCCGGGTTCCAACCCGGGTCAGACTCGAGCTAACACGGTCCGGGTTTGGAACTCGGGTTCCAGTCTAGATTTTTTGGTCGGAACCCAGATGAACAGTCCTAAAAACAGGAAAATAACTAGTATATTTCACTCTCTTTAAAAAAAATAGGTAAATGTGTAAGCCACATAAAAAATATATATATATTTTTAATAGTGGACTACATTCTTTCTTAAAAAGTTGCCCACTCCAAAATTATATCTAATATTATTTTATAAAATATTAGTGATAGATTGCAATATAATTCAAGTGAAAATCAAACATGAAGATGGTTTTTGTAGGTAGTCTTCAAAAGGCCCATCCTAAGGTTTCTAACGTAGCCGTGAGAGATTGCCGTAGATGGCGTTGCACCAATTCTTGATCAATTATTGCACTTGAAGATGGCTTTTGTCTTTTATTCCATAGCTTGGACAACATAGTGCGGCAACTTTGGATTTTAGGTAAAATTGTAAGATAGGTGGGAATGGAGAAACAATTCGATCACATCTTGGAAAGGGTTTGTGGAGTATGTAGATCTTTACTGACCTATAAGGCCCACACGCCTATTAAGGAGGGTTGTATGTAACGTCTTAATAGAAGGTTTCCACATGATCTATATTATAAAAAGACTAGTTAATAATATAATTACAGTCTCATTTAAACATTATAAAGAGCAAGAACTTCTCATGTCCAAACAATATGGGATCTCATATACAACCTACTCTTATCATTTTCATATGTGGTATCACAATCTACTATTTTAAATTCCCGACATTCTGGTCGGGCCTGTTCGTCGTAGGTAACATGGCTCAAGTCCCATATTTCTTGTTGGAATAGGCTCTGATACTATTTGTAACATTCTAATAGAAGACTCAAATCACATAACCTATATTCTAAAATGACTAGTCAATGATACAATTAGAGTCTTATTAAAACATTATAATGAGTAAGAACTTCTCATTTTCAAATAATGTGAGATCTCATATACCATGTACACTTATCCTTTTATCTTATAAAGTATTACAGTTTAGATGGTCATATCTAAAAGATTTGAAGTCTAAACATCTGATGGAGCTATGCATGTGGCAATTGGAGCCTCGACAATCGATGGCACTACAGGCCCACTTGCCACTTAGGATGGCACGAGGCACACTCTCTCACTGTTTTTCGTCACTTTTTGCTCCTCGTAAACCAGCAATCTAATAGTGTCACGCGTGTAGTTGGCAGGGGCCAAAAAGGCGATAAACAAGCTATTTCTTATTCTCAAGGAAAAATATAGTTGCAAGTATAATTATGTACTAATCTGTGTACCAATGTGATGTGATTGGTCAAAAAGTAGATTTTATTGAAAACAGTGTTAATTTAAATTTTAAGTATGAATAAATCTGTATTGGTACACAGATTAGTACGCGACTGTGCTTGTATGTAGCAAAACTCCTCAACTCAAAGAGAAAAATCCACACAAAATTATTACATCCATGACTTCTAAGCCATGGAGAAGGAAGGGGGAGAGGAGGAAAGAGCAATGAGCTCCTCCCCCAATCAAATGGTCTTCTTTTGTGAAGTTAGAGAGAGAAGTTTAAACACAACCTTCCGCTTAGAAATGGAGTCTCTTATTCTCAATCAGTTCCCCAAAAAGTTAGTAGATCTAAAATCAACCGAATCAAAACAAACAACCAAAGAAAAATCAAATTACCCAAATCAAAAATTGTTTTTGTGGTTAAAAAATTCAGATTTTATATTAGAAGACCAAACCAACAGTCTTCCATTGCCAAAAGAAAGAGGAGAAAAAGTGAGTAAAGAGAAAAATTATATATTTTAAATTTACCCTTTAAAGACTCTCTTTTTATGGATTTTTAGATAGAACATAAAAATGATGTATTTTTATTGAATTCTCCCCCAATTCGCTCTTGTTCTAAAAACTTCCATCCTAGCTCTAGTCCAACTCCAAACCGATTCAACCTGCATTTTTCTCTCCTCGAAAATACTTATCACATGCCAAACCAAACACAAACTTCCTTTGAATGTTCTTATTTATAAACCCAACGTACAACCACAACACTCTCTTACCTATTTTAAAACAAAAGCGATCTTACATGCCCAGAAGTGCTCACCAAAAAAAAGAAAAAAGGACTAACGTCGTGTCCAAAGACATTCACAAGTCACAACCTTCAAGGTACAATATTGTGGACTTTCATCTTATCAACCCAAGCGATTAAAGAAGTCTTGGAGTTCCTGAACCCCAAGAAACCATGCTCCTTGCACTTATTCGTACTTTCCAACGCACCCACCACACACAGCATCAAGTCCGCAAACCACCACACCCCAACCTCCTCCAACTTCGTGTGTTGCAGATGATTCTTCCTCACAATCTCCTCCCACACTGGTCCCTTGTCCTTCATCATCTCCACCAAGCTAACTTTCTCACCCTCCTCAAATCCATACTTCTCAATCCCAAATCTCTCCGCCAACACCTTCCAAAGATGCTTCCACTTGAACACGTCCCCGTTGTTGCAATTAAACGCTTCGTTCCTTGCATTCGGGTCTACTGTTGCCCATATCTGCTGCTCTGCAATAAGATCAGCATCTGAAGCCACTGAGTACCCTTCCCAGCTCGCTTTGCTTCCAGGGAACTTCAGAGGAAGCCCCTCGTGCTTGCATATTGCTGCATATACACAAAGCGTGCCTATTACGTTCATCATGCTATAAGGGGAAAATCCGAATATAATGTTGGGTCGGTGGATGGACCAAGTCAAGCCTTGCTTCTTCTTCGCCTCTTCAAACAAAATATCTTCCTGGGTGTAGTAGAAATTCGGCACGTTCAGTCGGGGCAAGTCCTCCGTGAAAGGTGGCTCGTGGGGTTGGATCTTCCCAAACGACTCGAAGGGTCCGACGTAGTGTTTGACTCCCGTCTGGAGGCAGATGTGGCGGAGTTTCGGAGCGTTCGGAATCAGAGCACGGAGCACGTTGTGGAACATAGCGCCGTTAACCTCGCAGTTCTCGGCCTCGGTTTGTCGGCTAGCCCAAGTGACATAGAAGATGTGGGTGACATCTGCTAATTGGGAAAGCTTTGCTTCGGTTTCCTCTGAGTTCGAGACGTCGCACTGGATGTAATGGACTGGATGCTTCGCATTCCACTTGGGACGAGGACGACGCGCCACGCCATAGACCTTCCACGGGCCTCCCGGGGTATCAGGGAGAGGGAGGATTTCGGCGAGGCTGTTGCCCACGATTCCAGTCACGCCGATCACCAGGCCCACACTTTGGTAGCTTCCTGGTGGTACTGCTTCTTCGGCTTCGTTTATCTTCTGCAAAAAACAATTAAAGCTGAGTTAATTTGCAAAGAAACAGCAAGTGGGTGTATTATATTGAGAATAAGCATTGGGGAATAAAAAAAGTTTTTGCCTTTGTAACACCAACAGCTCTAGCCCACAGCCAGTTGATCATGATTATGAGAATGTGGGAGAGGAAGAAACCAAAGGATGAAAATTGAAGGAAGAAGAGAGTGGGGTTGGAAGAAAGAGTCCTGCTACTCCCAGTCGACCTTTAATCGAAATTCCTAAGCTTTCTTAGTGGTTAATTATGTAGGAGCACTCTGCTCTAGCTTATATATGGAACAAAAAGCAGAAAATCCGATCTCAAAGATGACCCCAGCCATGACATCATTTTGGCTTTCTGGGAGGTTATGGAACAGTTTGGATCGTTTGGTACTTGTCATAGAAAACGTTTTCAGAAAAGGAAAAATATAGTTATAAGTACAATCGTGTATTAATATGTGTATTAATATAATGTGATTGGTCAAAAAGTAAATTTTATTGAAAATAATGTTAATTTAAATTTTAAATATAAATAAATCAATATTAATACACAGATTAGTGCACAACTATGCTTGTATGTAGCAAAACTCGAAAAGAAAATATGTTTACAAATGTCAATTCTAATCGTCTGTAATTATTTTTAAAAGGTGAATAAAACAAGAAATTTATATAAAAAAATTAATTTTTTAATAATAAATTTTATTTTATTTTAAATAATTACGTAATATTTAATTACTTTATAATTATATATAAAATTACTCCTCTTTTTTAATTTACAAGATGGACCCGGAACCAAGATGGCTAAGAGTATTTCCATCTAGAGCATCGGATTTTTTATAATTTAAAGAAATATTTAGAAATTTTATTTCAATTTACTCTCTATCCTATTCTCTATTTTGAGATTTAGGGATAGAGTTATTACAGTAAGTCTCTAAATATGGGGATTTACTGTTTGTTCCTAAATTATTATTTTATATTGATAAAATTATTTGTAGTTAAGTTTATAAAAAGAGGTGAAAGAAAAATGTAATAAAAAGGAATAAAAAAATATTATTTTAATATAATAAATAAAATATAAGGAATGAAATGTATAAGATTTTTAAAAAATAAATAAAATTTAAAAAAATATATTTTTTAATTAAATTATAAAAATTTTATAAGAAATGAAATGCTATCTAAAGCAGGAACAAAAAAACAGAAATTCCAAGACAAAGTCTACAAAGATGACCCCAGCCATGACGCCATTGTAGGAGGATGAACTAGTTTTGGTAACTTATAAAAACAAAGTTGGATAAGGTCGATTTGACAAAAAGCGTAGATAAAGCTGCCTGTATTTCCTCGATATTCCAAAATGTTGACAAAGTGTATTACTTCTGAATCAGAGAGTTAGGTCGGTCGGGTACGATCCGGAGAGAGCCGGCTGAAATTTTTATCTTAAAATTAAAATTTTTATGTTATTATTATAATTTGTTTAAATTTTTATATAAAATATAATAAATAATTTAATTTTTCTTTAATTTTTTTAAAATTTTAAAATAATAATAATATTAAAATTTTATCTTAAAATTTAAAATTTTTATCTAAAATTTCTTAGTTACCAGCATTTTTAGTCCGGATCCGTCCAAAACTCAAAATTTATAGACCAATCCGTCCAGAATTTTTTCATCTCAGATTAGATAAGATTGGTCCAATTCGGTATTTTAAAAAAAAGAGATGTGTGTTTAAGAAATTTATGAATAGTAAAATTATTTTATTTAATATTTATAAATTATTTTATTTAATATTTATATAATTATATTATAATATATATATACATATAATAAATTATTATATATATTAGTAATATGTTAATATTATTAGTCTGTTTGTATATCTCCCAGCCCAATCTAAGCCAGGGGCTCGTACAGAAATAAAGAATAGAAGAGGAGGTAAAAGGATGAGAGAAGAAAATGTAATGTGAATGTACTTGGCTATTAAGAATTTTTATATGAGAATTTTGAGTTTTAAGATAAAATATTAAAATATTATATTTTAATATTATTATTGTTTTAAGATTTGAAAAAATTAAGAAAAAGTTAAATTATTTATTATATTTTGTATGATAATTTAAAAAAATTATAATGATAAGATGAGAATTTTAATTTTGAAATAAAAATTTCAAAGAACCAAAGAGAGCCGGCAAAAGGCAAAGGATGAGACTAGGCCACTGCAGCCAGAGGAGGACTTCAGGGCTAGAAAAACTTCGACTTTTCCAAGAGAGTTTTTTCAACCTTACAATCATAGCATCAACAACAAGGTCACCTTCAAAAGATAAACTACGGGTCTCTATTATACGTTGAAGATATGAGATTATAAAATAATTATATTATAGTAAATTTTTTTTTCTTTAAATGATTTGTGAATGTAAATATTATGTAGAACCACGTAAACATGTCCGTTTATATCCTTTTTATTTCTATGAATTTATTTCTTGCTTACTACCATAGATGTACGTATAGTCACTATATAGCCACACCGAACCGTTGCCGATGTCTTCAAACCATATCGATAGAGGCTTGAATAGACTTAGCAGGCCGGGAATTATTTTTTCTCTCATTCCGACTTGTTGCGCCATTTTTAGACATTAACACCAAAATTCCTTAAAACTTCATTATCAAAAATTACTCAAATACAAAATATTTCTCTATTTCAAATTTTAAACTTTCTATATAATTATTAATCAAATGTAAAAATCAATCTCTTCTTCAACACAGGTGCGGTTCTAGAATGGCTTGTGTAGTTCCGGAAGTGCCAACACAGTTGCTGTTGTCAATCTCATTTTCAACTCTTGAAAACTTCTCTCGCACTTGTCTAACCAAACAAACTCGGTATTCTTTCTAGTCAAAGCAGTAAAAGGTCCGAATAATTGAGAAAATTCTTCCACAAATCTTCGATAATACCTGGCTAGTCTTAAGAAACTCCGAATCTTACACACTATTGAAGGATGCGGCCACGACAAAATAGCTTCCACCTTGCTAGGATCAACGGCCACACCATCTTGAGAAATTATATGTCCAATAAATCTGACTTCTTCCAACCAAAATTCACACTTGCTAAGCTTCTCATACAACTGGTGTTCTCTTAACTTCCCAAGTATTAAACAGAGATGATAAGTATGTTCTTCAAAATTTCGAGAATAAATTAAAATGTCGTTGATGAAAACCACTACAAAAGAATCCAAATAGGGTCAGGATACTCGATTCATCAAATTGATAAAAGCTACAAGGGCATTAGCTAACCCAAAAAGTATCACCTTAAACTCATAATGCCCATATCTCAATCCAAAAACAGTCTTGGGTATATCCTTATCTCTTATCCACAATTGGTAGTATCTCGATCTCAAATCAATTTTCGAGAAAACAGTTACTCTTTAAAGCTGATCAAACAAATCATCGATCAGAGGGAAAGGGTACTTATTCTTGATGGTCACCTTATTGAGTTTTCAGTAGTCAATACACATTCTGAGTGTACCATCTTTCTTTTTAACAAACAACATTGGAGCTCCCCATGGCGGAGTACTCGGCTGAATAAACCCCTTGTCTACCAAATTTTGCAACTGAACCTTTAACTATTTTAACTCAGCTGGTGCCATATGGTAAGGAGTCTTGTGCACAGGAGCCGTTCCAAGTTCCAAATAAATAGCGAACTCCACCTCACGAACAAGAGATAACCCAAGAAAATCATCCACAAATACATCAGGAAATTCTTTCACGATTGGGATAGCCACTAGAGACATTTTTTCAAATGGTGTAGACACCACTTGGACCAAAAAGGCATTCGCTCCACAAGCAATATCTCTTTTTGCTTAAATTGCTGATATGACTGCTAATCTTTCCTTTAATTTACTTCCCACAAATTCCAAATAATCTCCATCCTGGAGTTGAAAGCTAATTACTCGACTCCGATAGTTGATACTTACAGAATATCGATACAGCCAATCCATTCCAAGTATAATATCAAACCCCAACAATTTAAACACAACCAAATCCACACCAGGTGTCCTTCCACCAAAATCCAAAGGACAGCCCAACACAACTTTAGAGCACCACACCACTTCACTGTTTGGGAGAGTTACTACTAACAATTTTGACAAGGGCTCCGTAACCAGATTGCATATTCGTGCGAAAGTAGAAGACATGAACCACTAAGATGCATCTGAATCAAACAAAGTGCAAGCATAAAAATCATACAAACGAACTCTCCCTGAATCGATCACATTTACCAATGAAATCCAAAAATTAAATTAAATATATACCTGGAATCACCCTAGCATCGTGCGTCTCTGGTGCCTCGTCATCAACTTCTCCAGGAGTAGCAGCATATACTTGAGCTTGCACCACTTGTCTCTGATTAGTCCTATCGCCACGACAACCTCCACGGCTTCCTTAAACTTGATTAGGACACTCACAAGC
This sequence comes from Carya cathayensis, assembly GCA_011037825.1. Taxonomy (NCBI): domain Eukaryota; kingdom Viridiplantae; phylum Streptophyta; class Magnoliopsida; order Fagales; family Juglandaceae; genus Carya; species Carya cathayensis. The sequence goes on along the minus strand of QGSO01000141.1, from coordinate 279,589 downwards.
GAAATGCCCCTATTCGCCACATCGGTTATACTGGGTTCCACCACTCTGTCAACACTTGCTCTAATAGGCTCTATTGCACCTTCCGCAAACTGATACCCAACCTCCCATACGCACTCCTGAGGCTGTTTGTGGTCGAGTCCTAGTCCTCTACACAAATTTTTAAGGCAAACTGGAACTAGTCCCTTCACAGCAAAACTCTGCCTCTTCTGACCTAGAGGGGAGCTTACTCCAAAACTAATCTCACACTCCACAATGGTGGCCAAATCAACTAACCTCTGAAAATTTGTAATCTGATGACAAGCTACCTGTCTGCGTATATCATGTCGCAGACCCTCCTGAAAATGCTCAGCCTGCATCTCTTCCATGGCAATGAGGTGAGTAACAAATCACCCGAGCTCCATAAATTTTCGAGCATATTGTTCAATAGTCATATGTCCTTGGACCAGGCTACTAAATTCTCGTGCCTTTTGTCGCCTCACAGAAGCGGGAAAGAAATGGTTATTAAATTCCTTCTTGAGCTGCTAGGACACAGCAGTAAAAGATCCCAACTCCATCACTAAAAGTTCCCTCTTGGTCTTCCACCAATCAACCGCATCACCTTGCAGCAAGTAACTTGCATATAACACTTGTTGAGCCTCAGTGCATCCACAAACTTCAAACGTCCTCTCCAAATCTTTAATCCACTTTCCAGCCCAAAATGGATCTTCTTCACCAATGAAAGCCGGGGTTCTACGCGCTAAAAAATGCTCATAGGTGCATCCAACTTGCACCGCTCTATTCTGATCTCCTTGAGGCAGTCGAAAATTTTGTTGAAGGAATTCCGTCATCCGATTTAAAGCTCTAGCTATAGCGTAGTTCCCATCACCACGTAGCAAATCATCCTTAGGTTCGCCAGTAAGGCTTCTCGGTCTTACCATCTTCCTACCATAGCATAACCTTTAACCTCACCTAAACTTCAGACAAAATAAATAATATAGAATAAAACTAAATAATAATAAAATAAAATAGCATACAATAAAATAAACAAATAAATTAAAATCCAACTAAATCAAATAAATTCAAATTTAATGAAATAATTTCAACTCAAATAAAATCGAATAAAATTAAATAAAACAATTCAGATAGCAAACTTCAAACAAATAATTCCAAATCACAACTTTAAAACTTTCTGGTACTGCGCTTACGGGACATTTGGTTTTACCCAAAGCCAAACCACTCTGATATTACCTGTGACGTCTCCAACTACTACGTACGGACACGTAGAAATCAAGACGTCAGGATGATGACAACACTGGTCACACATCTCATAGCCAAGTGCCAAGCGTGTGTACATGCAACACGTGTACAACAAAAATTAATGCAGTGGGTAATAAAAGTCTTTCAACTAGTACCAGAATTTTGTTTAAATATAAACTCACTTAAAACAAGCATATCAAAATACTACAAGTTCCAATAATGTCACAAATCCAAAATACATAATTTTAAGACGGAAAATAATTTCCAAATAAAATAAGCCAAACTCCAAATTAGTCCTCCGGCGGAGCCGTCTCCTTAGGCTTAACCTCTTTCTCATCTGCATCAAAATCTACGGTACTAAAGACGGTATTGCAGGTAACTAATATTTCAAGCAACCCACAAGATAAAAATACACTAAATCTTCAACGATATGCATGAACAGGATACCATATGCATGAGACCCAAAAATCTTATTTTTCCCAAAAAGAATAATTTTCCACGCATACCAAAACTCTCATTTGGTCCAAAAATTTCCTTTAAAACTTTTCCTCACAATTTTCCCAGAAAATGGTTTAAAATCTAAATCTCAACTCAATATCTAATTTATCCATACGCACCATGACCTCTCTTAGGGGTCATCCGCACACCCTGACTCTGTTCTCCATACCATGGGCAACGACCATGCGTGTGACTTTATAACGAGTGATGCCAAGTTCCGCGCCCAGCACGTTCGTAGCCAAGCATTCTCTAGCTCTCACCAGCAGAAAGGCCACGGAGTCGGCACAAGAGCGTTATCATCTTGTCCGATTCCGTTGTCGTCCAGCGACAACCCAGGGAACGTCACTCAGTATATTGCACTCCCGAGTGACCAGAGGAGCTCCACCGAGATAATGCACCATCTAGACTTGAGGTCGTGATACGCACACACCCAAAAATCTATTTACACATAAAAATCCAATTTCCATTTCCAACACATATAGATACATGCCATTAGGCGAAAAATCTATTTTTTCATTTACAAACATGAACATGCATGCTCCATGCAATGCATATAATAAGACACAACATATCCAATAAATTCCAACATCAACCAACATACTAATAACTCCGTCCTCCAATCCATTTGACCCCCAAACTCCTCAACTCAATCCAACACAACCAACCAACACAGTGTATTGTTAAAGCAATAATATATTTAAATCTTAAAGGAAGTTTGGAAAATACTTACAGCGTTATAAAATATTTTTTGAAGGATCAAGAAGTTGCAAAAGGTGGTGAAAAGGCAACGTAATAGTGCAAAATGCACTGTGGCCGTGGGTTACAAAATACCCACTTTTGAATGGGAACAAACTAAGATGTGGAATTGATAGGAAATGACTTACAGGTGTTAGTGAAGTTAGTAGAAGTGGTCGTTGGCCGTGGGTAGCGGCAAAAATTACGATGAAAGTAAAAAATGACACAAACGGAGTTTAGCTCGTGGTGGTTGCTCTGGCAATGAATCAGAGCTGGAAATGGGTGAATTAGATCGGCAAAAGGTCGGTGATGAAGTGGTAAAGAAATAGTGACTGGAGGTAGAACGACGGCGGTAAAATGGTTCAAAAGTCGTTCGGCTTGGAGGAGCTCAAGGTGGTTAACGGCGGAGTGGGAGGGGCTGAAAATTGGTGGGTAGGTGTGCCAGCCGATGGGGAGTCGAACGGTGGGGGTGGTGTAAGTCATGGAGGCGAGCGGCAATGACTGGAGCGAGATGAAAAAAATGACAGGGAGAGAGGAGAGAAAGTTGCATGGGAAGAGAGAGAAACCGGATGAGAAAATGGGAAGAAAGAGAATAAAGAAGGAAAAAAAAGAGGAAAAAGAAAAAAGAAAAAAAAAGAAAAAATTGGAAAAAAATGAGGTTCAATCCTCACATCTTGGGTCAAGAAACTGATCAAACGAAAACTATTTTCAAAATAAAAAGTTAAATAAAATAATTCAAACGCAGTGATTAAATAAAATAAAATAATAAAAACTAAATACACAATAATTTTAAAGACCAAAAATGAACTAATTTAATTTAAAAAGTAATTTAAATACAAAACAATAATTAACATTAAGAAAGTTCATCAAAATAAATTTCACAACTAAAAAAATCTAATTAAAATTCGTAAAATTTAAAACAAAAGAACTAATATTTAATTAAATTAAAATATGCATTAAATAAAAATACACGTAAAAACGAAATGTTATACAAAATTCTTAGATGAAAAATATAGATCCCTAGGAATGCTCTTATGTTATATTATGCACAAATTTAAATGCCTTCATAGAGATTCCTACATTTTTTTTCTTTTAACTTTTAAGATCTAAAGTAGAGAAAAAAAAATGTAAGGAAAACTGCTAAATATACTTATCAAATATTCTTAAGAAAATGTATAAACAAGAGCGACGATCCATGGAGGTGATTAGCTAATTAATCACCCTTTTAATTCAAGATCGTGGCCAGCAATTTGAATTTGACACCTCCATTTTTAGTGAATAAAATTAAGCAATGCCTTTTTGGTTTATTATTACCTTAACTGGCTTCATCATATCGCAATTCATGGTAGTTTTCTTTTATTAATAACAAACAAACTTCATTGCCATCCATACAACCTGTTGGATTACATGTTGGAAAGATTCCCACCAAATGGATAGGATATATCATCCGCATGCCAAGCATCATGTCTAGCTAATCTGTGAGCAGCTTCGTTTTTCCGTGCGTTCAACATGCTGGATTTTGTAGCTTCTAAATCTTTGCATTACTTATTTTGTTGTCTTGATAATATTTTCCAAGAGCACTCTCAATAGATTAGCTAAAGCTAAAGGATAGATGAATTTGGTTTTGGCTATTCATATCAAATCTCCACATTAAATTATCTATTTATTCATTATATAGTAATAAGTAATTAATAATTAAAAAATATTTAATTTTTTTAATTATTAATTTATTTTATCATATTATACTATTCTACCTATTATATGTTAATTAGTAATCATATTCTAATTAAATTATGGGTTAAAAAATTATATTTTTTCAATTGTCATTTAATGCTAATAAACACAAATGTCTAATTAAACCTATCTAAAATTCTATATAAATGTCTTAATTACAAATCAAATTTATATATTTCCTATCCAACTACATAGTTCATTCAGCAACATCAACATCTTAGAGACAGACAAACTCAATCTTCTCAGCTCCAAAATTACCTCATCAAGCATATGTGGAGTCTGCATGGCCAAAACTAAAAGCTTAGAGTTTTAGTTTAGCTGCTTTGTAGTTTTTTTTTTTTAAGCTCATCTGCTTTGTAGTTATTTTGGGTTATTTGTAAAACTGCTATTGAGACGTTTCTTATATTATCTTTTATTAAATTACTTAATTAGAGTACTTAGCTTGATCTAAAAATAAAAAAGTTATTAAACAGGTACCATGTGAGGCCCCACCCAACACATGATGAACCCGTAAAAATGTCATATGCTGCCACATTTGCCCCACCTAACCGTGCTAGGATTACCATCACAGAAAATGCAGGCCTCGAATTCGCTCAAAATGTCAAAATGTCAAACACAGCCACATTTGCCTCACCTACGCTTGCTACGGATAACAAGCCTACAATCCCTCCTTATTCCTCTTCCTCCAAATCCCTTTCACATATACAACATTAAAAATTGATAACCTACCTTTAACGAATTATATGCACGGATGTAGGATGACCCAATTGGGTTTTCTTTGGCAAAATGGTTTCATTATTGTTAAATCATTTACTTCAATCGGTATATCTCATTCTAATGAAGAACCAAAAGAAGGAAACACTCTTTTGTTGTGTCTTACCTCAACAACTCTTGTTGCTTATTTACAAAATTTGCTATTTTAGCATCCCAAAGGTTACAATTTCAAACACCAAAGAAACAAGATTCAGTGCTTCATTTTCTCAAAGAGAATGGGTTCACCAAAAGAGCAATAAATACACTTGGCTTCGGCTTGAGGATACCAAGGGAGAGAGAGGGGAGAACTAGACCTTCAGATTTGGAGGGGGAGAGAGAGAGAGAATTGACGGGGGACGAGAGAGGGGAGAAACAGAGATCGGGGGGGAGAGAGATTGCAGAACAGCATTTCATTCCTTACAAGCAAATCTATTTTTTAGAACTCATACATGTCAAACATTTAATGGATGGCGTAAATTTACTATACTCAATGCGTCCGGCTCCTAGGCGCTCCCATCGAGTAAAATAGAGATTTTCTTGAGTATCATATCTTTTTATCGAGTAGGTAATCGAAAGATCAAATGGAACTCTTGAATTATTTAGAATATACATCATGTTCTGTTACCCCATCATAAAGGTTCAATCATCTGGCAGGAGTTTGAATATTTGTAGCATTCTTCATGATGTCTGAGCATATGAAGTCTTGAGTTTTTGTCTATACACGTATATTCATGGGTGCAAATCTACCTAACCTTTTCTTTTTGGTTAAAGAATCAACTCGAGCTTATCTTGAAGTTTAGTTTAAAGCAAACCCTAGTTAAAATTTTAGAACAATTGAGAAAGTAGAAACCTAGCTACATGATTGAAGCTCAAAATGACCTGCATTGCATCACCAATGACCGCACATGCAAATAATGACGACTATATTCGATCTAAACTAGTTAGTTGATCTAGTTGGGAACAAATTAACTTAAACCAACGGGGAAAGATTAAAAAAAAAATAAAAAACCAAAGTAAAAATGATGTGACTATATATATATATATATATATATATAGTGTAATACCCTACACTGAGTGATAAAGATATATAGTTTATGAGATTTCACATTACTTGATAAAAGAAGCTACATGCTATTTTGTAATAGTTCTAATGGAACTTCAATTATATAATTAACTAGTCATTTCAGAGTATAGGCATGTATGTGACTTGTGCCTTCCATGAGGTGCTATAAATTATATCAGAATCCATCCCAAGTAGAAATGTGGGACATAAGTGATGAATTGGTCCGACGAGATCCGCGTCACAGGTTTAGGAGATTGATAAGCGCTAGTCGTTACAAATGATATTAAAATCTATCCTAACCAGAAATGTAGGACTTGAGCAATACCATCTAAGATGGACTGGCTTGATGTGGACATAATAAATTATTACTCTTTATAATATATCAGTGATTGGTCCTTTGAGAGTATAGACCCGGATAATGTGGTCTGAGGCTCCCTTTGGACATTACATATGGGATATCTTAGTCAAGTCACTTTAAAACTTTTCTACATTTTTCACTTTCTACATCGTGATTACTTTTTCTTCTTTGTTTTCAACTCAAAAGATGTTAGATTTGAAAAGGAAAGAATATTGCAATATTCTTTTGTTAGATTCTGTTGTTATGGGTGGAAGATCTAACACCCGAGAACTGTGATAAACAAATCATAAAAGGTTCTTCTATATACAAACCTCTTAGCTGTTCGCCATAAAGATGACCTTTAGGAAAAAGGGTTCAAGATCGAAAAAGTTGCATCAAAGATTAAAAAAAAAAAAAAAAAAAAAAAAAAAAAGGGAATGGGGCATGGGGGAACCCAGAAAGTCAAGTTATGGAAGGTACACCTTTTCCGTGTTTTATCTTGATATGTTCTTCATCACTTTACACATGCATTTTCTATTCAAAATGGTGAAGTGGTACTCCTCCACCGTAATTAATTGGCTCTTTGCAAGTAGTACTGTATAATTAAGATATTTAGGTTCTGCAGGCAACTTTAAAATAGCTTACTCATTCCGTAACTTGCTTGTCTGTTCGAGGCTACAGCTCTCCTGTTTAACTATGGAGTCCGGAACTCGAAAATTTGCAAAATTTTACAAGCATTTTCAGAGCTAAGTAATGGTCAAAATTTTGTCACATGCGACGAATGATCTGATGCCAGGCACTCGATCTTTCTTAATTCAAACTTAATCGATCATGCGAACTTGACCTACGTTGATCAAGCTAGAAATGCTTTGTTTGATCTCCTTGCCTTTCCACTTTTCTCCAACTCCCTTCTTTGATGAGCAAATTAGGTTCTTCTATAATGGTGGACAGACCTGCAAAAGTTACCAGCAAAAGTGAATATTGAAAGTACTTTGCATGCATTGCTAACATTAAAAAGTTGCACAAACTTGAGCACGCCTTGTAAAAGGAAAAAAAGAGGCCGGAAACCCATTTGAAATTCAAATTTATTTCAGTGATTTTGTACCATATTTGTGATATTAATGAAACTCAAACTTTTACCAGATAAACATTCTTTGTTCTCCATCATCATCCTCGTCATTTCACCATATTGTAGTAGCTCATCATTGTTGCTCTCATGGCGACCGTCAGATATTTCTTGTTCTTTTCTCACTTGACTGCTTGTTATCTTTGACCGGGCACTGGCAAATAGCCACGTGGCGTCCATCTGTTTACTGATCATACGAGCTGCGTAGTATGGGATCTTCACGCGCTTGGTCGTGCCAGCCTTCATGCAACCATTGATGAACATTATACAGTCCATCAAACTCTCTTTGGCCAGCCCTTTCATGTCATAAGCTTGTGATCTTCTCCAAAAACTTTTACTATGGGAATTCGCTGGGTTGGAAAGGCAAAGAGCTCGAGTGGAGTCGCTAATGGCGGAATCAGGGTCTCTAAGCAGCAAATGACACTGAGCTCTATTACTATGTAGCACCATTCTCTCTTTTTTTAACTTCAAGGGGCACAAGTCTAAAGCTTCAGTGTACTTCGATAGAGCTTCTTCTATCTCTCCCAACCAAAACACATGGTTTGCTTCTTGTTTTACCAGATTCACTAAAACCCTTCTCTCTTCAAGCTTTTCTTCAGATATTAGCTTCTCCTTCCTCCTTTCTGCTTTCAAATTCCATATATCTTGCAGAGCTTTTTGAATTTTCTGATTTTTGAACTTCAATTTACTTTCTTTGTAATCTAAGAGGAGGGATTTTGTGATTGCTTCACCTAAATTTGATCTATCTCCTAGGCTTCCAAGTTCAGCTAAATCTATAAGAAACAAGGCGATTTTCTCCAAGACTCTGTACCTTGTATATTGATCTGTAAGAAGTAATAGTAGACAGTCGATCCCCATATACTGCCAATCATCAGAGGATCTCGAGAGATTGCAGAGATTCTCCATAATCTCTTTTGATTCAGCGATGCTTTTTCTACCAGCTTTGCTGTAACACAAGATTCTAACAAGTCCAGCCCAAGCAGGTGACGCGTGATTCACCAATCCTCCCCACATATCACACAAATCTTTTAAGAATGTCTGCCTACAGATTAGATTCAAAGACCTCTCTTTGCAAGCAAAGCAATTCAGGAGATAAATAGACCAGCACTGAAGTTGGCTTGCCCATTCTTCAGCCTTCCGGTCCTCCATCTCCGAATCTCCAACGCCTCTAGTTAGCAAATCACGATGATATTTCAATCTCTTATCTATGTTCTTCACTCCAACAAACTCAACATACACCTCTTCCAGGCAAGTAGAAGCTAATTTCATGGCTAGATTAACCAACTCTTCTTCATACACCGATACTGCTTCAAAGGTTTTCTCGTAGCTAGCGAGGTGCCCAAGTGCTCGAACAGCAACTCTTTGCTCAACCCAACTGATCTCTCCTCGTAGAAGCTCCATCAGTGGCGGTATGACACCTGATTCCACAGCCATTTCTGCGAACTCCGCCTTGTTCATAGTGTAAGAACCAATAACATGAGCAGCATAATATGGTATGTACATGTTTTGGTCCCTATGAAGCCAAATCCTATCATTAAGACTTTTATAGATTAGTTTTGCCATGCACTTGAAGATTCCGAGGGAGGGGAACTCAGGGTCATCAGGGTGAGTCATGGCAATATGCCATAAACTGCTTAGCACCAAAACATGCTCTCTGTTGTCCGTGAGAGGTATTTCCTTGAAGCAGTTTAATATTCCCGATCTCCTGAGTGATGAGTCTGGCTCTTTCATGTTGCAAAAGAAACATGAAGGGTTGGTGCAGGTCTGCTCCTCACGCATGTTGGCGATATTGTTGCTAGAGGTGGCGGTGGTGATGGGGTTTATCTTCTTTTTCCTGAGGGCATACATGGCATTAAGGAGCATTGAGTTTAGGGTTTTGGATTTGCTTAGTTTCAGAATATGTATATATATGGACTAAAGGTTCAGAAAGGAAACTTTTTTACATGATAGAGTACTGGCCGAGTGGTCATGTGGTTACACCTAGCAGTACGAGATCATCAAGCTGGATTTTATAACCTCAAACTTTTGTGGGAACTTCCATATATTGTATTTGAAATTGCCTCTAATTTTAAAGATAGGATAGGTCTTCACAGTTTCCACTGTTGCTAGGGGTTTGAAACGGTGAAATGTTCCACTTCTGACGAAAATTGTACTTCTTTTCTGCATATGTTTACGTGCTTGACATAAAGGACCAATAGCCACGAGGGTGCCAAATTTGAAACAATGATTCTTACTACTTCACCTTTTTCATTTTTTACGGAGACTCACTCACCATCATCTGGCAGCTGTTTCACTAATTAACGTAATAAACGATTGGAGGAGGGCAGAGCAGAAGCCATAAGGGAGTACGTACTTAGCATAAAAAGGAATTAAAATACGTTCAATTGCCAGCTCGTCTACTTGAATTTGCACTTTAAGGTGAAACGTTATATATACGTGCTTGATGCTACAACTCCATGCATGCATAAGAAGCAGCTGAGCATTACACAACAGTAAGTACTTAGTGACGGGAACTAATACATAAATCACCCTAATGCGCATGCAAAGCAACTATGTAATTACTTTTATGTCTGTTCTGCTCATTAAATAGCTGCTTCCCACATCAGGATGCAGGTGGTCCACACCTGCTTTAATTTCATGCATCTTGCTAAGGTTTAGACAGCCAGAAACATTTTACCTTGGAAATTTGTTCAAGGAAAATTGCTTTTCCTCTTTCCTCATGACTTTCTAATTTTCATCTTCCTTCTCGTACAAGTCCTTAATATTCCTGTCTCCCAAATTAAGGGATCACGTTTGTTTGTACATGATCATCATCAACCCTGATGCTACTTCTACACCTCTATATATGATGATGCTTGTTTAAACAGAAAATCTAGGATAATCCATTACTCTCATGAGCTACAAATTTCAAAGAGAATAACATTTAAGGATACCCACAATTCCCTCTGATTCTTCCACTAATTCCCAGTAATGTTATAATTAAATGCCAACAAATGGCCGGGATGGCTGCAAATTGGTGGGATGGACCACAACTTATATATATTGGAGCATAATGTCTCTCTAAAACAGAAGATAGATGTGGTCCCTTCGACATCCATCAACTCGTACACTATAAAAATATTAAGCTCCATTAGGAAGAAACCTAAGATCAAATCCAAGACAGATTAAAAAATGAACAGTGTCGGTACAATTCTGCAGGTTGGAGGTCTCAAGAATATGCGGCTAAATAATTATAAACGTCCTATATATAGATGGAAAAGGCAGGAAAAGCAGGTTTTAGTCTTTTGTCTAGTAGTGGTAATTGGGATTAAAAAATAACCTGTGTGTCTTAAACTTGTGGAACTGTAGTACTTGATAGTATTTTAACCTGAACAGTGGACAATAGCCAAAATATATGGAACTGCAAATCGATGTGCGCACTCTATAGCGCAATGGGCAGCAACCAATCAAGTTTTTGGAAGCATACCCTTAAATAGTTCTTTTCATTTCTTTCTTTTTTATCCTCCTTGATCTATGTACCTATGTAACTTCCTTTATATATAATATAACAAGCTTGATTAGAAAAAAAAGAAGGGATGTTGAAGTTCCTGTTGGGAGACGGCCAGCTTCTTGAATTGAGATGCATGTCCTCGTATTTTATTGTTTGTTCGCACTTCGTACCATGGGCGTGGAGAATTGCTGCGTCTGTTCCGAAGCTTATAATGATGTAAGACTAGATACGATATCCTGAACACAGCAAACTATGTGGGTTAAAGGTTATTCAGTTTCATCAAAGGGTCTTAAATATTTATGCTCCAAAAACCAGCCCCCAACCTCAGTACATTCTTGCTTCGACTTGATGTGAATATTCTTGCCAAATACCAAGAAGAATCTGCATGCTATCTTAACAATGTTATAGGCCCTAGCTAGGCTCCAATTAAGGGGCCGGGGGCCGGTAGATCTTCATGCAGCAGACATGTAGATCTGAAAAGAAAGAATATATACTTCCATGACAAATGCATGCCATGATCAGCTATCCACGATTCCACACAGTGGCGGATCACCCACATTAAACTTAGGCCCCCCAAAAGTTTCGGAAAATTAAAAAATATACCCCCTAAATTAATTCTTAATTCCATAAATATAAAAAAGTCTCTCCCCCAAAAAATTTATAATTCTCATATGATCTCTTAAATGCTTCTTTCCGGCCAATTTTTTCGTACATGCAGTCCCTAAATATTATATAATTTCTATATATTATCAATTTTGAAGGATGTGGTCTCACTAAAATTAAATTAAAATTAAGTTTAGGAGAAATAATAAAATTTTTTATGTGGATCCCAAAATTTTTTGTTATACTATATTAGGCCTCTTAATATGGAATCCAAAATGAAAATACAAGAAAATCATTTAAAGTTGATAATTTATATGAAAAATAATTGAGAGGTTTTCAATTTCATTGACCAAGAAAAAATTTATTTAAGGTCTTGATTATTAGTTATATGTTTGAAGTGATACGAAAATATCTAGCTTATACATAAATCTTGATAAACTAGCATATATACTAGAATAAAAAATGACTTTCTAAAAGGCCACTTGATAGCTTTTATGAAGAAAAAAAATTCTAAATATACGATTTTAAAAATAATAATGGATAAAATTATTCCATGAAACATTATGTCAAAATCTTAAACATATATATTAAGTTATGTTTTTATAATTCTATTTCTATGTATATATAACTTATTGAGATCATATAATTTTATACAATTTTGCTAGGTATAATCGGTATATGCAAGCGGCTGGTAAACGTGACAAATAAAAAAAAGTAAAAAGGACAAAAGCAAACCAGACCTCTCTCTTTCTCTTTCTTCTTCTCTTAAAACTTTTCTTTCTTCTTCGGTTTCTTTTTTCTCGTCTCTCTTTCTCTTTTTTTCCTTGTTTTCTTTCTGGAATAAATTATTTTGTGGCTAGTTCTATGTTTTTTGTCCAAGATTTTTGAATAGATCCATATGTTGGATAAGTCATTTTTTTCCTTTTTCACACACTAGCCCATTATCCATATACAGATTTTATCTCAAGCAACTCTCTCTCTCTCTCTCTCTCTCTCTCTCTCTCACACACACACACACCCCCCTTTTTCTCTTCAAGTCTGAGTCGTTATACCATGGGAGCAAAAGATGGGTGTGGTTGTTCAGCTTCCAATGTGGGTGCTTCCTCAGTTGCCTTATAAGTTGATGACCACTCTCTCTACTTTTTCTCTTACTTAAATTCCATTCTTTTGTATTTTTCCCGACAGCCAAACGATGAGGCAAATTTTGGCTAGGTAGAAGCTAGAAAGAAAAGCAATCAACACAATGAACTTCAGCATTTTTTTATTTTACCAGGAAGCAACAATGCAAAATTTTTCCAGCAGTCACCAATCCATGTTTTTCCCTCTGAGATAGAGACCTTTGGGAGTGGAAATAGGGACCTCCATGAAGTGAGGGTGCTCGAGCTGGCCATTATACATTCTTCCCATTATTCTTACTTTTATTTGTAGGATGTTGATTCAGTGTCTACAGTTGTGAGTTAACAACTTAACACCAAAGCTTGAAAAAGAAAAAAGAACACCAAAATAGAAAATAGATCTTTTTTTGTAGAAAATAGAATGGTGGAAAGTTCATGAATTTACAAAAACTACAGTGGAGCTTGAACTTAGATGTCCCTTGGAGCATTCCAAGATTATTCCATCATTGAACATATCTCACTACAACGAAGTGAACAGAGAGAGAATGAAAGAGGTGGTTGCATGAAGTACCTAGCACAAAATACAGAAAACTCCAGAGAAAGAAAGTGGGAGTGCATGTGGTGATAAAGGGTGAGAGAGAACAGGCCATCTCCTAAGAAAAAAGAATGGGAGAGAAAGAGGGAGGAATAAAAGAAGAGAGTGAGACTCAAGCTATCAAACGATTGCATTTTGATTGCACACACCGACTATATATAGAATTTTTCAATTTTATATATAGTTACATTTTATGCATAAACGTATTACACGGTAGAAAAGTTAGCCCCCTAAAAAAATTGCTACTTCCACCATTAATGTATTACACACATAAAGAGAGAAATAAAATGAATTTAAAAGATGAATTAGTCCACATGTATTGGTCAAGTAAAGTACTGAAAGACTATATAATAAGAAAAATTCTACTCATCATCCAGCCTACAGTACCACACATGATTTTTTTATTTTATTTTGTCCTTACCAAATGTATAGTGTATGGATTATGAGTAGAAGAATTTCTTTAGTTTATCATGAATAAAATAAAATAAAAATTAAAAACAAAATCAAGTGTATTGCATGTATGGTGTATGAGTGATGATCAGTAGAATGGCTCATATAATAAATGCTTACAGGAAGCTACCTTTTCGATATTCTCCAAATTGCATTCTCTATAACAAGAGTTGTTCTAGCAAGCATGCATGTTATGATCAATTGAATACATGATCCGCCATTACAACAATTCTGTGTTTTGGTGGCTGCAATTTTGGTCAAAAATAGTGATTGAAACGATCACAATAGGCCACTAGCAATTACTAAATTGTTAAATTGCTAGTGGTTACAATTTAATAAATTGTGCCCGCATTTTTGCTTGTTAGTGGGTAGCCCCTTAAATTTTGTCCCAATCACTATTTTTTTCCAACCATTCATCTAGTGACCATAATTAATCATTTTTTTTTTATCATGGAGTGTGTCACAAATAGTCTACAAGACGGTCGGAAATGCCACTAGCAAATTCCTAATTTTTTGCTAGAAAAAGAGTTTTATATACCCTACTATTTTGCCAGAAATGATATTTTGACAAAGTTGATGTTGCCGCAATTACTCAAATATGGCACTGTTTACTGGTTGGAAAATTTTGTTTTGCTAACATTATTGGCCACTAATAAGTGTGTAAAAAAAAAAATTCGATAGATTGGTAAACCGGACTGGACCGGACCAAACCGGTGGGATTGGTCTGGTCTCGAGTTTGGTTCGGTCTGGTACCGGTTTTATTTTTCTTAAAATCGGTCAAAATCGGTCTGGTTCTAATTTTACTTTTTCTAAAACTGGACCGAACTGATTTATTTATATATTTTAATTTTTTATATTGTATATAATATTTATATATAATATATAACTATATATAAAATTAAATTACTAATTAATATAATATTAAATTTTAAAATTTTATATCATTTTGTTTATTGTATTAATAATTATACTAAGACTATATCCCTATATATTATAATATACTATAATATATCATTATATTGTATATTATAATGTATCATTATAGTCTATAATACAATTATAATACATATTATAATATACTACAATATATTATCACTATAGTATTATATACTATATTATATATCTTATATAATATATAATATATTACATTAAAACTGGTAAAACATGACTGAACCGGACCGAAAATCAATAAAATTGGAGTACCGATTTAGGAGGGTATGTGACGCCCCCAAATTCCGCTTGGGATTGAACGGACATTTGAAGCGTCGAGACATGCAACACAAGGTTACCTGCCCCCGTTCATGACATATAAGATGCAATGTTCCTAACATGCATCTAGCATTATGCAATATTCGCAGCGGATATTTTTTTTTTTTCTTTAGCAATACTATGCACCAAACTAAAAATATCCCAAATACTTGAAACATATTTCATACATAAAAACATACTAAAAAGCCGTGATCACTACACTAGTCCAAAATGGTTGTGATCAAAAGAATACTTGAGATACAACTCCAAAAGTACAAGCATTAACCTAAGTTAAATACTATACCATCATCAACATCGCACCGTAGCCTAGATGACCGTATTCAGATGGTCAGATTCCAATTCTTCTTTGGGTCCTGTAACAAGATCTACCATTCGGGGGGAATGGTAGTTGGGACTACCACAGTGAGATTTGATTACAAATCTCAGTAAGTTAACATAAAACTCACACACAGGTTAAAGATGCATGCATGGCAGTAAAAGCATAAATGCATAAGTAAAGTCGTACATAAGCATAGCATAACTTGACATATAACATGACATAACCAGAACTTAAACGTGAACTGAACTTGACTTAACATGACATGAACTTGAGTTTAAAACATAACATGGACTTGAAATGTAGCATGAACGTAAACATGCATAACATAAATATGAACTTGAAAATAACATAAACTTGAACATATCATGACATAAACGTGAACTTGAGACATACTGTAAACGTGAACTTAACATGATGTGAACATGAACTTGGAACATAACTTGATCATGAACATAACATGTACGTGTACATAACAAAACATGAACTTGATCTGAAACTTGACTTATCATGCACTTGATCTGAAACTTGACTTAATACGTACTCCACAGTTGTTGTGGCCCCACGTATTCTACGTGTCACAATTGCTGTGTCTCACGTAGTGTATGCTCCACAGTTGTTGTGGCCCCATACTTCATGCTCCACAGTTGTTGTGGCCCCATGAATACACGTAAAAAAAAATATAATACGTACTCCACAGTTGTTGTGGCCCCACGTATATACGTAACATTAAATATAATACGTACTCCACAGTTGTTGTGGCCCCACGTATTCACGTAACATAAGATATAATACGTACTCCACAGTTGTTGTGGCCCCACGTATTATACGTAACATAACATGTCTTATCTTTCTTAATGCATGAGATATTAATTAATATCATATACTTTTCTAACATGGCGTATACTTGTAAATGGCACAATATGATTTAATCATAACATTTCATGGCATACTTAACATGGCATACTTATAACATACATCATTGTATGACAGAAAAGATTATGTAACAGATAATTATTCATGAGAGATTAAATCATACGTAGCAGATAAACATGTAATGACATAGCATGACATGGCATATACGATAACATACATACATAAATTGTAGTTCTCTTACCCATCACACATACACAATAAACTGATAGTAAGTTAGAGGCTAACTTACCTCGATCGTCGCGTTCTATGAGAATAGAGCGCGAGACACGAGGAACTGCACAACAGCTGGAAGAGGAACACTCAAGTCCTTAAGATTTTCACTTCTGAACTCAATTGCCATATTGTAAGCACTTGCAACACCACGGCCAACTTGAGGTTTCACTATACTCGGAAGAGATAAATTGACTTCAGAAAGCCTTTGCACTAAAACAAGTTCATTAAAATTATCAATAACAACCAAACAAACAACTCATTTCTCAATCCATATACTCTTAGCCATAGTCAACCACAAGATGACACCAGTCATCCCGGACTATAATCCATATCATCACTGCTTCGGGACACTGTCATACAGTTTCCCAACACTACACCATACGCTCCACACTTCTCTGCTACGCCATCCAACCCTTCGTGACACGCCATCCGGTGTATCACGACTTAGTACAGAGTACACTCACGTGAACTCTCTTCCATTCACACTACAAAACCCATCACTGCGATACACGTCTCACGGTGCATCGCTACGCGACACGGAGTACGCGCTACGCGTACTTCCTTCGCTACAACACTCATCAACACGATGCACATCACACGATGCATCGCCATACCACACGGAGTACACTACATGCGTACTCCCTTCCTTCTACGACCCACATCACTACAGCGCACGTCGCGCGGCGCGTCGCTGCATTACACAGAATACGCTACACGCGTATTCTCTTCACACAACCCGCCGTATCACATCTACGGCATCCATCTCACGCCTATACTTCACAGCACAGTCCACAAAACTACAAAATCAAGCCTAACACTTCACAACCACACTTCGTTTCACAACTACGCAGCGAACTTCACAAACACTAACTACACAGTCTACAGCCAACCAAATCAACTATGTTAAACATAAATAACTAAAGATAGAGGGTTAAGACGAGAGAGATGTGATTGCTGTCGGGAAAGAATCCAAAACTGATAATTTTAGCGGGCTGTTACAGGGTAACTGGTGCATAATCGGTTTTAAAAAATGCAAAACCAGTGTATACTAGTTCGGTCCTAAATTTTGTCCAAAACCGGACCGAACTGGACCAGTTACACCCCTAGCCTCTTCTAAAAACTTTAGTTGTAGAAACTGATTAATTACCACAATTTTCGTACTAATATTATTGGCCGCTAATGATATTTTTCTAAAAACTTTAATTGTGGAAAATGAGTAAGTACTGCAAACTTACTTTTTTTTCTAAAAACTTCAGTTTTAGAAACTGAGCAATTGCTACAATTTACGTGCTAATATTATTGGCAGCTATTGATTGTTTTTTAAAAACTTTAATTGTAAAAAATGGGCAATTGTCACAAGCTTACTTTTTTCCTAAAAACTTTAGTTGTAGAGCAATTACTGTTTTCATAATTCTCATTTACGTGCTCAATTACAGTTTTCTTTTCCAAGAAGAATTATTTTGCCTTTTTAAAACCATTGCACCGTTTAATTTATTTTTTGATTAGTTAAAGATATACTTGTCAACATGAGCCACATTGTCTCGAGGATAATAGTGTAGAAATGCATACAGAAAACCATAAATAAAATTGGTATCCAACTTCTTAAAGCTAGAACTCATGAATTCTTACACAAGCATAGAAAAATATAATGTGTCTACATGCATGCGTGTAATAGATAGGTCAGTCATGCTTTCTAAAATGCAAAGCAATGCGTTGGAACTCAAGGTTGTTACGGACTGCTGAAGACGTTTCAGGTATAACAGAGTGTCCCAAACCTTGCACATACCCCAATTTCTCCCCCAATACCTCTTTGAACACAACTGCTGCATCGTTTATATTATCATCCCTCTCCATCTCATTCAGTCTCAACCATTACATTATGCCAATAGCATAGAAAAATAATTATGCCAATAGCATAGAAAAATAATCTATATATTCAATGAATATTTTTTCAATATTGAGCACATGTTTACTCACATGGTTGTGTTCAATTCTAGCATCGACAAATATTTTCCCCTTCCTCCACCAATGAACTTCCTTGTAAAATGCTAACAAGTTTGAATAGCCCTCACACTAGCAAAAAATATTCAACAATGAGTCATCTCAAGTTTCACCAACAATAAAATCATTACCTTCTCTTCCATCATCCTAACAAATGATTTTCTCCCACCAGTGTGCTTCACCTTCTGTTTCTGCCTATTAGTATTATTTTGCAAAGATGCCCTCTACCATCATTGGACATAAATCATAAAATTGATTAGTTCTGCAAATAAGAAAAATACAATTGCAGTAAAAATTATTGAGAAGATGTACTCTGGCTATTATAGAACTTCATGTCAAAAATTTAATTACATTGAATCGTTTGCTGCTCCACCTCTCACATAACCATTCCAAGACTGGTTGTTCTACCAGTATTGTACCACTAGCCAGTGCAATTTCGTGTGAAACATACTCTAAATATTTTGAATGCAACTGATAATAGAAAACATTATACCATCAGGAGAGTGCTTTGATCACTATTTGACGATAATTAGATTTTTTCCAATTTAATATAAAGTCAACCTAATAAGAAAACATTTTGATTTTAGATTGCCATTATATGAGTAAAATATAACATCTCACAAGGAAACACGTGATTAAATATATGTAAATAGAGATTAATATGAACCTATTTACCCGAACACGATCAATTAATTCTTCTTTCTCATTGTCATGTACTTGAGTCCACCTCTCTCACCTAATTTCCGTATGATACTTTACAATCCATGTAACTCACCCAATAAAGATTATGGCATTCTCATATGATGGAGCTCTTTGGCCATCCTTAATCATCAGTGGTATCTTACCTAGCTTGTGAAGGCGATCAAATAAAGTACTCTTGGCTGCACAACGAGTACGTTTCAGCATCGGTGGAACTATAGAATATGTCATCGATATATTCTCGTTATTTTAACTCATTCAATAGAATATTAGAGAAATCAATTACAAATTAAATCTTACCATTCACTTCCATATTCTGTTGTGCCTCAGTTGAGTTATTGGAATCCTCCATCACATTGTCAGGTGCTTGGGTTGAATCATCCGAGCCGATGACTCCCTCATCTCCTAGATGGCCTATGGGTTGTTGTGATTTTTAAGCTATGCTTGTGGTTGCTAGAGCCGTAGGATATGTCATTGATATATTCTCATCATTTTAACTCATTCAATAGAATATTAAAGAAATCAATTACAAATTAAATTTTACCATTCACTTCCGCATTCTGTTGTGCCTCGGTTGTGCCTCGATTTTGTTATTGGAATCCTCCATCACATTATCAGGTGTTTGGTTTGAGTCATCCGAGCCGATGACTCCCTCATCTCATAGATGGCCTATGGGCTGTTGTGATTTTTGAGCTATGCTTCTGGCTGTAGACACTTGGATGACTCGTCCACCTCTACCTTTCCTTCTCACTTTTGAGATATACACCATTGTTCCTACAAACAAGATAAACATATAAAAGATAAATATTGCAAAAAGATAAATACAAGAAATTCTTACTGAAGAAACTCAGATAGACTTGTTAGATTGAAAGAGTGTAGAGAATGAAGGTCAGGAAGAGAACGAAGGTCGTGAACACTAGTCCATGGCTATCGGCGAAGTCTGTAATCCATTCGACACTTGATATTGAGTTGGGAAAAAGAAAGGACTCCCTCTCTCACTGATAGTTTAATAAGCTACCATGGTTATCTAACTTCACAAAAAGGAAAGAGCTTTATATTGACTTCAAAATACCCAATCATGGTTAACTTCACTAAATAAGAACCATGGTTAAAGTCCAATATGTCGTCCATCACTTCTTATCAACTTTTGAGTTTTCCCACTACACTTCTTGTTGCCCTCGTTTCCTTCTTCCGCGCAAAGATTTTGGGTTGGAGGCTTGGAGTGACCATCACTTCTCAACTAAAAATCCATGTGACACGTTTTATTGGATTGGGTTGCTCCAAACTGTTGATTTCCAAGCAATTTTGCATAACTTTTTTAACAAGCAAAATAAAATGAACCGTTGTAAAACTAGCGGATAAATATTATTCTTATTTTTCTATTTTTCTTCATAAATATAAAGTCTCTCTTTCAAAGCAAAATTAATTTATATACCAAACTGAAATTAATTTAAAAATAAACTGAAATTATAAAATTTTAAACTAAAATTGATAAATCACATCAATATTTTTTTTATCACTTAAAATTAGTTTAAAATTGAAAACAAAAATCCTAAATGTCAAAAGATTTGAATTTTTATACCAAAGTTGTAAATAAGATCACTAAAATATTATTTACCAAAAAATAAAGAAAATCACTCAAATATTATTATCAAATTTTTATGGCCTAATAAATTCTCAAAATATTCTTTGTGATAAGTACATAATGCATCAGTAAATTATTAATACTAATATAAATTAGTATATAATGCATATTAATTATAATTTACATTTTATGGCTTAATATTAATAGTCTAACACTATATTATTATAGTAATATACTTTAAGTCTATATATAAATAACTATTTTAAATAATTACATATGAAATAATGATATAGTAATACTAATACCATCAGTAATTTAGTATCAATATACTATACTAATACTAATATACTATCACTATAGTTTATCAATAATATAATTATAATAAATTAAATTGACTATAACTAATAATAATATTTATACTCATACTAATAGTCTAATATAGTACTTATACTAAATCACTATGACTAATACTAATATATAGCTATACTAATAGCCTAATATTAATACTATTCATAGTCTATAATATGAGCTTCCCATCAACATAGTTTATATGATCATCATCTGATATTATCAACCGTGTATGCATGTATGTATGTATGGACCAAACTGGACCAAAACCAATCTTCGGCCCATCATAATCCCTATATATTAAATAACATAACTATAGTTGCTTTGATAACCAAGGTAGGTAGGAGATTGTCTTTCATAACATTTTTTCCAAATTTAACTTTCCTTCCATAAATGACCAATACCAGCTTGTGTGATTAATTTATTCATTGACTTACTTGGTGTGCATGATTGATTTTAATATTTTCTTCTTGGTTTTAGACCTGTATTGACTATCGGGAAGTATTATTAAATTTCTTAGGTATGTGTACTTTTAAAATTTGTATTGGTTTTATTTTGGAATATAGTTATTATATATATAATTTATTCATATAATGTTTATCTTGAAACGGTACACTGAAACGTATTGGTACCGAAATATTTCATTCTAGTGCTTTAACTGGAACGGAATTCAAAACTTTGACATTTAGTTAGCTAACTATGGATAAAATTTAGAAGAAAATTGGCTACTCAATTTAAAATACCTCTCATAACAAATTCAATAAATCTACAAATTCAATAAATATTCTAAAATTTCTTCATCATTTGCAACAAAGAGTATACAAATTATTAAACAGTTTCCTTTTACCAAACAATTTCATTGTCCAATGCAATTGGCAGCCATCACTACTTCACTTAAGCAACAAATTTTGCTTGTGCATGCATCTATAGACATTCTCTTCGCATGCATGACATGACATTGGCATGAATCTTGGAGAGCCTTTGCATGCTTTATTTCTTTCGTTCTATTTTGGCCTCTAATTTCTTCTGAACATAAGCACATGACTTACATTTTAGTGTGACATTGAGAATGTTGGCTGGCATATAATATATATTTAAAAAATCCCTTGAATAACAACTTCCTCTTTATAAGAAAAGCTCACAATTTTTCTTACTCTAGTTTTTGCAACAAAGAACATCCTAACAGCAACATATAACAAAAAATAAAAAGCACCCAAATATCTGAAAAAAATCACAAATTGGCTGGCCAACAGTAGCAGTACCCATATTAGGTACCAACAAAATAGGATAGACCTAGAAACTCGAGAGGTACCCAAATGAAATGAATTTGCATCGGCAAGCTTGCTAGTTTCAAGCTTCGTCTTCGTTCTCTATGAGCTGGGCTTTAGGTGCTACCTAATAGGATCAAGCCACCACTGAGAAATTATTCACCTCAAATACCGACTTATATTTGGTTTTGCAAGGCGGTCATGCTTTCGGCATTTCTTGCTGATTCACCCTTTCCTGCATGCACTCATGACGAATCCCGGCGTAAGCAAATTCACCACATGCCCCTTTCATCTTGTTGAAGTATCTTTTGTGGTGACCCAAAAACTCGTAGCATGTCCACAATGGTGGCGTCCCAATATCTGGCGATAATTGCCCGAACAGAATAAATTGGGATCGAATCATTGTTGTGGGAGCAGTCGACGACAACATCTTGAGCAATTTTGGTGACCAAACCTTGCCGATTTGTTGCATTTGCAGTGCCCCAAACAATGGCCGTAAGTACCAGTTTACCCAATGCTTTTCCACTGAAATTGACCTTCAAACCCTCATTGTCCATCGACTTCTATTGAGGGGAAGATCTGCGGCAACTGCAACCAACTTCAAATTTTCACCGAAAGTACTCGGACCAAACGTATTACTCCCGACAGATTAGCGGTAAATGGAAATCGCAGTATTTCATTTGAATCTGCGAGAAAGTAGGGGAATTGCGGCCTCTTCGCACCCCGCAAAACAAGATAAACCTAGTAATGTATTGATCAAATTGGTTTATCATATTTTGTGTTCATTTTGTACGTATTGAAAGTTATCAAGCTTTATGTTAATATTGTCTTAAAAACTAGGAAAATGATTTATGATGTCTTAGGGTGTGCAACTCGCATATTCTATTTGAAAAAAAAAATGGATAAATCTAAGAGTACTCACATATAGAAATCATATTTTTAATGCGGTGGGTCTCCTTTTTTTTCAAATGAAGTATACGAGATTTGCATTCCCCATAATATATCTAACATTACTCTAAAAACTATTTTCAGAATAAAAGTTTGTGCACAAACGAAATCACAAAATTGATCATTTTAATTTAAAGAAATACTACTTGCAGTTGTGAGTGTGCAAGCACTGTGCTATCATTTAAAAAAAAGTGAATAAATATGAAACCCATATGAAAAGAAAATTAATTTTTTTAATAGTAAACTCCACTCTTTTTCAAAACAACTGCACGGCGCTTGCACACTTCACGACTGTACGTAACATTAC
Source organism: Carya cathayensis (assembly GCA_011037825.1). Lineage (NCBI taxonomy): Eukaryota > Viridiplantae > Streptophyta > Magnoliopsida > Fagales > Juglandaceae > Carya > Carya cathayensis. The sequence continues at coordinate 255,964 of QGSO01000141.1, read as the reverse complement.
TCTTCAATCTATATATATATATTTGGAACCATAATTTCTAACATGTATGTATGTATATATGTATTTATATTTTTCCTTGGGGGTTGATCATCACCATATTCGCATGGTTTCAACATTTATATATTTAAAGGATGAAAGTAAGACCGCAATGAAAATCAAGGGAAAAAAAATTAAGAGTTATATTCTACAATCTCAAATTGCCACCATTATGTAATTTTGCATCCTAAATTATCAAAAGTTTCAATTTGTATCATGAACTATCTCTTGATACGTTTCGCGTCGAACAATCTTAACGGTCAAATCTTAATGAAGTGCAAAATGAAAGTAATTTCATAGACATTTAGGGTGAAAGTTGAAAAAAGGATCCTAATATGAGGATACAAAATTTAATAAACCAAAAGATCGAAAGTTTAAAAACATTAGAGAATTAAGCAAATTACATATATATTATTAAAAAAGACATCTCTAAGCTATATATATATATATATATATATTATATAGCTGCAACTCAATCCCTTATCCCATGGTACATGGAATATAATGTATATAAAGACAAGTTTTACTATATAGAAGCGAATCTGTATATCAATTTACGTATCAATACTACTGCATTTATATTGAAAATTAAATTGGCACCATTTTCATTCAAGTCTGACTTTCTAACTAATCACGTTGGATATGTGCGTGTATTGATGCATAGAATTGCTTACAACAAGATTTTTTCTATAGAGGCTGAGGAGAACTTGATCATCAGCTTTTACCCGTAAGATCACTAGCTGATAGGTATATTAGTATCGTCATATATATATAGATATATAAACAAACAGTGCCGTTTGTAAGTACATAACTACTCCAAATAAACCTTGTCTTTAGGTGGAAACAGATCTTCATAGCAACAATCTTGAAGCATCGGGTCCTTCATGAACAAAGACATGATATGAGAAGCAAAACCTACTCCAAATATCACATCATCAACTCCATCGAAGTACTCAAAACATAAGAGCTTGAGGTGTTTGCAGCCCTCTAAAAGCATCTCAAGATTATCCCTGGAGATTTGAGAGACACTTATTCTCAAATACTTGAGTTTAGATGCTAATTTCACCAACAAAATGGCAGCTTCATCGCTAATTTCCACATGATTGCAACATAGAGCAAAAAACTTATGGCAATTAGTGCTGATTGGGGTCAGGATCTTGTCAAGATAAGAGCACCCTTCAACATATAACAACTCTAAACTCTCCCACCTTCCTATGAATTTGGGGATATGCTCCACCTCGCCCAACATAAAATCACGAGGCAGATATAACCACTTCAATTTTGGGCACCTGTTGACCATGATCATAATTATCATTTGTCAAATAGAAATACCTTGCACATTTCAGTCAATTATTTAATTTTTATGGTATTTTATGTTACCATGTGCTCATGAGATTAAGGCTTTGCTTGGATTCAGAAAGCATTTCAACTCAAGTCATCTCATTTAATCATTATAATTTTATTAAATTTTCAAATAAAATACAATAAATTAACATGAATTCAACTTTTTCAAATTTTAAAACAAAAATAATATTAAAAAATAATATTCTAATAATATTTTATTCAACTTTTATTGCATCTCATATCATGTCAACTCAATATTCAAATCTCCCCTAAGAAGTAATTAAAGAAGCTATACAAGGACTAAGAAAGTTGTGAAATCATCACTTGCCCAAAAATTAAAGATGGAAGAAATAGATTTAATTGTTTGTATTATATTTTTAACCTACACTCTCCCTCACCTTCAATAAGTGGGCAGCGGGCACAATATGTGAAATATATAATTAAATAAATATAGTGTAAAGTCAAGATTCGAACTCAAAATATTTACTCTGATATCATGTGAAATTATCACTTGTTCCTGAAATTTAAGCTTTAAAATCACCACTTATCCAACTTAAACTTTTGGAACAATTAGTGATTTTACAAGAGTATTAGCATACGAACTCCAAACATCGCCATATTTAACTAGGAAAAAAATGTGTTATATCCGTTGGAAAGAAAATATGTGTTTTATATGTTCAAGACTAGCATACTAAATACAATATTATTAATGTGAAAACCTATCACATTAACTAATAATATATAAATAATTATATTTCAATTTTTTATAACTAATGTTTCCAACTTATAATTAATTAACATCACAAGAAAATAAGCGGAGAGGGGAAAAAGAAATTTACTGTTCCGAGGCATATTCCAATGCCTGCTCAGTGAAGAAGTCTGCAACGACAAGTGTAGTCGCAGACCTATGGCTGTGGTCCACCACGAACCGGACGAAGGCAGCGACGACGTCAAGATCTTCTTTATTTGGTATGGTGAAGAAGTTGTGAAAGGAAACTGAACGGAACGGTGGTCGGAGACGAGCCGGAGATGGTCGGAAAGATGAGAGGGCGTGAAAGTTAAGGTTCTTCCAACATATGGGGTCAAGACTGGCTTCGTACCACGACCTGCACACCAAGGGAACTTGCATCAACAGTGCCTCCATACCTAATCTTCTCAACACTTCAACCAAGCAGTCTCTGTTCAGCTCTTCCCATTTCCTCTCCCCCATCTCTCTGCTTTTGGGTTCTCAAGTTCTTAGCAACTTTTTAAATACCCTGAGCTCATACGATCAGCACCAGCTGCATGCACCAAGAGTTTTCCTTTCTCTGCCTGAAATCTAGAGAGAATCACTAGCTCCCACCTACCTCTCTGGCCCCCATATCCTTTCTCCCAAAAGCTCTCTACCTACCCTCCTGATCAACTCCTCTTCCCTGATCCTCCTTTTCCTGCCAATTTTCTGTCATTTAATAATCTTTCTGTATCTATTAATTCGCTATTAGAATATAGATTCTTCTCAAGCCTTCCATCCTTTTTAAATGTTAAGATTATTTAAAATCTATATCATCTAGCCATGAAATGTTCAAAATGTCAGTATTGCATGTTTGTGGAATAATAATTGGTATGCATGAATATAAAGATATCGAGAACACGTAATCCAAACCTAGCACGTTAAGAGTCATGATACATGATTGAAAACGTCTATTATGTATGTGGGGGCAATGTACGTCAAATACAAGTTACACACCATGTGCGAAGACTTTTCTTGTCACTTTTTTTCTTTTGTTTCTTTCTTTTAACTTGCTTTGAGAGTTCTGGACACTTGTTGAATTATAAATTTGAATGAGTCTTCATTCAACAAAAAAGGGAAAAACAATTGAACTTGGGCAAGAAATTGACAAGGAAGATAACTGCATGCAGGCTTAATAATTAATTAGTTAATTAGCGGCTTACTTCATAATTTATTCTTAATTTTTCTAAGTTTCAATTGTTTGTGTAGAGTACTCAAGGAAATTCCTTATCCCAAAATATGAAAAAATCGAGGATCGGAATTGTAAAGTTAGATTGACATGTTACGTTAGATTGTAAAGTTATAATTTTTATTGTTAAATAGATCTAACATATCATATGAAATCATTTCAGTTTGTGAGTTTACTTTTGTGGGATCTTTTTATAGTTGTAGCACTTCTCCTCAAATCATGCTATTATGTAGCTAATTTAGAGCAAAGCATAGGCAAAAATAATTAATTTAGTGACCAATGAAATTAATACATAAATAAAAATGCAACAAGAACAAAATAAACATAGATTGCAAGCAAATATGAAAATTATATTTATAAGCTAGTTTGGAGGATGTGATGTACTTTTTATTTGAAAAATAAGTTTTAAATTAATTCTTTACAAATTAAATTATATGTGACATGAATAGTATATCCTCTGTACCAACATGTAGTATTTAGACGTTGAATTGAGTTGAGATTAATTAAGTTCTTTATAAATAATAGTGAGTTTTGTAGAGCCCACCTAAGATGGGTTTAGATATATTTGAATGTTAATATGAGTTTAGATGTATTTATGGAAAATTAAAAAAGGTTGTGGGTCCTGCGTGTAAAGATGTGTTGAATTGAAAGAAATTGTGGGTCTCACGTGGAAATAGGTTTTGAGTTGAGATAAATTTAATAATTTAAGAATTTGGTGTCTTGATGTTATACTCAATTTTAAATTAAATTGTACTAAATTTATCTAAGTTCAGTCCAACTTTCAAATGAGGCCTAATGAAACCGGAAAAAAATGAAGTGAGGCTCAGCCGCTCAATGGAAGGGAGGGGCCACACAGAGACGGGCTTCTCAGCATTCTAGAATGTACCCTGGTTTTGTTGTTTATCGAAGGATGTGTATATATGTAAAGTCCAGAGGCCCAAACACAAAGATGGGAAATTGTATATTACTGTCGTTAAACAATATAATTAGTATTCAAGACGTATGATGCTATAAAATTTACTTTCGGCAACATTCTCATGGCAGCATTGGCATGTTTACAAAATCTATAATTAGACTCGAGTCAATGCTGGCATTCCAGGATAAATAATCATTATTAAAGACAAAAGAAAAAGGAAGAAATGATTGAGCTTTTAAAGAACGTTCCAGACAGAATTGCAGGCTTGCTTCTCTTGTTTTCCTCCTAACAAAGTTTGCATGTCTCAAAGAGACAGGTAACTTTCCTTCTCAACATGACAAGCAATCTTGAATGACACTACTGCATAAACATTGTAGGAGAGATGTTGTTCACATCGGTACTTTTGTCATATTTGCGATTACTGTCTTTTACTTTTAAATGATTGTCGCGTCAACAAGTGTAACTAAAGATAACAAGATTTAGAATGAAATGTAGCATCGTTGAAATGCTATACATAAACAAAGAAACGATGCACTACATGTTTTCCCAAATTCTTAGTAAAGTAAAAGAAAAAAATGCAGTAATATGTTATACATTAATGGCATTGTCCTCAAAATAGCCACATGGACATGGCTATGCATAGTGTACCATATCTTCATGACAGAGATACGTGAGTTCTAGTTGATCTTCAGCTATCACAGTTAGATAATTCGGATTTCTTTCACTCGAGCATATCTTACAAGAATCAAGATGAGAAAATGTTACTTAGATTTTCTTTTTTCCGGACATCTGTTGAAAGTAAATGGGAAAACAAACCTCTGTTTGCTCAAACATCCACCAAAAACCCAAAACCCCCGACTCCAAGAATCCGATTCTCCACTGCGAGACTAAAAAGTCACTCAGGAAACTGTGAATGATTGTGCAGTATTTACAAATTTGAAGAGGCAATTCTCCCACGCCGAGAATGCACAAACAACCCAGCTACTACCTTACCCAACTATCTTCTAATTTTTTTGTCAGTTGAAACTAGACACCGAGCTAGTAATGTGAAATCTGCTAACAACCCTTCACCTTTCAGAAACGTTTATCAGACACCGCTATTATCGTTACTGTTGTGAGAAATCTCAAGTGCTGCAACTTTTGCACGATATGCTGCTGCTGCCATAGCAGTGTTTACCCTCTCACCCTGAGGAAGCTCACAGGCTTCACTCACGGAAGCAAATCTTACTTCAGCAGGAGGAATGAAACAGTCTATTGAAAGCCCTGGAACATTGAAAGCCACTTCCTCTATTGTCCATGCTTCTTCCATCCTGGTTTTTGTGTGGCTCATTGCTGTTTCTCCAAACCTGAAAAGGGTTACTACTGAACGACCGGAGTGAGCAATCATGACTCCCTCAACAGGCCTGTAATCGTCAAGGAATGAATTGATTGTAGTCTCCCAATACACAGCATCGCCTCCATTATTCTGAATGCGGGTCAAATGGGAATCTTCCAAGTGCACTAGGAGCCCTGTTTTCTGGCTGAAGTAGCCAAACAAGACGTGCCTTATGATCTCTGCCGGGCCTTCACTCCTGGCTTTCAGTGTCACAGGATCTGCACAGAGCTTGAGGATGAAACAATCTTCTCCATTGATCTTCTTCTCTCCAATGCATCTTGCATTGGTAAACATGCTTGCAGTGGTTCTAGGGTCAAGTCCCTGAAGAAGGAAAAACATATAAATTAAGTGCCTATGTGGGACGTGGTGGGAAGCAATTTGAGGAAATAATGGAATACTGGAGAATTAAGCCCATTAAGGTTCACCTGTAGAGCTCTGCGCAACGGTCTAACAGGCCCTTTTGCAGCATGTGCACCAAGCCAAGGTGTGTGCCTCCAGACAAGCTTCCCATTGCAACCGGCATGAACCTTGCTGCCACCAAGTGCAAGCTCTACATACCACATGTCTGGATTCATCTGCCACAGGACAAACCCGCCCGATTCTGCAGCTTTGGATGAGTTCCGGTTCCTTATGACCCTGTTGGCCGTCTCAAACTCAGAAGCTATCATCCTCACCTTCCCCATGGCATAGGCATTGTGGATGGTGTTTTGAAGTTTTTGCCCTCCAGAAGCTGCAGTGTACTGCTGCAATATGTACTGAGCAGACGAACTTTCCTGCAAAGTCCGCCAGAAAATCATGATTTATTAGCTGAAACAAAGGGAAAGCCTCAAAGAAATTAGAAAAATTGCTCAGCTTTCACCACGAATCTAGCCAGAAAAATGCTCAAACAGCATTCATCCCACTTCCCTCACTTGTTAAATGTATATAAAGGTATCAAATGCTCAGATTTCACTATCAAAACTACGAAATGAAACCTTCAGATTCGATTACACGAGCAAATCTACAATTATTTTTATATATTAAACGGACAATAAAAATTTTAAATTTTTGAAGAATAGATTTGACTTCAAAGAACTCATTCTTGTGTTGTGGGGATAAACAATTCAAGAAGCGTGGAAAAAAAAAAAAAAAAGTGACCCACATCCATTAAAACATTCAATAAAAATTTTTGCAACCTGAGGCTGCTCACTAACATTAAAGAAACTAAACATTGAAGTCAGAGAAAAAAATAAAATAAAACATTCAAGAATTAATTTTCTTACTCTAAATGTAACATGAAAGAAACTGAGCGAAACAATGAACACAGATAACACATGCAACAGAGACAACATAATATACAAAAGTGAGAGAAAAGATAAGAAAACTAACGATTGGAGTGTCTTTGATGCTAAGGTGAGGGAAAGGATCGGCGGAGCTAACGTGCACGGGTGCGAGCGGCGCACCCAAGACTCCAAGCAACAGCCTCAGATCCGACCGTTTATAGGCAGAGCACGAGACGGCAGGCGCCCTTGAGAGCTGGCCCATCTTCATCCACTGTCCCCACCTTCCTTCCATCCTTGAATCCTCGCCGTCCGTGCCGTCTGGACCTTCCTTCAACGGCGACAAGGCCTCCAGTGGCCTCAAGTTCCCAGATCTCGGAATCAACGTCTCCGGCTGCGCACTGTGGTGGCCCTTCCTCCTCCGCCGCAGCAAGCTCGACATGGGTGACCCACTTCTCGCCGGACTCTTCGCCCTTGACCTCCCCGGCGACAACCCTCTGACGACCTCTTCCTTTAGCGCCGAAAAGAAACCCTGCTTCCTCTCCATTTTTACACACTCAAACACCCCACCAAACTCAATGTCACAGATAAAGAACTGAATAAGGAAGAACGAAGCGAATCAGAGTGCTCTTAACTCTTAAGAGCCAAATGCTAAAAAGACAGAGAGAACAAAGCCTACTGAAAAGCTAACTGCGAGAGAGAGAGAGAGAGAGATAAAGCAGAGAGAGAAGAATGCCGTTTTGAAGAAGGAAATTGGGCAATGATATGTAGGCCAGTAGACTGTTGTTATTCTGCTCCCTTTTTTTTGGTTTAATATTCTTAAATATATAATAATAATAAATTCTATAACTTTTTCTCTTCGTGGGGCTGGGTTCTGAGAGGAAGGACGAGACCCTGGGAAAATATTTTCTCGTGATGGAAAGTGAGATGGAAAATCTTCAACCATGTTATTTTTTAACTTCCCGTGAGTCGGATGATACGGCAGGAGAGCAGCAGTGTTCAGGGTCTTCGGCGCCTTTGGCAACGGTCAAAGGACAAAATTAAACAAATGTTTTGTTTCTTTAAGGAAAATATTTAATATGGAATTTTTATTTCTCAGTGCACATCAATGATGGTCTTTATGTTCCATAATCAGCATACTAAGCACGCTGCAAAGATGGGGTCGTGTTTTTTCTTTTTCTTTTTTAATTTTTTTTAAACTTTAATTGAAAGATTAATATTGATATATTTTATATCTTATATTTATTGAGTAGTCTTTTAAGATGGCAAATAATGCTTAGGCACTCCTTCAAGATAGACTCGAGTCACATTTTGATCTCAAATTCAGTTTTAGATACAATTTTGGGAGTCGTTTCAATTAAAGTACTTGAACGAAATATTTTGATATCAGTATCACTTCATATACCGTTTTGAGATAATCCATATATATAAATTATATTTCAAAATAACATCAGTACAAATCTTAAAAAATTAAAATACATATTTATAAAACTCAATAAATGAGTTGGGATGGTCAGAAGTCTCTTTGACATCAATTGAACATACAATATAAAATCTTAGGTGATTCCATTTAATTTTGTGGGTCATACAAATGATTTCTTAAAATGTGAAAGGTCGTCGACTTAGGGGTGGGCAGTGGGGGCCCGCCCCTCGCATGGGCAAACGGGCTACGCTGCACCACCCATGCAGGGGTGGGGTCCCCTGCCCCACGCTAAATACTCTAAGCGGGGGCAGGGCGGGGTGGGGTTGGAGCGAGGGTGAGGGGCGGNNCCCTGCCCCATACTCAATATTTATATTTATTTATATTTTACAAATTGTATATATATAAATATATATTACAATTTATTAAACTTATTCACAAGAGTGCGGAACTTATTCACAAAATTGCATATGAAAGGGTGCCCCCACGCCTGCATATGCGGGTAGCCCCCCTCAGTCGACGTTGATGTAAGCTAGACACTTCATGAAGTACAAAGCCCTTTACCCCAATAGGTTTTATGCAACCATAAATCGTAAATTATCAAACTAATTTCAATCTGGTTCATTTGAGATCTTTCGAAATGTTATATATCTCATTTCATGCGTTGGTCTAACTCTCTTGCTCAATATCATAAAAAAGTGATCTGATATACTCTTGATCTCAAACTCTTATCATTTCGGTTTGTAACTTATTGATGTAGTTCATTATAAGTGGTGTTGATACTTCTTCTTCTTCTATCAGGGCTGAATACCAACAATATGGTCGAATAACCCATGGTGGTGCTTGCATGGGTGGTGGTGTTATACTTTGATGCTCATTCATAGCTTAAATAGTAAATAAAGTATAAAAAATGTAAATAGAGAGACATAAAAAATTACGTGATTCGACATTAAAGTCTACGTCTACGGATCTTTTGAAAGCAAAATCGATTGTATTTGATAATTATACAAGTGCTCTTAGCTCATTATATCTCAATTAACATTGTGTATACATTGGAGGAGAGGATGAGGAAGATGAAGATGATGCCTAGCCCTTTAGTATGTAGAAGTTGACAACTCCCAATTTACCTTGTCCCTTAATATAGAGAAGATTATGCTTATTTCTTGTCCCTTAACTTCATGTTCTTTCTCACTATTCTAGTTATCTTTCCTCTCTCTTACATCTTGTCTAGCTTTATGTCTCAAGTATTTTTGTCTCTTCCTTCTTCCCTTTGACGATGCACTTTCAATAAGCAATGCATGGGTTGGGCTATGTTACATTTTATACCCAGCAAGTCGTTCCATACACCAAGTCGTTAACCAACCAAATGGAACCTACTTAAAATGTGTCATAAATATGTGTAATTGGAATGACGAAGAGTTACTTAAAATTTCCCAAACATATTCAAAGTGATCTCTGATTATTCATACCATAATCTGACCTAAAGAATAGAACAATTTTATATATTGTACTACCATTTCACTCTCATCTCAATATATGAAAAAAGACATATTTATCGTCATTAAATGATCCTTTATTAGATGATTTTTTACCATTTAATAATAATAAATATATCATATTTTATCTATTAAAATAAAAATGAGATGAAAATATAATGTTACCAATTATTTCTTCTCGGAGTACTCTTTCTTTGAAAAGTCCTACGGCACCCAAAATGAATAGCCCCCTTTTGTGTGTCAAAGAACGTGTCCATTAGCCATGGCATAGAAGGAAAAAAGCAAATTCTCAATCACATCGCTAATCACGGAAACATGCAAAAAAGGTCTTTTAACTTCAATTTCAAACTGCATTTACAGCATTTTTGTCATTTACGATTGGAGTTTACATTTGGCTGTGACTGCAAACTAACATTGACTTAAGACACTATTAATTTGGCATCTTTGTGCTGACTTTTGAAAAAGCACTCCATGACAAATATTTTTGATCATCAACCTCACCAAAATTAAAATTAAAAAAAAATAAGGGTTTATCATAAACTAACAAAAAGAATTATTTAACTAAATATATGAATGAAGAGTAATTATATTTACCAGCCTCTTACACCACACACCCATACACGTGGTTGTTAAGTTTTTTTTTTTTTCTCTTTTCTCGAGCTTCTCCCAAAACAGCAGTATCTCCTCTCCGTACAAATATCTCTCTCTCTATGCGAATATCTTCATGCGAAGACTTACTGTAAATCTCACATCTCTGTAAATCTCGTCTCTCTCAGGCTCGTCTATTATTTTCTTTTACTTAATTAGATTGATGGGGTTGTTGGGAGGGGGGGTGTTTGATAGGAACAATAATTATTCAAAATAAGACAACCAGATTGTATTTCTACAAATTAAACCACACAACAGTACGAACCTGAGTATGGACCTGTTTTTTTCTTGCTACAGATAAACCCGATTGGTTGATGTGTTGTGATTCTTAGCCACTCAAAGCATCATTTCTCAGTAGGCCATGAGAGATTACTTGAGATTTTCTATCTCTTTCTTATTTTGTAAATTTTTTGTAGCCATCGCTCCATGTGCAATTGGAGATCAATTGGAGATAGGATCACTGGTGTTCTTATCTATTGACAAAAACATTGATTTTCTCGTACTGAGCCTTTAATCTAGAGTGGAGGGGGTAAGAGGATGGTAGGTTTTTGTTTAGAACCGAGAAGTGGAGAAATCAAACCTGTGTATGGTGTAAAAAATAAAACCAGCTTATGTATAGAATTTTTCATAAGCTAATTAATATTCATTATAAATCATAGTAATATCGTTCAATTTAATGACTTTATTTTGATCTTATAGCAAATAAAGTAAATGGTTTGGGAATGAGATGTCAAAGATCATAATTGGGAGATGAGTTTGGCCGAGAGTTTCTGGAAAGTTAATGCTCACATTCTCGATTCAAATATAGAGAATGGTTCTTAAATGACAAGCTTCTCCTACGTACCTTAATGTAGATGGTGTACTGTTTCCTTAAAAGATCAGGAGTGGGGATAATTCTAAGGGATCATGTGATGGGTAGTGTGTTGATGTTAGGCAGACATACCTTTCATGGCCTCTCAAGAAATATTAAAAAGTTACATAAATTACTTATCTAGGAAATTATTAAGTTGTCCAAAACTATGAATGATGAGGCAGTCTCGGCGGGATCCTATCTTGAAATGCTATACCATTAAAATTGTTTATATAAATACTATTTTTTTTTAAAAGAAGATGACAGTATTCCTATTTTATTAATAACCTTTATTTATGGCCAAGGATTCAAGATAGAGTTGGACATTAAATACAGTGAGATTGACAAGCTGATGTCTATACTTATCCAAATGATGGTAAAAAGTGTTAGAAAATTGTAATAAATATTGGCCGGCCTTTAGCTTTCTGATTGTACGCGAAGTTAGGCAAGAAGGCTGGCCCCATCGACACACGTAGAAGTGGACTGGGCACCAAACGAAAACTACACTTCACCAAGTCAATACTCAGAAACAGATACTCTCAAGCTTTCAAACACAGAACCAGGTTCCAGTATTGTTGGCTCCATTACAGGAAAAAGATAAAAGAATTAACTCCTCCGTTGTTTAACAGATACTAATAACAGCAACCCTACAGAACAGAACCCAACCCAGAATAGTCCACTTATATATATATATATATATATATATATACATAATATCAAAACTTTATAATAATTAACTTTTACGTACTTATAAGAAGTAATATGATTTATTGTGTCATTTTTTTAATAAAAAATAATTATTTTGATCAATCACATTAATGAAGCGTATAAAAAATACGTAAAAGAATTCTATATATTATTATATGAGAAATGATATTTGTTCTATAAATGCACATACTATTTTTTAAAAAATTAAATAAATAGAAAAAATATATAAAAATTAATAATTTTTTAATAATAAATTTTATTATTTTTTAAAAATGGAAAATATCTATTATTATTATTGTATGTATGGATTTTGGGGCTGTGGCAGTATATCTGACAAGAAGACAAAAATTGCTTTGGGCTTCTCTTTCAACAGCTTTATTATTGTTGGTCCCTGTACCCTTCAATCGCTTTTATCATCGGTGGATGGGCCATTGAATCTTTCTTTAATATTTATCACCTATTGGCTACTAATCAACCAGGCTTGCCGTTTGCGGTTGTTGAGCCGTTTCTGTCTTCCTTTTTCATTTTTTAAATTGTTTTATAAAGAATATTTTATTATTTAGAAAAACGATTTTGTAACCAAAAAATAAAATTTCACAAAAATAATTCACAAACTTACGTGTATTGATATAATATATAATATAATATATCTAACGTATCATATAAAATAATATTAATTTATATGTTTATTTCCGGGTGGCTACGAACATATTACCTGGAGCTATACAAGTCTGCAATTTGCCCCATTTGCTGCTACAGTCTGCGTATGGAGCTTGAGGTATTGTGATTATAGTTTTCGTGCATCTACAGTCTCTAAAAGGGTTGCGGCCCACCCGGACAACTCCCCGGGTGTAGGAACCCTTCTCCCCCCGGCCTCTTTTATGGCCTCGCCCAAATTGGCTACAAAACTACAACATCCATACAGTGTAATTAAGAGATGCTTACAGAAAGAAGGATGCATGCAATTATGCAATGCATCAGCTTGTTGATCTCTTTTCCAAGGTCTCCATGGTGATCAATAGTTGACCAGATGATCCATAGACCGTGGTGTTGATAGTAAAGATCATATCCATCCTTGATTTGATTTAAAAATATAGTACAGATAATTAAATTTATTTCTTTCTATTTAAATTTTTGAGATTAGTAATGATTTTCACATGGTATCAGGATTTTAAGTTCAAATCCTGAATCTCCGTACACTCTATTTTATTTAATTAAATATTTTATATGTTGAACTAACTTATTGAGACAGAGTTTAGTCCACACATAAGGAAAGTGTTATACTTATAATATAAATAAATAAATCTATTTCTTCCGATTAACTTAAATTTTTAATAATATTAGTATTGATTTTCACAATCAATAACGAAATTTTGCAAAACATAAAGCCGACACTAAAATTTATCGTGGTTTGGGCACTATAGTATAAGTCCACACGAGGTCTAGAGGTGAAATCAACAATAAAATGGGTAATATACAAGCTCTCAAGTTCTCTAATAAAATGAGAAAAGATGGAGGCGAGGAGATCAAGGACAACTTCTACGTTTTAATTCTTGTATTTACCTTGTCCCATATCAAAATATTTGTATTATGTTTGATCTCATCCTAGGTTGTCCCCAATACACGATGTTAAGATGGTAGGGGTGGACATTGACAGTACTGGACAGCCTAATGATGAATCTTGTATATATACAAGGTGGTCCAGAACATGGTGGCCGTTTCAAATGCTCTAATTAAGAAGCTTTTAATACATCAACCATAAATGAAAGTTGGTTTTTTGTATAACATCAACCATAATGTACGTGCATGTCTTCTTCAGTTGTTCATGTAATATATTCCATGCATGCATGCAGGGTATGGTTATGATGGCTTTAAGATTCTTCCATTCATGGCCCAACAAATAAGTAAAGTCCATTAAACAAAAGGGTCTTCTACGTATTTATGACATCCTAACATCTTTTAATTAATTTCCGGACACATGCATATATGCATGACTTCTCATAAAAGATAGATCAACATGTACGTAGTAGCATCAAGAATTTAGAAGCGAGACTTAGGTGTGGCTTGGATGGTAAGATGAGATAAAATAATTTTAGATAAAAGTTGAATAAAATATTATTAGAATATTATCTTTTAATATTATTATTGTTTTGAGATTTAAAAAAGATAAATTGTTTATTATATTTTGTGTAAAAATTTGAAAAATGTAATGATAAAATAAGATGAAACACTTTCACTATCCAGACAGAACCTTATGAACCGATCTAGAACTTCCAGATAATAATTAATTGTGATTGGAAGCGGAGGCATGAAACCTATAAGTACCAATCTATTTATGTTCTTACAAATTAATCATATGTTGACGTGTAGGATTACATCAACAATTTAACATATAAATTTAATAATAAAACTTACCCCGATTAAACTATTAAGATAAATAGTAGTTTTACATAGTACCACTTAATTCTTTCCATTAGTTTAAAAAATTTTAAAATAAATACTTAATAGTGATTTCACAGCCACAATTAATGAGATATATAGAAGCGGGCAAATGATAAGACACGATATGGTTATAAACGTGAAGAAAAGAGATAATGGAAAGAACTTCTTGCTCTATTCTCATTGAAGAAGGAAACAGATACAAAGATGCAGAACATATATACAACTTTTGGTGTGTACTGCAATATACCAGAAAGAATAAGACAACAATATTACAACTAACTCTGACATTGTACTATCTTCCTACATGAGTGAAAAAATTTCTAACAGACTACCTCCACTAACACAACAGAGTAGTAGGAAGTTCCTCCATTATCTTCAAACAGAGTCTTGGTCTACTGCTTTGTATCTCAGCTACAAGGAAATGTGATGGACTTTACTTCTTCAATGTATTTTCTTTGAGACTCTCCCTCAAGATATGCATAAATATTAAGAACACCCATCTTGAATAACAGAAAATGAAAAATAGAAGCTGATAGTGTCTTGGTAAGGATATCTGCCAACTGAAACTTTGAAGCCACATGAACCATGGTAATGATCCCACTCAAGACTTTCTCCCAAACAAAGTGGCAATCTAATTCTACATGCTTAGTTATATCATAAAAATGGGATTTTTAGTCAAATGAATTGCTGATTGGCTATCACAGTAGAGAAAAGTTGGTTTTTCTTCATGCACATTAAAGTCTTTCAACAAGAAAGTAAGCCAAACAATTTCACAACTCGTGTGAGCCAATACTCAATATTCTGCCTCAACAGATGATCGAGACACAGTGGGTTGTTTCTTGGACTTCCAACTAATCAACAAGTATCCAAGAAATATACAAAAACCAGTCACTGACTTTCATGTCTCAAGACAAGATGTCCAATCCGAGTCACTATAAGTTTTGAGGTACATACCTAACCTAGAGGAGTAGAAAATTCCTTACCCAATTGATCCCTTCAAGTATCTAAGTACTCTATTGACTATATGCAAATGTTCTTTCATAGGTTTATCCATAAATTGGCTCAAGACATTGACTACATACGTAATATCAGGCCGGGTAATGGATAAGTAGATGAGCCTCCCAATCAATTTATGATAGCTTGTAAGAGCACTCAAGTAATCCATGGAAGTGTGAGATAACTTGTGATTCTGCTCTATTTGAGTATTAATAGGCTTGCTTCCTAGTAATCCAGCATCCTCTAGAATTTCTAGAGTATACTTCCTTTGACAGACATGAATGCCTACAGATGACCTTGCCATTTCCAGCCCAATAAAGTATTACAGAGTTCCTAGGTCTTGAATCTCAAATTGGGTATGAAGATGACTTTTGATGGATTCAATGATTGCCAAGTAGCTACTCTCCAATATGATATCATCCACATATACAAGAAGAGCCACAAAACCAGATTTGTCATTTTTAGTAAACAATGAAGAATCTGATTTCGATTGATCATGAAAATGAGAGATGGAGTGAACTTAGAATTCTATTGCCTAGAGGCTCTTTTCAAGCCATAAAGGGATTTGTGTAACTTCCATACAAGTTTCTTTTCTTCGGTATGAGATTCCCCCTTGAGCTGAAAACCAAAAGGAAGGTCCATGTATGTCTTCATCAAGATCACCATGGAGGAAGACATTGTAAACATCAAGCTGATGCAAATGCCAACCATGGATAGCAGCTTAAGGTAGGAATAATCTCACTGTAGTGAGTTTGGCAATAGGACTAAAAGTTTCTTGATAGTTGAATCATTCTCCTTGAGTGTAGCCTTTAGCTACCAAACGGTTTTGTGTTTATCAATGCTACCATTAGACTTTAACTTAGTCTTAAATACATACCTGCAACCAATGCTTTTCTATCCAGGTGGCAAGGAGGTGATGGTCCAAGTACCATTAGCTTTAAGTGCCGAAAGTTCATATTGAATGGTTTTTCTCCAACGATCAGAAACAATAACTTCATCATAGGTTTTTGGCTCATGGATAAGAGAAAGAGATAATGCATAAGACTTATAAGAAGGTGAAAGATGATTGTATGAAAGATGAGAAGCAAGTGGATGAATGTTAGAAGAATGATGTATCTGATCTAGTGATGAGGCAGCAGCACAATGGTAGTCATGCAAATATAATGGTGCATGCTTAACTCGATCAGACCTCAGAATGGGAACAAGCTATGGAAAAGTGTAAGGAGGAGCAGTATCAATGGGGAGAAGATCTGAATTGATAGGTAATAAGTGAGAAGATGTAGAAGAGTTAGGTGAAAGTAAAGGGAATTCAGGATTGTTAGGCTCGGGTTCAACAAGTTCATCAGAAAAGATGTTTTGAGTGGGAGGGGATGTAAAAGTAGAGGAAGGAAAGGAAATGTCTAGAAGGAGTGGTGGCAATGTGAGACTTAAGGGATTGGGATCTAAATTCGTGGCGGAATCATATTTTTGGAAAGGAAAGGTTAATTCCAAGAAGTCACATCCCAAGAAGTGGAGATAGTGTGAGTGTTTAAGTCATAGACCTTATAACTGTTTACTCCAGCTGGGTAACCAAGGAATATGCATGGTTTAGCTCTCGGATCAAGCTTGGTCATGTTATGTTTGAGGGTAGACACATAGCACAAACAACCAAAAACTCTCAAGTTTGCATAGGAAGGCAAAGAACCAAACAAAATTTCACAAGGAGTTTTATTTTTCAGAATGCAAGATCCTACTGATTAAGTAAGTGGCTGTCAATATAGCATCACCCCAGAATTTTAGTGGAAGATAAGCTTAAAAAAGTAAGCCTCTAGCCACATTGAGTAAATGTTGGTGTTTTCTCTCCACAACCCCATTTTGTTATTGGGTATAAACACTAGTTTTTTTTTTTATATAGAAAATCTCATTGGTATTGAAAAAAATATGGCATATGAAACTCCATATCATTGTCTGTTCTAATTTGTTTAACCTTTGAGTTGATTTGGGTTCCTACAATTTTAATAAAAGACTGTAGAATTTGTTTAGCCTCTGATTTAAATTTCATTAAGTGAACCCAAGTTACTCTACTATGATCATCAACAATTGTAATAAAGTATTGATGTTCTTGCAAGGATGGTTGAGAATAGGGACCCCAAATGTCACAATGTATTAAGTCAAAGATTGAAGAAGAACAAGTAGTACTGCTAGTGGAAAAGGGAACTCTCTTTTGCTTAGCCAAATGGCAAATAGTACAATGACTTAAGTCTCTACATTTTACATCAGGAAATGAGGATTGAATTAGATTCATCATTTGATTTGACAAATGCCCTAGTCTAAAGCGCCATACATCAAATTCTTCTTGTTTCATTGCATGGCAGACCCAAGAGTTGGATTGAGCCATCAGAGAGTTAGTTGGGGCTAGAAGTCCTGTGTCCGTGAGAGCTAGGTAGAAGGTAATAAAGACCATGACAATTTTTAGCAAGTCCAATCATCATCCATGAAGAAAGGACCTGTATAAATCAATGATTATGCAAGAATACAATGCATAGAGGAGAGTTATGAGTGATTTTGCTGACAGATAATAAATTAAAAGTGAAGGAAGGAACACAGAGAATATTTTTTAGTATGATTTCATTTTAGAGTTGCACAGTTCTATGTGTGTGACAGCAACCTTAGTACCATTGGGTAATTGGACGTGGGCTTGGATGGTACAAGTGATGGTGGTGAATAATGAAGGTGAATAAATCATATGATCTGTGGCACCGATGTCTATTATCCAAGGTGCTAAATGTGTAACAGAATATAGAGATGGATTAGAATAACTGTGATCAAAATTTGAGAAAATGGAAGAGTGTGAGGATGGTATACCTACCATGTTTGAGTGGTGTTTGTGAGATGGTTTGGACTGCTCGGGTGCTAGAGAGGAAGATGATTGACCATAATTGAGCTGTGGTGTCTCACTTTTGACAAAAGCCATGAGTTTCTGAATTTGGTCCTGAAGCAATGATTGATGTGGTGTCTCACCATTCTTTTGAACTTGAGTCCCTTGATATAAGACTTGATTTGCTGAATGAGTCAAGAGTGAGCCATTACTGCTAGAATACCCAAGTTTGGACTTTGTAAATTTGAAGTTTGGTATGAAACCGACAAGCCTATAGCACTTTTCTCGAGCATGACCAAATTTCCCACAATGTTGGCATGTAATCTAAGTCTTATCTCTTATCTTAGCTTGATTGTGGACAACTACTAGTGCTGAAGGTTCAACAATGGGCAGCACTAGAGCACGTGCTTCCCTTTGTCTCTCTTCTTGTAAGATCATAGAGAAGGTTTTGTCTAAAGAGGGAATGGGACTCATAAGTAGAACCTATCCCTTGATGCCTTCATAGGAATCATTCAAGCCCATTAAAAATTTCAAAACATAGTATGAGACTTGTACCTCACTAATAGAGCTGAGTGCCTTGCATGTGCAGAGTCTACAAGAGCAGCATGGTAGTGGTCTATAGTTGCACAACTCCTCCCAAACGACATTGAGTTGGGTGAAATACTCACTAACCAATTGTGTTCCTTGAATAATGGTTCCAAGTTGTTACTGCAACTAATATATTCTCACATTATCAGGTTGAGAAAAACGTGTTTTAAGCTTCTCCCAAACCTCCTTTGCAGAGTTGATGTAAAAGACATTAGAAGCTATGTCTTTCGAAATAGAGTTAAGAATCCATGAAAGGATTAGATTATTGTCGTGTAGCCAAGAGATGTAGAGAGGATCAGTCAGTTCTGGAGTTGGGATACTCCCATAAAAAAAGCCCAACTTATTTTTGATTGAGATGGCTAGAGTGAAGGAACGTCTCCATGAGATGTAGTTTGATCCCGTGAGTGGGGGTGAGATGACTACAATATGAGTATTGTCACTATGATGAAGATATAAAGGTTTCGTTGGGTCTTTTGTAGGCGATATGGGGATATTGTGAGCAAAGGAATCGATGTTTGCCATTGATGATGATAAACGAAAGAGGAAAGGTTATATGCACTAAAGGTGTTTGTGAAAAATCCTGAAAGATGATGGAGTGACAACAGAAGATCGCTATGCCTGCTCTAACACCATGGTAAAGAGTGAAGAAAAGAGAGAACTTCTTGCTCTATTCTCATTGAAGAAAATAGATACAAAAATGCAGAACATGTATACAACCTTTTGGTGTGTACTACAGTATATCAAAAAGCATAAGACAACAATATTACAGCTAACTCTGACATTGTACTATCCTCTATACATGAGTGAAAACATTTCTAACAAACTGCCTCCACTAATGCAGCAGAGTAGTGGGAAGTCCCTCCTTTATCTTCAAATAGAGTCTTGGTCTGCTGCACTATATCTCGGCTACAAGGAAATGTGATGGACTTTACTTCTTCAATGCATTTCCTTTGAGAAGAATGAAAATGTTATAAACAGAATCTACAAAACCCAACTCTCTAAAAATCACGAATGATATTCCTCTCTTTATGCTCCGTTTGGATAGCGAGAGTGTTTCATCTCATCTCTATTACAACTTTATTAAATTTTCACATAAAATATAATAAACAATTTAACTTTTTCAAATTCTAAAACAATATTAATATTAAAAAATAATATTTTATTCAACTTTCAATTTTCATCTAAAAGTATTTCATTTCATCCCATTATCCAAATCGCACTTAAATCAATCCTCGGAGGATATATAGGAGCTAGCTATTTTGTTCGCAATACTAAGAGCGGGCCTAAATTAAGACAACAATTGGGTCTAAAGATATAAGTGAGTTATGCTATGTACAATCATTTTTGTTTATTCTTTACGCACTTCACTAATGTGATTGGTTAAAATAGCTATTTTATATTAAAAAAAAGTGACGCGGCCAATCATATTAATAAAGTGTATAAAAAATACGTAAAAATAACTGCACATAGAATTTTTATATATAAATATTCGATTGGATCGACATGCGAAAGATGGTCGCTTATGAGCTGATAGCCTAAAACCAAAAAGATTAGTACACTAATTTACATTAAATCTATATCTTTTCATCAGTTTAAACTTTTTAACTAGTGTGTTTAGAAGACAAAGTAGCACTAGGTCCTAACTTAATTAGTTTATTTTATCCAATCTTTGACATTATCTAGAGATTTTCACCTCTAGCTTTAGGAAGAGAACGTACTTCCTAACAATAATTAGTAGTTTATATTTTAATATTTTCCTCCTTTAAAACTTACCATATATAACTTTAATTCAATTTACTTATTTATCTATCTTTGCTCAATTTAGCATCATTTTTCCTAATTTCCCCACATGTGAGATAATTAAACAATGTACGTTTTACCTCGAAACAAACATAATCTTGCATGTTTCTCTCTCTCTCAAAACACACACACACACACACACACACACATATCTATCTATTATAATAAGTGCCTATGCGCTTACTACAGTAAACAACAGTTAAATTGTCGTTCCGTTTCCGTAATTTCATTTTACACAGTAACATTCCGTTTTTATTTTCGTTAATTTACACAGTAATATAATAATTCGATTCCTACACAGTAATGAATAGTAAGATAATAATTGATTCCTACACAGTAATGAATAGTAAGATAATAATTCAAAACCTGCACAGTAATGAATAGTAAACAACAGTTAAATTGTCGTTCCGTTTCCGTAATTTCATTTTCCACAGTAACATTCCGTTTTTATTTTCGTTAATTTACACAATAATATAATAATTCGATTCCTATACAGTAATGAATAGTAAGATAATAATTCAAAACCTGCACAGTAATGAATAGTAAGATAATAATTCAAAATATTACTATTTGATTCCTGCACAGTAATAAATATTAAGATAATAATTCAAAACCTGCACAGTAATGAATAGTAATGATAATAATTTGAAATAATAATAAAAAATTTAAAATGCACAGTAAAGATAATAAAAAATTCGAAATCATCGAAAATTTCCGTCAATACACAGTAACAATGCACAGTAATATAATAATTCGATTCATGCACAGTAATGAATAATAAGATAATAATTCAAAATAATAATAAAAAATTCAAAACGCACAGTAAAGATAATAAAAATTTCGATATCGTCGAAAATTTTCATCAATACACAGTAACGATGCACAGTAATATAATAATTCGATTCCTGCACAATAACGATAATAAAAAATTCGAAATGCACAGTAAAAATAATTATTTCTTCTTCTTTCTTTCTTTTCTCTTCCCGTGCGTTTTTCTTTTCTCTCCCGTGCTTCTTTCTTCTTTTCTCTCTCTCCCCGTGCTCTCCCTTTCTCTTTTCCCCTTCCCGTCGCCCCTATTTCGGCCGGCCATTGCACCCCCGTCCGGTGGAGGTGTCGTACACCACCCACCCAGTTTTCTTCCCCTCTCACCGGTGAACATCCCCACCAAGTTTCACCTCCATCCGAGCCACCGTTAGCCACCTACAGCCCATCTAAGCCGCACAGTTTTGAGCCGTTTTCGGCGCCGTCGCACCACCTCCGCCCACCATCTCTTCACAGCTTCTTCCCCTACCTTTTGCCGACCTAACCACCTAATTTCAGCCCCGATCCGTTGCCGAAGCACCACGAGCTCAACTCCGATTTGGCCTTTTTCCGCTTCCACCGCCGTTTCCACTGCCACCCACGGCCAAAACTCACTTCCCTTAGCTTCATAAACATCTCAAGGCCAAAGTAAACTTCTTCACCAGAACAACAAAACCACTTTTGCACATGTATTTTTTGAAAGAGAAAAAAAAATTGATTTTTTTGGGTGCTGAACATGTATTTTTGTTGTGTATTGACAAATCTATATGTATTTTTATTGTGTATTGACAGATTTATATCTATGATCAACACGCAGGTGACCTTTGCTAAGCTTCTATATGTATTTTTGTTGTGTATTGACAGATCTATATCTATGATCAACACGCAGGTGACCTTTGCTAAGCGAAGGAAAGCTACACGAGTTTTGCTGCAATTCAAGGTATTCACCAGAACAACAAAACCACTTTTGCACATGTATTTTTTGAAAGAGAACAAAAAAAATTGATTTTTTTGGGTGTTGAACATGTATTTTTG
The DNA here is from genome assembly GCA_011037825.1 of Carya cathayensis. Taxonomy (NCBI): domain Eukaryota; kingdom Viridiplantae; phylum Streptophyta; class Magnoliopsida; order Fagales; family Juglandaceae; genus Carya; species Carya cathayensis. The sequence continues at coordinate 233,435 of QGSO01000141.1, read as the reverse complement.
TTGTGTATTGACAGATCTATATCTATTCCTTTAGTTCTATTAGTTTTCACTTTAAACGTAGAAGTGAATGCAACCCTCATCTGCGCAGAATATGATTTTAGCTACCAAAAATAAAATAGAGCACACAGAATATCTACAAGAAGATAGATACACAATATAAATATTTGTGAGATATTATTTTATTATCTCAAAACAAAATTACAGAAATTTGAGGCTCTTCGCCTCATTCTTCAAACGATCTTGCTCCTCTAAAATTTGCGTGGCATCTCTGTCTAAAGGAGTAGGCAATCTAAAAGAAGAATTAAGCAAGGATTTTAATTTCCTATTCTCTTACTTAACTGCTTCTATCTTCATTTGAGACTCCTGAAGAAGTCGCTGAAGGATAGAAATTTTCTCATTGAGTTTGTCCAAATCATAAGGTTTGGATTGTAGTCGCTGAGAAAATGCATAAATACTTGAAGAGTAATGGGTACCGAGATTTACAAGGTCGTAGATAGCTTCAACATCTGACTTATTAGTCAGATCATTATTGTATTGTATTGAAGCACCCGTAGTAGAAGCAGGAACAGCTGATGAACAAGGTGCGTAATACCTTATATATTGGCCATGAGAACATTGCAGAGTCAGAATGCAGAAAGATATTGCAGAGTAAGAATACAGTATTATTACAGAAAAGTGAAGAAGATGAGATGCGAATGAAGGTGAGCTGAATATCTCTTTTATAGAGAAAATTATGACTAAGCACCTCTATTGCTTCACGAGAGATGTAGCATCATAGCTCTGCGGCGCCTGACAGCTACAGAAAAGCTGAAAAAGCTTGCGGTGCTTGTCTGATCTAAAAAGCTGGCCACCGTTTTTGTTGAAAAATGAGGTTAGCGGTTTAACATTGCTGAATTCTTCACTAACTGTGTTATTTACAATTTGCGGTGCTTTCCCAGTTTGCTGCTTTCCGTCGATGGTGGTGGAAATCTACAAACTGATTTAAACTACATCAACATGCCTTGCACATTCCAGTTACCTAGTATATATATATATATACATACCAAAAGCAAATGTTTCCTCATAGCTACGAATAGATTCGGACTAATAATACTTTCAGGACCACGTAGATTCTCCCAGCTTCATGTGTTTGGTAGGTTGTCACTTGTCATATTATAGGAATGACCCAAAGTTGCAAAAAGGGGAGCCTCCATCAAATATTTTTATATGGATTTCCTTGTTGTTAGTGCACGGTTTAATCTCCAGTCAAATAAATGGTGATGGTCCACTGCAAATAAAATGAGCATTCGCAACGAATTATTAGCGATAAAAATGTTTTATTTATTTACTTAAATAGATTTATTTTGATACAAAATGGTCATTTTGACAGAAAATAACTAACAATAGTAACTAAACAATTTTCTTGTAATGTGGATGAGAATGGAATTCGAATCCATGACTCCAAAATTTGTTTGGAGTTTTCCAGGAAAGTATACATATATATATTTGCTATGACTTACCCTTTTTTGGTTAAAAGCGAATTAGGTCCCTCCTATGTCAATGCCACTTGGCTTGGTCGATATTGAATTGGTGAATGATGACTCTGCATATTACTCATGAGTCATGTGATGAAACATTGTCTACTACCCCACAACAATGCAGCTTCCATTAATTGAGAGATCGAAACCTAGCTAGCTAGCTGCAGGTACCATGCATGCAGTGCCCACCTTACACAGCAAGTGCTTACCATGCAATCGTCCCTAGCTGGCTACATCAATGCAAGTTGCAGAGGGATTCTCCCATTTGTTTGGTCCACCAATATTAATGCTCATTTACGCAGCCTGTAAAGCATGGTCATGTTGTTGCAGAATGATCGAATTAACTTGGTCTAACAATACTGAAGAGGGAGGAAATTAACAGCTAGCATAGGCATGCAGATGATCACGCAGAGATCACAGAGAGAGAAGGAGAGAATTGTTCTTGGGACGTACTGTTCATGAGAATCACAAAGCATAATAGCTTGGAAGATTTCTGAATGTGACGTCCTTAATTATATGCTGATGCCAAAAGATATGCCTTCTCAAAACTAGGTGTCAGATTGCGACTCCTCCCATTGCATGCATGCACATGATTGATGTAGCCCACACGTACACATTTAATTTAACCCATAGAGTTGGGGATTTTTAAAAGGAATGTCATGGTCGGTAGGGCCGAAGTCGATCGGTTTCATTAGGTTAACCCAATTGCCCGTACATGATTTTCGAGCTAGCTATACCCTAATTTATGATGAATTATATATATATATATATATATATATATATATATATATATATATATGTATATTACACTATCATTCTATTTATTTTAGATAAATGCTTTAACTATAAACAGATTTAATAAAAATAAACTCATAAACTAACGTAATTTAATGTAATACGTTATATTTAAAAGTTATTTTTATTATAAAATAAATATAATGTATCATATGAAGTTATATTAATTTATAAATTTACTTTTATGAAATATTTTTCTTTATTTGAATGTACATATTGACATCGTATTCTACATAATTACTTTTAAATCCGCTCCTTTTTCTTTTGAGAAGTATTTAGTAATTGATAGATATAAATGCAAGAATTTGGCTAGGACTAGTTGACTAAGATGATAGAGTATATTCTATCGTTAATTTTGTATTTTGGATTAATGTAAATTATTTTGACTTTATCTATAACAATATTGAGTTTATCTAGAAAGTATTAGGAATTGTTTCAGATAAGTCAAAAGTGTGAAAATCGAGTCCAAATGAGTCTGTAGGTAGGTTTAGATAGTGAGATAAGAATTTTTGGTTTTAGATAAAAATTAAAATATTATTTTTAAATATAATTATTGTTGATTTGAAAATGTTGAATTGGATTTGAAAAAGTTGAATTTTTATTATCTTTTGTATGTGAATTTGAAAAAGTTGTAATTATGAAATGAGAATTTTGTGTCTCATCCCACTTGCCAAAGCTACCCACAGAGAAGATTTGTTATTGCAGAGAAGATTTAGCGCAAGATGTCAGCATCTCGTCAGGAGAGTTCTTCACGATAGAGTCGTTCCGTCAGCAAGTCCTACTGTAACTCAAACTTCTTCCAGATTATTTATTTAAAGGGATTCGATTGGATGGCACATAAAGAGATTTTTGCCAAGAATTATTGAAGAGTAAATTTCGAGTGCTTATGTGTAAGAAAATTTACTTGAGAATTTCCTAGTTGTTTATTTATCTTCAACTGTAATCGTGCTCCACGTTAGAGATTGATTGGTCGTGATTCAGCCACTGGAGTACTTCCAGGAGAAAAGCCAATATTTGATGATCGTCAGAGTTTTTGGCTGCTACTGAGATAGAGGCAAACGGGTCGTTTGTCGGATCAAGTAAGGGAGTCAATTGATAAATGTTAATTTGTAATTAAGACTTACTTTTCAAATAATAAAATTGATTTTCTGGATTTAGCTATCCCATAGGATTTTACCTTGAAAAAGTTCTTTAAAAAACTTCCATTCGTTACTAGTTTTGGTGTTGTATAATTTATTTACTCTGTGTACGTTACTTTATTAAATAATTGCGTAGTTAAAATCTAACCAATTTGTTAAATTGAATTGATAGATATTTCCGTTTATATACAGGGATACTAATTGGGTAATTTCAATAGACAATATCATATACTATATATCGTCCCCATTACCAGCTCTTATATGTTTTGAATGGAAACCAGCTCAGCCCGAGTGAGCGAAAGTGAGGGAGAAAGGAAAAGAAAATTGAAATATGCTGCATATATAATGGCGGGGTCGTTCAGGTATAAATCATTAAACCAACCAAGACTTATTGTAGGGTTCTATTTTCTAGCTACCTACTTTTTTCATCTTGCAAACGATGCATGAAATGCAAAGGGAATTCTTTTTTAATGATATTATCAGTTATAAATAAACTACTAAGTTGTTAAAGATCGACTGGGGATAAATGCCTTAATTTCTTGTACAGAATATTAAACCATCATTATGGATCTCTGAATGATATTGAATTAGCACTACAAGATAAACGAGTTTTTTTTATCAAAATTTAATGATCAAAAGGACTATTTCTGACCAAAACCGTAGAAAATAGTCTTTTTGGTCACTAAATTTTGGTCACAAAATCTCACTTCTCTTGTAGTGTGGTCTTTTATTTTTGTTGTTTTTAAATAACGGTACTTCAATTTAATTTTATTAGTAACTCTCAATTTTGGTCATATGTAAAAGTACGATGTATAAAAAAACAAAACCCATGAATTAAAAAATTTCCAAAACCAAGACTGTTTTTAAGTTATAAAACTTTCTTATATGAGTAATGTTATATATAAACCATACTCTCATTCTGTTATGTAAGATCATGTGTCATATTTATCACCATTGAATAATATTTTATTACATAATTTTTTATCATCTAATGGTGATAAATATGTTATGCTGGACATACTAGAGATTATTGGGAAAGCTAGTTTTAACATATAATCAAGATGGAGAAGACATTAATAGAATTGTCTAAAATACAAAGAAAACCCTAATAATATTGATTAATATTAAAATTCAAAATTCTATTAGGAAGCCCACAACCTAGACTTAAATACTTGTAAAATTTGAAATTAAGAAGATTTTTTCAAAAATAAAAAATCTAAATTATTGTATGGGAAATAAATACATAAATAAATAAGAATCCTACCAAAAAATTGGCTAAAATCAAAATCAAAATCACTTCCAAACATGAAACCAAATATTTAGTAATAAGGTAATAATTAGCATAAAAGTATGATTTGAAAAAAATAACTAATATCTTAAATATATGATTTGAAAGAAAATAACTGATATTATTTTGAATGATTTTGGAAAAAATAATTGATATCCCATATCAATTTAGATTTGTACCATTCTCACTGGGTTGGAGAGAATTCGTCCTCGAATTCTAAATTTTCTTATCTCAATCTTTTGGATGTCCAATTAGACCAATCTAATTTTTTTTTTTCCTTTTGTTGTATCACCCCTATGATCATAGAAAAACTAAAAATTGACTTGATTGACCTAAAATAAAATAATATTGAACATCTTACTCTCTAATATTAAGTTTCTTTCCTATATCTCAAATCCAAAAAAAAATATTTGCATAGGAGAATTTGAAAAAAATCCTCAATTCCAAGAAAATCAACATAGTTAATTGTCTCAAAAGTTTTTTGATGATCTTCGAACTTTCAAAGTTCATCACCATTTTCTTTTTCCAAATTTTCTATGTTTTCAATAAAAATAGTTACTTCATCCACTAGGTTATCTTCATCAAGATAGGTATCGTAGATTGGTATGAAGTTCCACCGTATGGAAGAATGTCTATCTTCAAACTCTTCTTCCTCAGAGTAGTAAATCCACTCAACCTCTTAAAATAAATCAATGAAACCCTCAGTTTGAAGAGTACCAAAAAATTCTGGTATATCAACTCTGAAACCGAGATCTCCATGATGCTCCTCCTTACCATGGTACTCCTAAAATAGAGCACAATTGTGATACAGGTTATCAAAATTGCAATCAAAATCTTGATCTTTCATCTCACAATCATCATTATCCTATATCGCTAGACACCGGGTTAACTCTCCTTAATCATCACATCCTAAATGCTACGATCACAATACAAGATTTCCTCATTCGGAATCTGCTCACGACAATCATGACCACTATCCCTGGAAACTGATGAGATATAACTCCAGGAAAGATGCTTAAACTCCGATGCCAACTAATGCCAGATAGAATTTAGATTAATTCTGACAGGTAATGTCAACAAATAATCAAGACGGGAAAGATAAGAAAATCTCCCAAAATACAGAAAAAACTCTGAATAATATTGATTAATATTAATATTAGAAATTCCATTATGAAGCCTACAAGCTAGATTTAAATAGCTGTAAAATTAGAAATTAAGAAAATTTTTTCAAAAATAAAAAATCTAAATTATTGTATGAGAAATAAATACATAAATAAATAATAATTCTACTAAAAAGTTGGCCAAAATTGAAATCAGAATCACTTTTAAATTTGAAACCAAATATTTAGTAATAAGGTAAGAACGAGCATATATGTATGATATGGAAAAAAATAACTGATATCATAAATATATGATTTGAAAGAAAATAATTGATATTATATATTTTGAATGAATTGGGAGAAAATAATTGATATCATTTTGATGAGTTTGGAGAAAATAATTGATACCCTATATCAATTTGGATCTGCACCAATATATCACATCTTATATAGCGGGATGATAGTATGGTGTATAAAAATTTTCTATTAAGAAATGCCAATTTGATTTTAGAGAAATAATTGAATCAATTTAAGAATCCCATAATTTCTAACTTTTTATAAGGAGGAAAAAAAAATGGGGGAAGAAGAAAACACAGAAAATATGTAGTGTACTGAAGTAGTAGTTGCCAATGTATATATTTGAAGGATTGAACTCTACTTTTAAGAACAGACAACAGAAAGGTGAAATGCAATTCATGATTCATCGACCAATTTCCATGGTCAAGGTTGATCTGTTTATTACCTTTACTATGGACAGGTCATGTGAGGCGAGCTGCACTACTTTTATTCGATACAGGGGATGGGGGCCGACCATGGCCTTCTTTTCCGCACCGCGTTCATGCATTTTCTGCCTAGATCTCCTTCTGTGTTCAATCCTTGGTAAATTCCACAGCATTCTTGAAACTTATAATCCTGTGATCATTATGATCAACTCAACAAAATGTCCACTTGTCCATCCCAACTTCATTAGGAACAACCATCCATCACTATCGATGGATGCAGTTGCTAGCTAGACATGATATGATCCTTGAAGATCAGCTACCACTTTTTTTTCTCTTTTTAGCACAGTTTGAGGGAGGGGGTGTTCTTTTATCTGGTTAATTTCTGCCTGATGGAATCCACTCGACATGAATATGGCAGTGGTGGCCATTTCTTAAAGTTGCCTTTGGTGTGGAGTGCAAACTTTGTGAAATTGTTCACATTTCGAATCTGTTTTAGTCCACAAAAAGCTTGATTTGGATACCGTTGAAGCAAGGCAATGAAGACTAATAAGCACGCCTTAGCACACAGCTCATAAAAACTTATAATACATGAAACATTAATAATGGTGGAGCAAGCTGGGATTATTCCTTAGCAGTTAGCACACAGCTCATATATTTAGTTGAAAAACTAATATATATATATGTATAGAGGAGTGTTACACAGACATAAATGTATTATACGATAAAAGTAAAATTATACGATAAAAGTAAAATTACAAAATGGCATGATTTTACGTAATCCGTTATATTTACTTTATGATATATTTACTTTATAATAAAAATAATTTTACAACCTACCTAACGTGTCATATGATCAAACTATATCACTTTAAACGTTCACTTTTATATAATTTCTTTATCAATAAAAAATATATATATATTTATTACATCAGAAAAATATGACTCATGAGAACGAAAGCTTATTCATGAAACTGCCGACTTTATTTACCTAACCGACTAAAGGGAAAGCAAAATATACAGGTTTATACGCGTAAGAAATAAAATCTTGAATCTTCACTCAAAACTGTTTATTTATGATAATTATTTCTTATAAAAATAATTATATTTTATTAAAATAAATATATTTTTATAATAAATAACAATACGTGACAAATTTAAGTAATTAGCTAGCTTCGATTCGTAACGTCCTTACGCACAGAGTAATTACGTACCAAGGCCAAATAAATGAATGCCACGTGAGCAAATAGGTCGGAACATTTAGGGAACATTTAGGTTGTATTTGATCACTAAGAATTTTCAGATGAGAATTTTGAATTTGAAAATAAAATATTAAAAATAATTATTATTATTTTAGAATTTGAAAAAGTTAAGAAAAAATTAAATTATTTATTATATTTTATATGAGAATTTGAAAAAAGTTGTAATGATGATATGAGAATTTTGATTTTGAGATGAAAATTTCAAAGAGTCAAGCAGAACCTTTTGAGAAGAATTACGGTTACAAAAATAAATAAATAATTATAAATTTAATATATAAAATTTATTTTATAATAAAAATAATTTTATAACCTTACAGTATCAAATTATAAGTTTGGTTTTATAAAATTTTTTAATAATTAAAATATTTCTCAAACACTTCAGCGTCACTTCACCTACTCCTTATACTTTCACTATAAATACCCCCACGTTCCCACTCCACCACCTCGCATTTAACAACTCTTTGGCTAATTAAAGTACATTCCAGTTCCTTCCTCACATCTTTTTCTCCATTCTCTTCTCCTTTTGTTCTTTCTTTTGAAGCACAGAGAGAAAAATCATGAAGCCTGTCTTTGCAGCTTTCCTACTTGTGTGTCTTATCCTCGGCTCCTCTTTCTTCGAGGCCACACAAGCTGGTTCAAGTAAGAAGCAATTGATCAACTTCTTCACGCTTTCTTTTTCTTTTCATTTTTGAAGGAAAATCTGTAAGTTCCTAGAAATTTTTGCTGGGTTTAGTTTGATAATGTGCTGATTATTTTATTTTGTTTGTTTGTTGATGGTTTGCTTAAATACGAAAAAAATCAAGGCTTTTGTGACTCGAAGTGCGCGGCGAGGTGCGCAAAGGCAGGAGTGCAGGACCGGTGCTTGAAGTACTGCGGTATTTGCTGTGAAAAGTGCCAGTGCGTGCCATCTGGAACCTATGGAAACAAGCACGAGTGCCCTTGTTACAGGGACCTCAAGAACTCCAAGGGCAAGTCTAAGTGCCCCTGAAAATCTTCCTCTGCTAAGTTGGGATGATTTTGAGTGTCATGGATCTCCAGTTAAAACTATGGACGACTGTTATATATATATTACTCAAAAGGGACCGGAGCTGCTTAATTTATATAGAGATTATCAGGTCATAAAAGTTTGAATATCAGTGAGAATAAAAGGGGGATCCTTTATTTGCGTGTTTGTTGGGGTACTGATACCGTTGTCAAAATCTTTGGTTGTGCTTCTTGGAATCAGTCCATTTTGTACGACATATCCCATTAGCTATACAATAAATAAAATGATTTGATTTTCCTCTTACTGAAAACATTCATGAGTACTCTGTGATCTGCATCAGCTTCTGCACAGCAGTTACTTAATTCTTTTTTTCTTTATGGTTCTATCGATCCTTCAATGACCAGTCACCCATATATGCAGTCTGCAGACCTCATTTCATGGAAAAAGTGTATATGCAATACCTCATTTTCTTCTTGAAATTCACAAAAAAGAAAATTATGGATTTTGGTTGGAGTTGGTGGTAATAAATTATTATACATGCAACTGTCGATCCATCTAAGAAGATTTATATGGGTCATAAGGTTGGTAGAGTTTGGATTACATCCTGTTAATACTACCATAAACCTTACTGACAGCTAGCTTAAGAGACAGACTCTAATTAATCTAAGAATAGATCGAGGACTGTCATTTAAGGTTCATTTGTAAGTTAGGTCTGGTTAGGTTAGGATAAATATGCATGGACAGCTTGATTAACGCGTCATTTGGAGTACTTTGCAGCCCTTTTTTTCTCTTACACAGACATCATTATATATTTTCAATGTTGTCCCTTATTGCCTTCCATCTGAGAAAGAAATTGGGGTCATACATATGTGGGGGCATATTCACGTGCGCTCTGTACTATGTAACAGGCAATTTTGTGTCCCTGTCCTTTTACTTTACTATGCCCACCTGACACATGCAACATGGCTCTCCTAAATTTCCTTCCAAAAGTTAGCCCTTCACTCGAGTTGACCGATTGTTAGCTTGCAGCCAGTCCATTCTCTCCGGCACCAGAATTTCATGAAGCTTTCTTCTTTGGTTCTTGTTTTTCTGGTTCTGATCAACTTTCTGCTGAAGATCGACGTTGGGGTCTAATTAATTAACTTCGTATACTGTAATGATAATATGACGGCCAAGGACTCAATTGTTTTCAGTGTTTAAACTAACCGGAAACTCACGTCTAAATTGTATGACTTCTTGGAGTTTCAACCTTACTGCATGTTTAAGCTCATGTAGTGTAGTAAAACGTCAGATTGATGAAAAACAAAATAAAACTCAGATCACTACAAATTGCTGAAATGTACTTGGACTATAGACAGTCCTAGACCGTCTGGTGGATTGTCACTGCCAAATTTTTGGATCCAGAAGATATTACCGTACACAAAATCTGCCAGTACAGATTTGTGTTTCATAAGGCAGTTTTCTTTTGGGGAGCAAGTAGGAAAACAAATACATCGATCCTACATGGAATTAAATTAACATGACAAAGAATAACAACAAAAAGTTATAACCCGGGGGGGGGGGGGGGGGGTGTCACATCCGCCATTAATATAATTGACATGCAACATGGATGGATAGAAAGATGACCAAGTCGATATATAGGCGGTGTGGAGGACAGTCATTAGCTAGCGTTTGTTTAATTTTTTTTGTTTTCCTTGGTGCAATATGTAGATTGAATGAAGTATTGGGTATTGAGAATTAATGCAGCCAAGCATATTTAACAGAGTTTTCATTTCAAATGATTATTGATGATGACTTAAATTATTGATCAGATGGAGGAGTTGGCCTCGGACATCATCATAATTGGCTTTAATTCAGGAAAAGCGATGAATTGCCATGCTAGCTAGCTAATGCATGCTTATCAGAACCAACTTTCTTCTTGATTACGGTCTTGATTATCAGAATCAACGTGATAGCTGTAAGCCTCTGCGTATCTGTATTTCTGTACTCCAAGATGAGTACTACACGTAAGAAAAGCTTCCCTAAAGCCAGTTGCAGTCAAAAGAACTTCTAATCTCTCCTAGAGTCAGAAGTTTTTATTTTTTTTATTTTTAATAAACTACGTAACATGATGACACTACATGATTGTGTCTTGTCAAAAAAACCACCTGAAAGATAAATTTTAGATGGCAAGCACTATATCTTGATTTATTAAGTGCCTCACCAGAAGCTTCTTGATGATCATATTCTTGTATTTAAGAAGGTTTGTGTTGGGCCCCCAACCCACTTGCTTGCATCATCTGTAATCAATGCAATCTTCGTTACAAAAAGAAAAAGTAACGTGCAAGCTGTCAACACCTGATCGCCATGCAACAGTTATGTCATCCTCTGTCATCTGAATCATCTTTTTCGTTAGTTTCCTTAGAAGGATCAAAACTCATGATAATTATCTTGTACAATGACTCTAGTACATACTTTGTAATCTTTAAACTCAATCAAAATGTAACTTCCTACGTGCATAAATGTCCAAAAACACTTCCAAGTACTTTCTGCTTTTTTGTTCTTCTTTTCTCATTGTACAACAATATTGGATCAGGCTCATATGAGACACTCTTCTCTAGATCTCCAAATAAAACATGCCCCAGAAATCGATAGTCCAAAAACCATGGTAACCAAAACTCCGACAGCCACTGCCTAATAATTTTGTTGCCACCACGTTCTGTAACTCCTATGATTCAAATTAAGAATATGAAACGAATAAATAAATGAAAAAATAAAGCTAAACTTGCCAGAAAGAGGGAGAATATATGGTATTCCAGAAAGCAAGACAATAAAATTGAAGATATTGATAAATAGAGAGAAATCTAGTTTCCAAAAAAAGATGGTTAATACCTCGACAAGTTACCCAGAAATATACCTTGACAAACTACTCGTTTTGCTGGATCAGGGTGTACTTCCACATTCTAAATATATGACATTCACATGCATATGTGTGTGTATGAGCATTCCATTATCAAAGGAAGAAAAAAAGGACGAGCCCATCTATATTCCATTCTCAGCATGACTTCCAAAGGAGAGGTACTCATCGAGGGGATCAGTGAGCGTGGTAGCAGTGGCGGAGCCAGGATTTTATTTTAGGGGGGTTCAAATACAATTATAACAATATACATAAAATATTTTTTATTTTATTTTTATATAACTTTTATGATATATAATAATTTAATAGGAAAATTTATAATATAAATAAAATATGTTTAATATAACTTATGTATTAAAAAAATATTTGGTATATCAATAATAATATATCATTGAAATAATATAAAGACATTCATACAAATATATTAAACAAAAAAAATCATCAAGTATTGAATCTAAATCAAAATTTTTAACTATTTCTCTTTTAATATAGACAATGGAATAAGGTTAGAAATACTACTAGTTATAATTAAAAATTTTTTATTTATAATAAAAATTATGTATTTTATTTTATATGAGATGTGTTTTATTTATTTCATTTTTATATCAGATTAAATTTTATGGGGGGGCTAAAATAATTTTTAGAGGGGGGCCAACACATAATAAATTAATATTATTTATTAAATAAAAAAATTAACACATATATTATTTTTTTTTTTTATCAAATTGTAGGGGAGGCCAAGGCCCCCCCGTCCCAACGTGGCTCCGCCACTGCGTGGTAGAATGTTTTCCTGGGTTTCAACTTGATAGGTAAGTCAAAAAAAATGGACATAGCAGAAATCTAGGAGAGCTGTAAACCATTCCCCAGGGGACTATGTATCTCTGGTTTGAACTATGAAACTGGCTATACAATATTATAAACGCCTAATTAGAGAAATAAAAATAAAAATAAAAAGGTCAAGAAAATTCCATGTGATACCTCGTATTTTAGTGTATTTTAATTGAATGATTATTTTATTTAATTTAAAAATCGGTTCTCTTGTTTTAAATTTAGCGTGTTTCTCGTAGGTTTATTTTTATGATTTTTAAATTGTGAAATTTATTTTGAAGTACTTTCTTATATTAACTATTGTTTTGTATTTAAATTAGTTTATTTTTAGGCTTTAAAATTATTGTGCTGTGAGCTTTTTATTATTACCTTATTTTAGCTAGTCACTACGTTTAAATTATTTTATTTAACTTACTGTTTTGAAATTCTTTCATTTGATCAATTTTGTAACTTAAGTTGTGAGGATTGGATCTCATTTCTTTCTCTCAGTTTTCATTTTTCCCTTTTTCTTTTTTCCCTCCTTTTCTTTTCCTTCTTTTCTTTTCTTTTTCCCCTTCTTTTCCTCTGCTTCTTTCCCCTCGAGCGCGTGACAACCCCCTCCCCTTCCCACGTCAGATTCGTCATCGGGCCACAACACCGTCTGTGAGTAACACCACCCAGCCCAATCTCTTCCCCTTCGGTCGACAACCTCACCCACCCATTTTCAGCCCAACCCGTGCCGTCGTTAGGCTCCGCGCAAGGCTACACACGGCTACAAGCCACGGGCCATTTTCATTCCAACACCACCATCGCACCACCATTGGCCACAAGTTTTTCACCACACTACCGTCGGCCCTTTAGCCACCCAAACCACCCTTCCCCAGCTCCAATCGGCCACCGATGATGTCCATCCATTGCATTTTCCAATTTGAGTGTTTTGGCCTTCAACCGCCACCCCCTCCACCACCCACGGCCAACCACCACCACCAGTAGCATAACCAACACCTCTAAATCGTTTTCTACCCATCTCAAGTCTTCGTTTGTTCTCATTCAAAATTAAGTATTTTAAGACTCATGGTCTTAGCCCAAATTGCACTGTTACGTTGCTGTGTCGCTACCTTTTACACCTCTTTGATCCTTTGAAAATTATATTTTAGCACTGTAAGTAACTTTTCAAATAACTTTTTGAGATTGAAATATATTTTTGCGCTAATTCATATTTACTGTGATTTGGTTGGTTGTATCAGACTGAGTCCGAGGAGTTTGGGGGTCGGTTGGATTGGAGGATTGAGTGTTTGTGTGATTGGATTATGCTTTGGTGGCTAATGAATATTTATGTCATGTCATATACATTGCATAATTGCATGCATGTTCATGTTTATAAATGAAAACTGGATTTTCGCATAATTACATGCATGTCATGTGTATATTTGAAAATTGAAGTGCGTGTGTATCACGACCCCAAGCCGAGATGGGGTATTATCTCGATGGAACTCCTCTAGTCATTCGAGAGCTAAATATATTGAGTGACGTCTCCTACGTTTTCACTGGGCGACAACGAGATCGAATGGAATGATAATTCTCACGTGCCGACTCCGTAACCCCTCTGCTAACGGGGGCTAGAGGATGCTTGGCCATGAACACATTGGGCGCGGAACTAGGTATCGCTTGTTACAAAATCAAACGTAAAGTCGTTACCCATGGTGTGACGAAATGAGCCAATTAAGATGTGTAGATGGTCCCTAGGAGAGATCATTGTACATACGGGAAAATGGATATTTGGGCTATTTTTTGGAAAACTGGTGGGTTTGGATAAATGGATTTACATACAAATGTTTTTTAATTGCAAAACATTCAGATATTTGTCATAAAATTTATAATTCAACGATGACTTCTTCTAGAAATGGCTTATTTCTTAATGATGGCATGTATACAAAGAGGAACTATTGAGCCGAGTATCATCAGCTACTAAATCAAAAGTTTGAAGTTTCAAAGGACAAATGGTAACCTTTTCATGAGCTAGTATCAATAAAATCTTAAATCATTTATAAAGTATAGATAACTCAACCATACCTGTGAAAGTTTAACATTCAGCTCATGAGCAATTAACTCTATGAATCAGGATCCTATGGTAAAGGGTTGGAGAAATTGAAAAAACAATGTGTATAAGTCAAGAGTAATAATAACTGGAAAAGGGAAAACAACAAACAGCTTCAATGGAGGCTTGACATTCAAATCAACCAGCTGATAACTTCCAAATTTCTCCGAAAGCTGCAAAACGATAATCCATTAAGCATTGAATTATGCTCAAGATACGAATAAAAATAAGCATCAGGTAAAGCACAATATTGATTGATGGAATGGTTCTTGGGTATAGTATTTTCATCATCAGGAGCAACATTACCATTGTTGTTGTACCAGATATGTAGTCAGCAGATTCGTTGAGGGAGATAGCCATTTGATAAGGGACACGTTTACCTTGTAAGTGATGTTTAATAAGTGAACATGAAATCAGACAGTTGGCATTATCAATAAATCAATTTGATTTTACTTAAGACTTGCCAAAGCAAAGAAGCATAGCTGATACTGGCACATTGCATTTATGGCTTTAGATATGAAACTAAGGTGGCAATAGATTCCAAAGATTCAGTTGAGCTCATATCGTAATTACTATACACCCAGAAGGAGTCCACTTATTTTATATAAAACGTTCAAATCAAAGTATAGCTTGCCACAATGAGCTAGCAAGTTAGCAACCTCATAGCAAGGTAAAAGATAATCAATAGATTTTCCCATTCCACATACAATATCATTCGATCACCATAACATGTATCTTCCTTAAGTTATCCAATTGAGGATCTGCCCACATGCAACCGTCCAAACAAAAGCTCTCAAGGGAGCTTTGCTCCTCCAAATGGATTTCCATAAAAAAGTAATGGACTTACTTGAATAAATTCATATAGTGTCATTTTACATGCATTCATCAAGTGATTCTCTCAACACAAAGGCTTATTTCTTTTTTCAAAATCGCTTCATCTTACCTAACAAAACTAAAACTTCACATGCTGTCAACACTTCATTTTAGAATTTTAAAGCAACTACTACAATCCAAATATAAGAGTTGTTGATGCTAAGCATCATATCAAATGTTATTAATCCAATTTGAAATTCACCTATACATAGTTTACCACATATCAGAAAAAAAAAAAAAAAAACATCAAGGACAACAGTCTTAGTGGCAATGAATTTCACAAACACATACAACAAACCAAAAACAATTCATGCTCACAATAACAAAATAGAACTATTAACATTTTAATACATATGGGTCAATTGAAATTATATTTCAATAAAATAAAATCCCAACACATTATAAATCATAACAGACAATTATATCTCCATAAAGACACTAAGAAAAATAACTGAGGATGATGTTTAAATTTGAAAATGTAGCTTAAAAGGTATGTAATTGCTTGAAATTTAATCTACCTAGAACCTCAGTGTGAGGTGATACTTCAAGAGCAATGATAGGAGGAACTCCAACATTTGTATTCTAGCTATGGCTCGGAGGCATGGCAGAAGGATCAAGGTAATGCAAACTCTTCCATAGTTCAGAACAATTAGTTTTCCAGAAGTCTTATCTTATGATTATAGATCATATGTCACAAGGGCATTACGAACTATAATCCCTGTCACAAATCATGAGAAATTATATGAGACATCCCTTGTGTGCTCATGCACATGCATGAGAGAAGGGAATTATTGATTGATTTCATATTGGTATGTACAAGACAAGCTTACATTTACAGTCTCCAGAGACCTAACTAGAAAATAAGCAAGAGAAACCTTGTAACAATTTAACGTACCTCCTAATAGAGTGGTTGGATCTTTTGCATTTTGAAAAATTCCCAAGCAATTTGCACCACTAACCATTGTATGCTTTAAGAAAGAACAAACATGGTATATATCTAACATTGAGTGCTTAACACCATTGGAAACAATAATGGATTATATAAAAGGATCCATTGTTCTTGCTACAAGAGACCAAATTTGAAAAAAGTAACTAGCCAACTTACCTGGAGCAAGTAGTTCTCTGGAGACAATGAAAACTTTTGTCCATTATTGAATATCATATCAACTCATGGAAAGACTTTTGATAGTTTGGAAATATTTCTAAACAAAATGCAAGCAAAGATATTCAAATGTAATTTCAAGACAACAAATCAAGCAACAGGTGCTTAAATACAACTTATGTCTATCTGGTTATCCACCAAAAAAATGTCTGGTTTGGCAGTACCTTCCAGCATTAGAAAAACAAAGATCATTAAGTTTTGGGTCTGGACCATGGATTTGTTTGAGAAAATGAGATTTATTCATCACCTGCATGGCATGTACAACTCCAATAAACTAAGTGTTCATACTACAGAACATAAAAAATAAAGATAAACAACATAGGTATCTTAAAGACGACACCGATATAAGAATTTAGAGTTATATTGCATATTGAGTTTGGATAAGCTCTTGATACAAAATAACCAAAATTATTTTATTATAAAATTGGCAAACTTACAAACACACTTTAATCAAAACAACAGAACATACAATCAGATAGTGGTGGAGAATATACTTCCAATCACTTTCAATCATTCCTCACCAATCATGGCATTGTGTATCGAAAATTTTGCCCACATACCTCATAACAAAATGGACTAGCTGAAAGGAAATTGAGACATATTTTAGAAATTGGTCTCACTCTATTAGCACATTCTCATCTTTCTAATAAATATTGGCCGATGCATTTCTCACTGCAGTTCATATTATCAATCTTTTGCCTACTCCTACTCTAGACTACATATATCCATACTCTAAATTATACCAAAAAGACCTTGATTATCAGAAACTTAGTCTTTGGATGCATGTGTTTCCCTTTACTTCAACCATATGGTCTTCATAAACCAGAGTATCGATCAAAGCCTTGCGTTTTTGTGGGTTATAATTATGCAGGCTACAAATGTCTTAATCCTGTTACAAATAAAGTCTACCTATCTTAACATGTGATTTTTTATGAGACTACATTCCCAGTCAAAGAGAGTGCCACATCAAAATTGCCTTATAAATTTCCAGGTGAATGTGAGTCTCATTTTCCTCCCCCTGAGAGTATTTTTCTTCCTTCCCCATCTTTATCTATAACACCTACTTTTGGAAAATCTTTTGCACCAGACCTCAGTGACCAATCATCTTCCCTTAGACCCTGGGATCCCACACCTTCCTCTCCTCCACCTGACTCTACACTTGCTACAATATATGTTCCCTCTCATCCAATGCTCACCAGGTCCAAATAGGTAAACAAAAACCTAAACACTTTCCTGGCTTCACACTCTATTACACTCCCAAACATCAATTTGTCCTTCATCACTCTATCTTAGCTGAATCTGAACCCACTTCTTATAGCAAGACTGCTGCAGACCCGAGATAGCATAAAGTCATGTGTACTGAGTTTGAAGCCCTTGTTTCCAACAAAACCTGGAAATTATGTCCTAGACCTGTTTCCAAAAACATCATTCAAAATAAATGGGTTTACAAGATTAAACAAAATCCAGACGGGAGTATAGAGAGGTTTAAGGCTCGGTTAGTGGCAAAGGGCTATGAACAACAAAGTGGAGTTGATTATACTGATACATTTAGTCCGGTTATAAAACCTTCTACAATTAGAGTTATACTTACTATTGCAGTCCATTTTCAATGGTATATAAAGCAACTTGATGTCTCCAATGGCTTTCTGCATGTAGACTTATTAGAAAGGTATTCATGGAACAACCTCAAAGCTTTGTTGATCCTCAACATCCTAATCATGTGTGCAGATTACACAAGGCCCTCTATGGTCTTAAACAAACTCCTTGAGCTTGGTTTACAAGACTTTCCACCTTCTTGCTTGACATTGGATTTAAGGGTTCTCAGGTTGACACTTCTCTTTTTATTTATACTTTTGAAGACATCACTTTGTACATGCTTATTTATGTTAATGATCTCATTATCATGGATTCTAGTTCTACTGCTATTAGCTCACTGATTCTAAGATTGCAACAAGAATTTCTAGTCAAAGATCTAGGGCCACTTTCTTTCTTTCTTGGGATCCAAGTCTCTCGCACAGCACATGACTTGCATCTTTGTCAATCCAAGTATATTTCTGATACTTTGCATTGAGCACACATGACAGAGGCTAAACCAACACCATCACCATGTCCATCTGGTACTAAACTATCAAAGTTTGATGGCTCTCCCCTATCTAATCCTACAGAATACATACATGTTTGAGCTGAAAAATTGCATATTTTAGCTATTTAAAATCAATTTATTTCAACTGCTTCGTGACATTATTATTGGTTTTAGATGGAAAAATAGTTAATAAGCATAAATTTGAGTTGTGATTTTTAATTGATTAATATCATGTTTATGCTTAATTTTATAACTATGATTTAATTGGACAATACTTCCTCACATATATAATATATTTTTAATAATCTATTTTTTTTTAATTTATTTCAAGTGTTATTTCTTTATTTGCAGCATAAATAAAATTCACGAGATCCAGCTCTGACCAAAAGCGCATGCTTTACGAGTTTTTTAAAGGAGAGAGCTGAAAAAGATAAAATGTTGAGGTGAACGGCGAAGTTGAGTTTTTTTTTTATGTAAGAGAGCTAGAAGCCGAACGAAGAAATGGACGTGTATGAAGGAAAGCTGAAATGAGAGGCACGTTTCAACAACAAAGATGGAGCCGAAAAATGAAAAAAACGGAGACGTGCTGCAATTGAAGTAGGTGCTTGACTTTTCATGTGGAAGTCTATAATGCATGAATGGGGAGAGATAGCTGGACGTACGCTGGTGCATGGGTCAACATTTACGGAAATGTGTTTCTAGCTGGACGTTAAAGAGGATGCTTGATTAAAGGAGAGTGTCGGCTGGATTAATGGGAGAGTGACGTGAGAAAATTGAGAGAGACGGGCAGAAATTGGATTGATTTAAGTGGAGAGGTAGAGACGTGTGCGAGAAAAAAAAAAGGGAAGGATAGCTGGACGGAGAGTGAAAAGAAAACTTGGGAAGAAAAGAAAAATAGGGAGAGTGGGATTTTTCTGGGCGAGAGAGAGTTTACGGGAGACGGGAAGGAGCTTCAGAAGAGTTTTTTTTCTTTGGCTGGAGAGAGACAGGAATGTGAGGAGGAAAGGAGTTTACGTTAAAGATGGGAGAGCTGTTTTCTAGTTGTTTTTGCTCTGTTTTTAGTGGAAGAAAACAGAGGAGTGAGTTGGAAAGGGACTAACCTTCTGTTTGGACCTATATTACATTTTATTTTGTTTCATCTTGCAGGGCTGGACTTGGAGTTTTGTTTTTGAAGCAAGGAAACACAGCAGGACATAGAAGGAATTATTCTGGTCTTTGGACGTGAAAACAAAGACTTGGAAGTGAGTAAAAACGGGGTGATCTGTTCGGAGAAGAAAGAAGTAGAGCTTGATGCTGGACTTGAGCTTGACGTTGGGCTGAGTTTTCGGACGAAGCAAACGTAGGCAAATTTTCGTAAAAAGCTACGGGACGGACTGGTTGTGAGGGGAGTTCTTTTCGGCTCAAGTTTCTCTTCATTTTTATTTTATGATCAAAGTTGTTTTCATTATTAGCTTGTGTTTTATTTTAATACTATCATGGACAATGTTTATTTAATTTTTAAAGCATTTGTAATGAATATGTTTGGCTAAATTTTCAAACTAAGGTTAGAGGTTAAGTTTAATGCTTTGAAAATTGTTTTCGGATCGTCGACAAATTTATTTTGCGAGTTTGATCGATTGAAGGATTTTATTATTGGATATTTTGGTTATCTATATATTTTTCTTGATTTATTGTGATTTTCGAATACAGTGAATGCTTGAGAAATCCCTGTGATAGTCAAATAGATTTGTAAATGTTTTAATCATCAATCGCTCATGTTCAATCATTAGTAATTATTTTTCCTTGATCTTAAATGCTAAATCTTCCAATTAAACGGAATCATTATTCTAGTTTAATTGAAGTAATTCGGTCGGAAACAATATTTTAAATTATTAAACGGATCCTCGAAACCTTAGTCTTTTTTCGTATCAACACAGCTTATCAATTTAGTATTTTATTTTCATTTGTTTGAGAGAATTTTTCACATAAGTCAATCCCTGTGGATTCGATCCTGTAAGGTACTACAACACCTGTATACTTGCAAGTAAAACTGCACTAAATTTTGGTTCATTAATTTGAGTTAAAGTTTAGGCGCAACAATACACATTGTTGGTGCCCTCCAATACTGTACCTTAACAAGACCAGACATTGCATTTGCTATCAATCAATGGTACCAGCATCTTCACTCTCCCACCACGACTCATTGGATAGTTGCTAAACGTGTTCTAAGATATCTTAAGGGCACTATTGATCATGGCATTTTGTATTCTACCTCACTTAATTTGAATGCATTTTGTGATGCTGATTGAGCTCGCAGCCCCGATGATCGTCACTCCACCTCAGGCTCAAATATATTTCTTGGAAATTGTTTGATCTCCTGGAGTGCTAAGAAGTAGAATGTGGTTTCTTGATCAAGCACAAAGGCAGAATATCGCTCTCTTGCTCTCACAATAGCTGAACTCTGTTGGCTCAGGATGCTATTGTCTGAATTCAAAATTGTCCTACCAGTGGCCCTGGGCTATGGTGTGATAATATTAGTGCCTTAGCCCTAGCCTCCAACCCTGTGTTTCATGTTAGAACTAAGCATATTGAGGTGGACTATCACTTTGTAAGGGAGAAGGTCTTAAACAGTAATATTTTGGTGAAATTTATCTCTATTGATGATCAAACATCAGACATTTTCACCAAGGGTCTTCCTTCTCCGAGCTTTCTTCAACTCAAATCCAAGTTAATGGTAGTTCCTCCTCCCATTAACTTGCGAGGGCATGTTAAAGTATGTATTGAAGATAAACATGATGAACAACACAAGTCCTTATCTCAACAACAGGATCTATCTCTTATCACTTAGTTGTTTGTATTTATCTTTATCCCTTAGTTGTTTGTATGTATTTATCTCTTGTAATTTTATCTTATCAGGTTGTTAGTTGTATAACCTGATCTGTATATGATGTAATCTATTTAAACCTCAATACAATATAGGTTTTGGCATCTTGCCAACCACTACTTTCTACTATTTGTTTTAATTAACACTTGACTTCACAATGCCGAACGAAACTTACAATTTCACTCTACATGTATAGAAAGCCACTTAGCTTTGCCACTCACACAAAACACTCTTGAGTCTTGACACTTGGACACTAGCACAGGCACTTACAAGCTCCCACTAGCCGACCCACTCACTTACAGTTTTCACATTTCACTTGGGTTAAACACAAGTGAACTCATGTCCTCCTTTTATAGTCTCTCGAGTTGGTGGGAGAAATATGCATTTAAATCAATTACTAGAGTATTCTAAGGAAGTGGAACTGTCTTGGATAGTGGAACTATGGAAAGCATTGAACTGTCTTGGATAGTGGAATTACATATGCTTACCTTCTAAAGGAATAAATATTCTAAAGAAGGTAAGAAAATACATGTATATTTAATGTACATCTAAGTCGGTTACTAGACCCTTGGCTTTAACTTCAACGGCTTCCCAACAACATGTATTTCCTTCGACACGATATTATAATATGCATTGTTGACATCCATAGGCTAAAGCATGTGTGTGAGATGCACTAAATGCAACCTTACTAAAAACCAATTTACCATAGCATAGTAGGCAAGGGTGGAACTAGGATTTGATGTTTAGGGGGCGACTGACAAAGTGTGTGGTATGTGTAAGTATAAGTAATATGTGTTTTATGCACGGGGCTATATAAAAAATAATAAGCATACGTCATAAAATCGTATATAAAAAATATATGTATATAAATCATCTTATAAGATAATTTTCCTTAAAATTTTTATAGTTTGCTAGAGACCATTAAAAAAAAAATAAACTAAAATATCAATTTAGGATTTTTCCTTCAAATTATACTCGACGACGATCTTTCATGGAATAAAATTCATCTATTTTCATCCCTGAAGTGAAATTTTTGACAATTTCTTTATCAATATAAACTAGCAAATGATCTGCAAGAAACTCATTTTCCATTCGAGTACGCAATCTAGTTTTTATAAGTTTCATAGCTAGGAGTGTAACCGATTCGGTTTGATCTGGTTTTGTAAAAATTTTGAGACCGATCCGGTATACACCAATTTTACATTTTCAAGTATCGATTCCGAACTGGTTACCCTCCTGAATCGGTACTTCCGGTTTTATTGGTTTCGGTCCAATTTTTCAGTTTTTATCAAGTGTCAATGTAATTATATATATTATATATAAAAACTATATATATATATTTAAGATTAAAATTTTATGTTATAAATTATAATATAAAATTATTTCATATATAATTATATATATAGAAATTTCATATATAATTATATATACATGTATAAAATATTTTATATAATATTAAATATTAATTTTTTTATATATATATTTTATAAACTCGTCCGGTCCTAAAAATCCTAGAACCGATTCCGGACCAAATTTAACCACTTTTTAAAATGTAGAAACCGATTCCAAACCGGACTGATTCAAAACCAAGCCAACCGGTCCGGTTTGGGCTAGTTTTCCAGTTTTTCGGTTTAAATTTTCACCCCTATTCATAGCAGAAAGTGCTCATTCAATAGTAGCAATAGAAACATGAAGAGTTAATACTAGACAAATTAATCTGTCAATTAAATAATAAATATTTGACTTGTTTTTTAACTAACTTATCAATATGTCTTAATTGATTTATTAGAACCTCACAACATTTTACAGTATTTTTATGTGATGAATTTGGCTCTATCCCCACATGTTCTATTAAAAGAAAATTCATTCTATCATTTTTTTTCAATTGTTAAAACCTTTATTGGTAAATGCATCTGATTCTAGATTGCCCATTGATTTCTTAGCAAAAACTTAACATAAAATATAAAATACAACATTCTTCGATAGTGAGTACTCCAAGTAATTTGAATATCTTTCAAAAAAAAATTTGAAATCTAGTATAACTAGGGAGATTGGAGAAAATGAATAGGAAAATATGGTCCGTGCAACTATGCTTTGGCTCTGGTCGCTAGCGCGAGTGTTGTAGACTTCATCTTGCAGGGAATGAAAAGAAAGCTAGACACTAAGACATGGGTTGTGTAGTAGAGAAAGCTAACAAATACATGTGATAGAATAGTAATATGTGTTTTATGATATAAAGTCAAATAGGGTGTTAGGTGTTAAGAGTGTAAGGTGTCATATGGTGACTATATTATATTAATTTTTATAAAAAATTGTGTTGACTACATGAATCATTACCGGGGTGGAGCAAAAGTATTTTTTGGGAGGGGCGGGAGAGTTCACTTATATTAAAAAAAAAGTTATAATTATTTATATATAGTAAATTCAATTTATAAAAAATTTTAGGGAACGGTAGCCCCCTACCTCCTACACAATTCTACCCCTGGGTAAATACCTGCGAAATGGGCCTTAATGGATAAATATCATATCAAGGGAAAAAGAAATACCACTAAGTATCTTGGCACCTCTGCCTACATCCATCCCACCATAACATAATGAAAATGAGTCATTAATAGCACCCTTGTGACAAGTTGATCTATCACACTAAGCCAACCTTGACCCAAACCCATTATACTGTCAGCACATTGGGTATAAAGATCTCCAGTTTCCTTGTTTTTCACAGCAAAAAACAAGTTGTGGCACAAGCATGCTTTCATGGCCGAAGGAAATTATGTCCTCACCAAGCAAACCACTGCTAGAGCTCATCTCAGCATACCATCTCTTATATGTGCACTGAACTCCAACACTGTCACAATCATAACTAGTATTGCACTTTACTGGTTTATACATTCTAGACAACTCCGGTTGGAACCATGGATCCTAAATAACAACAATACAAATTCGCTTCAATCAATCCCCTGTTAAATTTAGTGAAAGATAGGAACAAATCAATCATTCACCAAATACAAATTCTATACAACATTTGCGGCCTTCTATTTATACAACAACTAAACACAAAGATGCTGAAAATTCACAATTTTGATTTCTTTCTTTTGCTGCCATTCCAAGCAACTAACAACATTCATATTAACTAGTTATAAGTTTTCTTTGGCAGTTTAGAGTACCTGATTTGCTTGTCAATGATGAATAATATACGATTTAAATTACTAAACAAAAAAAAATCAATTGCAAGCTCACCATTTAGAAATTTCAAGCTCCACATAACGATATAAAGCGCAACCAAACCTAATGCTTCCCTCAGTTTCCGCAGTCAAAGCAGGGAACTTAGGTCGCAGTAGCGGCAATACTCCACGTATCCACAATAAGTGTGAATTGTTGTGGTGTCGTCCCAATCCATAGACATGTTGTATAGTAACTACAAAACCAAAAACACTACAAAAATACCTAAATATCTTTTATCAGCCAAGCAAAAGATAGACTAGTAGGAGAAAATATTTGAAAGAGTTTGAAAGGACCCGTGGGAGAGGAGATCATCGTAGAGTCTCGTACGAGCGTTGGGGTGGATAGAATTCTTGAGGTGGCGATGGAGATAATGAAGATGATGGTGGCGAGAAACATTAGGATTAGTGGAAGAGAGAGATAGCAGGAGAATTATTTTCGGATTCAAATGGGAACGACTGGAATCATCAAGAGTGAGAGTGGACAAAGAGACTGTGATTGAAGAGGAGAAGATGAGGAGTGTGAATGCTAGGAGGTGAGCCAAGGTCAGGGCCATGGTAATTGCAGCACGGCTCGAGCAAGACGATGATGGTTGAGAAGAAGAAGAAGAAGAAGAAGAAGGTGGAGCTGTTGTAAGTCCAAAAGGAAAGTCCTTCGAGAGCGCAGCAGATAGATTGAAAGGCACTGTCTTTCTCAACGACATGTAGGTAACCATCATAAACAACATAGACAAATACAATTTTGTATTTCCACCTCAACTACTTCTAACGTTATACATTGAACTATGAGACCTTGCAATAATCTCTCTTTCCATTTATGCCTTAAATCGCATGATATCCAACATTGAAGTTTGTTGACTAGGAACAATGTTACCGATTTGATGGGAACTTAAAAGTATAAACCATATTGTTAACACTTAAAGGGGACATAAAAACTCAGAAGGGGTGAATGATCCATTCTCGGCCCCGCTAAGATTGTTAACGCAATAGTCTGGTACGGTTGTACGCTACCCATGCGTACGTTCATGGCGGTGATTAGTAAATAAATGTGAGAAAATAAATAGAGAAAGACACACAAATTTACATGGTTCGGCACTAAGCCTACGTTCACAGGAATTTGGGGAGGGGAGAATCCACTATAATAAACTTGTTTTACAGTCTCTCATCCTCACTATACAATAGATCTTGTAGATCCGTCTTTTGGAGGAGATCTCATCGCCAAAACCCTTGTCGTGAGGTAGATGAAGCCATATTGGAGAAGTCTGGCCCAAAAGTCTCTGAAATCGTATGTGCTCGTACCTTTTATCTCATACCCCCTTTGTTTTAGGTCACCTCACCCATCATTTATATCTCCTCCACTCTTTTCCTTCTGACACCTTGTCTTCCCTTGTCCCTTCTTTGTCCCCTTTTCCTATCTCTTCCTTTGTCTTCTAGTGATGATCTTTTGATGGACTGGACCTTGAGAATTATTTTGAGCCTGGTGTATTTTACCTCATCACACATCAAAAAATAAAATTAAAAAAAATGCCGCAAATATTGCATCAAGAGATATTGGTGTATTGATGGAAACTAAGAGCATCAACCATAGCAAAAAAGAAATCTTGTTACTTTATGTTAGAAATGAAATAGTTTATATTTGATTTCTAGAGATATCAAAATTAACAAATGTTGAACATAAGGTTTCAAATTTTGTGTAATTATATATTTACACATGGATTTTGATGATAACAAATGAATTCAAAGAATGAAGGAGTCTCAAGCTCATTTTGTCCACACAATGGAGTCAAGCACATCAAGGAACCAAGCATGAGCAAGAAGGAAACAAATTCACATTAAAGTCATAGAGAAATGTTGTAAATCTCTTAAAATTCGAAATTAGGATTAAGACTCAAAAATTAATATTTTATCATAAAGCATTAAAATAAATTTTCCACATGTGCATGTATATTTTTGAAAATTAAATTTGAATATTTTGAAAGATAATTGATTGTCATCTTTCACATGTGCATGCCATGATTAAAGGTTTGAACTTTGAAAATATTAAAGACGATTGATTGTCATCTTTCACATGTGCATGTTTTATTTGAATAATTTCAAAAGTAATTGATGTTTTTCTTGACTTATGCAAAAGGAAGATGTCTTTGTTTGAAAATTTTGAAAAGTAAAATGTGCTCCTTTTGTCATATGCAAAGAGTAAAAAGATTAGGTTTGAATTTTTGAAAAGTGAATGATGATGTCTTTGACATGTGAATCTTTTTAAATTTGAATATGAAGTCTCATATGCCTATAAATAGATTATTTGAGAGCTTCACATTTACAACACCAAGAGCATACAGCTCTCATTCAAAGCTTTCATTCTCTCTTCTTTAAGCATTGAGCATTAACTCTTATTCATTTTGAGAGATATAGTTTGTGCTTGTATTGTTCTTATTTCACTCATTGAGGAGTGTTTTATGATATCCTACCCACTATCAATTCTTGTATCAGTAAAAGGGTGTGTACAACCCTTGTGCGTGTAGAAAGTGTTCTACACAGGGAATCGTTGAATCACCACGTGTAAGGTGATTGCAAGTGTAGAGGGTGTTCTACACGGATCCTTTGTAGCGGTGTTGTTCAAAGGTGTAATAGGTTTCTACCTCCACCTGAAGGAGATTGAATAGTGAATTCGGGGATCCTCAAGGGGTAGCTTGAGGCGAGGACGTAGGCAGTGGGGCCGAACCTCGTTAACATACTGAGTTTG